>WBNM01025030.1:0-187012 GCA_013399055.1 Ramphastos sulfuratus
CCAGTATTTAAAGGGTGGCTACACAGAACATCGAGACTCCGTTTATACAAGGAGTTCCATGGAAAAGATGAAGGGTAATGGGTACAGGTTACTCCTGAGAAGGTTCTGACTGGACATGAGGAAAATTTTTCACAAGAACTATCAGCCATTGGAATGGTCTCCCCAGGGAGACACTGGAGATTTAAGACTCAGGGTGCTGGGCCATCATGTCTAGACACTGCGTTTCCTACAAAAGGTTGGACCATATAATCCTTGAGGTCCCTTCCAACTTGGGATTCTACAATTCAAACCAGACTTGGCTTACCCTTCTCTCCATTTCCCTTCCTCAGATCTTACCTGGCTGCAAGTTCACCATTAGAGGCCAGAGTGCATATAAACTAGGGACAGCAGCCCTGTTAAACAGCTTCACCTTGAAGCCAGCAGCTTTTGTTTTTATCTGAGCCAGCAGCCAAGAAACCTGCCGGTGGGGATCTAAAGGTCACATTAGTGACACCACCTGGAGCAAAGGAATACAGCTCATTAAAACATCAGATGTGTAGGTACATCTGCAAAAGACCATCAGAATTTGGGAGCATGAAAGAGGAAGAAACCAAATTATTCAAAGTATGAACCAGACACTTCCTAAGCAGCCAGTCATAGAAATAAATGGATCCACTTCGACCCTCAGTCATTTATAAGCAAAGAGAAGAATCCCTCTTACTACTTTTGCAGACATTTAATCATCTCAAACAAAAAAAAAAAAAAAAAAAAGAAAGAAAATAAAAGAAAGAAATCAAACCCCACAAAACTAAAGAGCTAAATGGCTCCTTTCCTCAGCTGATTTCTCCCCAAACCCTGAAACTTGGGTCTGTGCACAAACAGCCTGCTTTAGAGCAGTAAGACCTGAAGAGCCTGAGCAACAACAGAGCATCCTCCTTATACACAGAGGACTTTAGATGACCCAGGAAAGCTCATAAAGCAAGGCAGACACAGCAAAGTTTTTGCTAATTAAATGGAAGCCATCAAAACTAATTTAAGTTTTTTAAGAAATGTCAGAGTGTTTATAAAAGGAAGCTGATGCTGTTCAAATGGTTCCTGAGAGGACCATACAACAGCAAGTTTGCAGCATCCAGACCATGTTTGTCTACAAGACACTTTGTAATATACCTATGTACACTTATTAAAAGTGAAAACATACACAAGCCTTGGCAGTCTAGACACCTTCTGTGGGTTTAACACATACTGGCCCTAAATCTATTTGTTTTCTCACATGCCTTGAGCACCCTCAGCAAAGCCCAGAAGGCTTCAAGCAAAACTTCTAGGGGCCAATACCACTGCCACAGGCAGAGGTAGAAAATAAATGACTTCAGGTGCTTTGGGAACATTAGTGGTGCTGCAGGCAGAGAGGCAGGCAATAGAAAATAAATACAGCTAAACAGCAGGAAATATATTACTTTTGCTCCTTCAGGCTTCCTACTGGGGAAGTAGATGGCAAATGCAAGGTTGGAAAGGGCTCCTAGAATTACCAGCACCCCCAAATGAGAAAACTATCCCCTTCCCTTTTAAATTCTTCAGCTCACCCTGCTAACGCTGTGAAAACTGAACAGCTGTGGTGGAACCCTACCCTGCTGCTGTGGTCAGCACCCAGGCTTCCTGAGCATAACCAGCAACGAGGCCAAGACAGCTTGGTCACCAAGGGAAAGTAAGGCACCAAGTTGAGATTACCTTGAGTTACAAAGCAAATGCAAGGGGTCTGGGGGCTTACAAGTGATTTGCAAGCAGACAGCCTTACAGGCACTGTCATTCTGTAGGCAAAAGAGACAAAGCACCCATTCCCTCCTCTTCTGCAGGGACTTCTGGACCATTCTCAGAAGGAGATCATATTTACTGTGTTAAACTTCATCCACAGAGACCCTCTTGAGAGAGCTTGTGAATTTAGCTCATCTTGACTGCTAGCAGCACAATACGTGCTTGCTACTTCAGCCTAAGCAGCACATGGCTTTCAGAGAGCTAGGCAGCTCCTGTGTAAATGCACTGCACAGCCTAAGGCAAACAGAGCAAGGAGGCTAGCAGCAACCATGGAGTCAGAGCAGTGCAAATCCCAGAAAAAAAACACCATGTATCTGGTCAGATTTTCCCCCCTGCCATGTGAAATGTGTGACCTTTCTTCAGTTTGTTTACAAAGGCCTGTAGTGACAGGACAAGGGGCAATGGCTTCAAACTGGAAAAGACCAGATTTAGATTGGATGTTAGCAACAAGCTCATTACCATATAGGTTGGTGGGACAGGGTGACCAGGGAGGTGGTTGGGGCCCCGTGCCTGGAGATATTCCAAGTGAGGCTCAATAGGGCTCTGGGCAATCTGATGTGGTTGAGGATGCCCCTAATTACTGCAGAAGGGGTAGAACTAGATGACCTTTGGAGGTCCCTTCCAGCCCAGACCATTCTACAATTCTATGATTTCTTTCCATGCCTCTAAGGCCTTTGGGTGAATCACAGAACCACTGGATACCAGCATTACAAGGAACTTTTAAAGCTATGAGTGGTATTTGATTTTTAGCCTCCTTTATGGAGAGACTGTTGAAATAACACTGTGAAAAACATGGCAAGGAATTTTTAAAAGCAGCAGTTTGCATTATTAATATGAATGAATTCTGAATCTCCAGATTTAACTTCTTTGCTTTTCCATTATTAACTTTCCTCTATGCTGTACTCGGTGTAACCTCATGTAGAAATACGCTGAAGTAATTTAATATGACGATGGAAAAGGCTTGAGTAGTTAGAGCAAGTTCACATCCATCTGTAGAAAAAATTGGCCTTGCAATCTTTTTGACAACTAGAAAAGAAAGAACATCCCTGCATCTATTCTTATCTGGAGAGTTGTGAGCAACTGAAGATATAGCAGGGATGAGGAGAACCTACCAGAATGACCCAAAAGTCAGAGAAGTGCAGTGCAGTACAGTCCATACTCCCAGGAGCAGCCAGGCCAGTCTTACTCAGAATAAGGTACATCACCTTGTGCAGCAGGACAGGCTTGGCAAATGGCTGTCTGCAAAGGACAAGTGATATGGAAAGTGCTGTGCTTGGGGCTACTGCTCCTCTGGGAGCACTCAGTGCTTTCCTGTCCCAAACTGGCTCTGACTCCAGCTGCCCCTTGCCAGTGAAAGGCATCAGGTTGGCACCCTCCAAAGCCTTGAGGGTCACATCAGTGCAGTGGTACAAGCCCTGGGGCAAATCAGACTGGGCATCATGTAATCGGTGCCCACCATTTCCAGTTCAAAAGCTGCCCCCAGCTCTGGAGCAAGATGGGCTGCTGGAAGGTTTGGACTTCCAACAGGCAGTGTGGCAACACAGCACAGGCAGGGGTGAAAAGAGGGTGGAGGCACAACCAGCAGGGTGCAAGAAGACCTTCTCTAACTCAGAAAAGTAAGGTTTCTTTGTGCCATGCTGCTAGCACTTAGCAGCAGCAGGGCTGGAACAAGCTGTAAGTGTTTAGGGATGAAAGAGGTTTTATTTTGTTATGAAATAGAGAGGAAATAATCAATTATTAAAATTTTACTTTTAAAACTGCCTCTTATCTAGAAGTGGAATATTTAGCAAGCCAAGAGGTAGCTGTACTGAAACAGCAGGGCCAAGAGTAGGCTGAATTCCTCTGCAGCAGCCAGAAATTGTTTGGTTTCTGCATAAGAGAAGCTTAAGAAAACCCCTTCATGTGGAAGCTGGAAGACTTTATGACATTTACAGAATTAGCACAGAGCAGAAATCTATGGTTCACAATAATTCCAGCACAAACTGCAGCAGAACTGCAGAGAAAAGGGAAAAAAACAAAAGCATCCAAATAAATATATAATTAAGCTACCTGAATAGTGAAAAACCAAAACATTTGGAAGGTGTAAAACTCTCCACATTGCAATAGCTTTAAACAAAAACACTTAAAAAGAGATTTTATGCTGGTACTATGCCAAAACAAAGCAAACATTAATTAGTGGTTATTCAAGAAGGGTACTCTGAAAATGTTAATTAAAAAGGCACTTTCAGTTAACAGAACACAATTTATAGGGAGATGCCTAGGAAAAAGATTAAGCCTTTGTTTTTGGGTTTATTGAAACAGTCATGAGGTCTAGCTTCAAAGCTGTAATCAGACCATGTTGCTCACTCCTGATCTGCTGAAGCTCTTTTGAGCAGAAAAGGTGACCCAAGCCTTCCAACACTGGAGAGCTTCTGAAGATCCCTGTTACCAGCAGTAAGACACTGCTCAGCTGAACATGCAGCCCCAAATGAGTCCTAGAAGACCAGAGATCAGCATTTAAGGGTGAAGAAGCTGGTGAGGGGCCTGGAGCACAGCCCTGTGAGGAGAGGCTGAGGAAGTTGGGGTTGTTCAGCCTGGAAAAGAGGAGACTCAGAGCAGACCTCATTGCTGTCTACAAAAAAGTTACCTGAAAGGAGGTCGTAGCGAGGTGGGGTTGGTCTCTTCTCCCAGGCAACCAGCAACAGAATGAGGGGACATAGCCTCAAGTTGTGCCAGGGAGGTCTAGGCTGGATGTCAGGAGGAAGTTCTTGACAGAGAGAGTGATTGGCATTGGAATGGGCTGCCCAGGGAGGTGGTGGAGTCACCATCCCTAAAGGTGATCAAGAAAAGACTGAATGGGGCACTTAGTGCCATGGTCTAGTTGATTGGATAGGACTAGGTGATAGGTTGGACTGGATGATCTTGGAGGTCTCTTCCAACCTGGCTGATTCTATGATTTACCAGTCTGAACACTTTATCTGAGACAACAGAGTATTTTCTTCATGAGGGGCTGACTGAACTTCAGTACTACCCTGCTCTTCTGCAAAATACATCCTCCCTTCAGCCCTGACATGACTACAGCATGGTGCTGTTCAGATACCACAAGATTTTATTTAAAAGTCTATTTGCAGGTGAGATGTCATTTGAGAAGCCTCTCATTTGCTGTATGCAATGCGTTAGAGAAAAATACTTTGCAGAGCTAAGTTCAGGCACTTTGAATGATATATCTCTAATATGAGGGAAAACAGGGCAGAGAAAGAGAGCATCTCCTCTCGTGGGAAAAGCAGTCTCACTGACGAATAAGATGATTAATAGCTAAAGGAGAGCAGATCAAAGGCTGAACACTAAAATCAAAGTACTCATACAAGCTTCCCAGGCAGGTGCAAACAGCCTGGAGCCATGGCACACAGACCGGGGCAGACAGGAAAGCAGCAGCTTGCTTTTGACTTCTCTTTAACATGGGAGAAAAAAGAAATGTGGTCAGGCTGTTATGCAGGAGGGTGCAGGAAGACTCGTTGGCCACAAAGTCTGACCTAAGCATGTTGCATGTAGGTAGTGATAAAGGTCCTGTCTTTGCCAACTCAGAAGAGTGCCCTGACTTTGCTAGTAACGGCATTTCATGATCTGTCTTCAGGACAAAGAACACTTGAGCCTCAGGACACTGGCACACACGTGCCACATGCACAATCTTGTGTCCTAGAGCTGATGACCTCCTGAAACAGACTTTAGAAAGCTTGAAGGTTTAGTGGAGAAGGGCAGGAAGCTGTAAGCAGAGCTTGCAGCAGAGGGCACGAATATCCTTTAAACAGTAACACCAACATGCACTGCACTGGAAAACACATGTAAGTGCTGCTGGGGTAAAAGGCTCTATTCATGCCATCAGATGCAACAACACAGGTTACAGTGAGGCATGCACCTCAGTAAGGACACAGTGCAGCAGCATCTTCAAGGAGAAACGTGTTCACATATCTTTGATGTGTGAAACAAAACTCACAGAGGTCTTGGTGCTGAAGTTTCACAGCACTGTTGGTGCCAGATGCAGCTGCTCATTGGCCTTGAGTTTTGTACACAAGAGGCACACAAGCAAGAGAATTGCCTTGCCAGGTAAGCATCCCTGCTAAGCAACCCTGATTAATCCATCAAATTATGGCAGTGTTCTGAAAGGATGAGCAATGCTGCAAACTTAACGGTTCAAGGCTTCACAGTTGAAAGAAATCATCTCTTGTCAGCTTTCTGCAGGCTCAGTCAGCTCCACAGGTACTGCATGGCACAGGGTGAAATCCCCTCTCAGCTAACAAATGCCCTTGCAGGCTGCATCTAGAAAAGGATGTCTAGGAAATTGCCTAGGAAATTTATGAATGAGGTATTGTGTGCTGAACAATGCCCTTGAGCACAGTACTGCCTTTGAGGGACACACAGAGAACATGAGAAAAATATTCTAACTGTTGCAGAAAACAGGAGGTGAAGCTGAAAGTGGTCTGAAGCTGAATGGATGTGGTCTGAAGTCAGAAGTGCATGTTATGGGACTCAAAATGGCAATTTGAGGGGATCAGAGAACAGAGAACCATGACATGTGGAACATGCTTGCAAAACAGCCACTGAGTGTCACCCCAGTCTTTCCAGGTTCCTGAATTTCCTCAACACTGCTGGTACAGCCCAGAGCAGCAGAACTGCCACTTGAGCTGGCAACTTCAGACTGGGACTGAATATCCAGAGCAGGGAAAGAAGCAAACCAGCAGGGAAATGTATGAACAGAGACTTTCTAGCTGGACTATGCAAACTACAGAGTTTTGAACACACTGATCTAGTCAGAGAAATAGTCTCTGTTTGCTTCTCACCTCCCCTCTAACCTTCACTAAGGTATCAGGCACAGCTCATTACAACAGCAGCACAAGGTTCCATCAAGCATCACTGTTTACTGCATGGGAAGAGGACTAACAAGAAAATTGGAGGTTCTTTTTCAACAGCACAATGGCCAACAAATTGTTGAAACCTGCACTCTAAAAAAGGCTTTGTTTTTCTTAGAGGGAACAACATGACCCCATTGTGACAATATCAGTATTTCCTCATTCTGTCTGGACTGCAGACACCAGAACAGCTTCCAGTGCAACAGTGTTTATCTGGGTATCTTTTAGTCCAGCGAAGCAAGAGCATCCCAGATTTGTCAGATTCACTGAAGTTCATGCTGAACAGTCAACAAACCTTGGAGATAAACAAAACTTCTTTTTTTTTTTTTTTTTTTTTTTCCCTGACAAAGCAGTGGGGTCAAGTTCTTAAACCAACATCTTGGAAGCCACAGAAGAAAGGCATGACACGAGCAAAGGCAGACTAGACCTGTACTTGAAATTTGATTTTCTGGCAAGGGGATATTTAAAGTTTCTCCAGGACACTGCTTAGTAAAGATATCACTAAGATATTGGTAGAGATCTAAGACACATCAAGGTGTTCCCATTAGCTGTACCTTTCAGACATCCCTTAGCTGCAAGAGGTGAGTGCTGGCCCACCCAAAGAGAGCTGTCTGACAAAGAGGATCACACTCTAGACTGTCCCCCCCACACTGGTGATACCTGCAGTTTATCAAGGTGACACACTGAAGACTCAAAGCAGGTCTTGGGTCATCACTTTTCCTGCTTTCTTGCTGGTTAGTTTACAGAGGCTGATTGCATTTACAGCTTTGATGAGCTCTGTGCTTTTGTGGGAGCACAAATTAAATATTGTTTCAGTCCATGAGGGGATATAAGAAGCCAGCTTGGCACTTCAGTATTTCACACCCACTCTAGCTGGAGGACCACCTTTCCCACCCCCCAGATTATTTTCTTTCCCAGATCACATTAGGAGCTCACTCCCAAATCTGTAGTAACTTGTAACTTGCACATAATGAGAGACATCTGCTCTGACAGCTCTCAGACTGAATCTGCTTAGGCCCCCTGCCCCTCAGTGATCCCTCCACAGTGATCACTGGACAAAGTGGTACTGGTCCTGTATCAGGCCATACATGTTCCCCCCCAGGCAGAACAAAAAGGATACTCCCTGCCCTTCCACCTTATTCTGGAATTGCAGCTCCATACCCCTCCTCTGCAGTTTCACCTACTCAGCCCCTACACTCTTAGCAACATGCAGAGACCTGCCTGAACTAGAGCACTATACACCTTGGCAGCAATATTCCCACCCCAGCTGGCTCAGGGGCAGCACTTGTTCATGTGGAGAGCCTCTTCCTGCAGCCTGACAGCTACAGATGGCTGGAAACTACTTTCCCTTGCATTGTGAGGAGGTCTAATTGTTGCTCTTGTGCTGCAGGGCAGCTGGCAAATGGACACCGAAGCAAGGAACAAGACATCCACAACCTTTCAGAGGTCTATGTGAGATACCTGAGGCATTGTCTAGGAAGAGGCACATTGGCTGAGGAGAACCTCTTCTAACACAAAAGCTACACTAGAATAACAAACTGTTAAAATAGGCAAGGGATCTGAAAAGTGGAGAAAAAGAGGTGTAAAAAGAGATCTGTGGGGAAAATGGGATACCAAAGGACAGAGTGAGTCTATAAGCTTGGTGGAGGTTGGCTTTCTTATCACACATGAGCCTCTCATGATTTGTCTGTAGAACCTGTACCTGCAGCCAGGCACAAAGCAAACCCCCGGAAATCACCTGCAGTGACACTAGGTAACGTCATCATTTGAGCCTAGGTTAGAAGATGCTTCATAGCAAGAAAAGAAGAAAATAAAAAATAAAGAAAGGGGGGAGGGAGGGGAATAGAAATAAAAAAAAAGACAGAGATGCTCTTTTGTCACAGCATACCAATGCACTCACAGGTCTTGCCTGAAGCCAAAGCATCAAGCAAGACTATAGTAGGCAACCTTTTAGATAACCTTGATTTGAAATTTTGTTTCCTGAAAAGGACCCATGGTGCTCTGGAGAGGGCAGAGTTTACAATCAAAATCATTGGAAAGTTGCTAAAAACCATCTCACACAACTCTCAACTGCCCACAAATCAAAAGAGTGAGCAGCCAACTCAGACAGCTGTACTGAAGATTTTACTGGGCTTTGCATGACCTTGTCCTATGCAAAGTAGGGCTCTACTTAAGTTTGGAAAGAGGTGAAGGCATTTATCTTCTGTGTGGAAGAGCCTGAAGCAGTGACACTGCATTTTGCTTACCTTTTATCTCTGAATCTACCTCTGAGGACCATGAAGTTTGTGCTGAGAAATAAAAAACAGCAAAAGAAAGAAGCTTCTGAACCCACAACTAAATATTTGAAATTTTTGACTAGGAGGTGGAGAGCACAGGAGGCCACAGTGCAGCCCTTTTTTCAGAAATCTTTCAGAGAGAGCTGGATCTGACAAATTAATGTTACTGGAATGTTACTGAGCAGGAAACAGCCCAGTAGTAAAAATGAAGATGGGGAAAGATGTTAAGAATTCTTCACTGCAGCGCTTCACCTTCTTGTAATGTTTTCCCCACACCTTCATGTCTTTTGATCTCAGTATCATCCTCTATGTCAGCTCACAGTGGGCTGTAAGGAGACACGCAGCTCAGAGCAAACCAAGGGGCTCACATGCAGACTGCAAGAAGACAGACTCCAGGGGCAAACACAGCAGGACTAAAAGGTGCCTTGGCCTTTGCCTACTGGTATCTTGATGCTGTCCTTAGCACAAAAACTTCCAAGTAAAAAGCATTTTCATCTGCATTTCAGGAATGTCTGTGCTATTGATTTGCCTGGCTTGGAAAGCACCAAGTAAACTGATCAGGTATTCACATCAGTTACTGGAAGGCACATTTGCCAAAAAGACAGAAGAGAACCTAAAAGTGGAGATGTTTCAGTGCAGAGAGAAGAGCAGCAACCCACTGACACTATAAGGCCGTCTGGAGAGAAAAAAAGGTGCTCCAAAATCCGCCAATGCTCAGCCATAAGCAGGCACAATGTTTCCACCTAATGACTTTTGCTCAATCCCTAATTCTCCAACCTGGCTGTGATTTTAGTCCCAGAGGAGCATGGCTGGCTGCAGCACTCACTTGCCCCCATCTACAGCTCAAGGCCTATGAGAATTCCTGCAAGGCTCAGTCCTTTGTTTGGGTCTCTTATAACAGTGCACAAGAGAGGAAGGCCAGACCAAAAATAACTTTTTTTCTTTAGGAATAAGCTAATCACTTTCATCAAGAAGTATTGAACATTTTTGCAGTCAATAAGAAAGGCATTTGAAATCTCACTGCAGATTTAAGTGTTTTAGCATCTTGAAGGTTAGCTCAGTGTGTTCCTCCAAAGGTTTGCTGGTGCAGAATTAACCAGAGCATACATCATCTCTTCTACAGGCAGCATCATTTCTGACATCTTCAGAGATAACCACACGGATCAGGAGGATTATCGTGGCATTAACTGCTCTGATTACATCCCCTACAGTTTAATAACAAGAGCAGTGAGACTGTAGGTATATCAACAGACTTCTGGGTTGGTGAGCAAAAAAGTTGGGGGTTATTAGCAGAATGTGAGAAAATAAAAGGTCACACACTCAAATGTGCCTCTGAGGACACAGGTGACATATTCTGTGGGGCATGAAAAGTGATTTGTCACTATAGAATCATGAGTTTTCTGATAAGAAGCAATAGGGGCTTTGCTATGAAAGCTGTAGATCCATCTTGTCACATACAGAGTGTTTTGGCTGTGAACTTAACCCATAAAAATATAAGACAACTTTTTGTCTTATCTGTTTTTTAAAGACATTAGCTATGGTGTGTGCACACTTAACTCTCCTATTTATCTGCTGTTGCCTACAGTGCTGGTTTTGGCTGGAGTAGAGTTAACTTGCTTTGTAGTTGCTGGTGTGGAGCTATGTTTTGGATTTGTGTTGAAAAGAGTGTTGAAAACACAAGGATGTTTTAGTTAGTGCTGAGCAGTGCTTGCACAGGGTCAAGGCCTTTTTCGCTCCCCACACACCCCACTAGTGAGTAGAGCTGATTATGCATAAGATATCAGGAGGGCACACAGCTGGGACAGCTGACCAAAGGGATATTCCATACCTTCTGATGTCATGCTCAATATGTAAAGCTGGGGGAAGGAGGAGGAAACAGAGAATGGGAGAAATGATGGCATTTGTTACCCATTAGTCTGATGGAGCCCTGCTCTCCTGAAGATGGCTAAACACCTGCCTGCTGATGGGAAGTGGTGAATTGATTTCTTGGTTTGCTTTGCTTATGTGTGTGGCTTTTACTTTACCTCTTAAACTGTCTTTATCTCAACCCATGAGTTTTCTCACCTTTACCTTTCCTATTCTCTTCTCCATCTCACCGGGAGAGTATAAGTGAGCAGCAGTATGGGGCTGAGTTGCCAGCAGGGGTTAAATCACAATACAACTGCACTAGCTCCTGGATCAATAAGAAAAACTTCATTTTGTTGTAAATAAAAAGATAGGAAATGGAGCATGAGCAAAATGGTGGCTCTTAAGTGCACTGTTGCTCCTTCTATCTAATTGTTTTCTCCAAGAAAGTATCCTGCCCTCTCCACGGCAAGTTTTTGGTTGTTTCTTCATGGAGGAAAGCAGAGACATAGCTGGAGAACCTTACAGGTAAAATTACAAGCTACCAATGAGATTAAATATCTTTTTCCCAGGCACATTTATTGAAGATTATATGGAAGAAGTTTACAATTCTATTGTTCCAGTTCCCTGTGCTTGTTAAAAGTGCGGAAGACAATCTGCGGTTGCTTATTTTGTATCTAAGCAACTGTCAGACTCTATATCTACTAATAAGAAAGGGTATAATTATATGCTGCTACTTTAATTAGCAGCAGATGCCTATGTTTATGAAATAAAATGTAAGATTTTCCAAAGTGCAGAGTCTTGCCTATATGCAAATTGCATGAGCACTTTTGTGGGCTTCTAAAGGCTTTGCTTGGCTGTGGCAGCTTGCTCAGGGCACGGTACCAGGCACACTCAGCCAGTTGCTGCAGCATGTTAGACCATGTCCTCAGAGCCCAGCTGTCCTCAGCACCAGTTCAGAAGAGCTGCAGGGCAAGGATAAATCAGCGTCTACTGTGCCTTTTTGACACTCCCAGTGCTAGCATGAAGCATGCTCTTGTCCCTGATTCAAAGACCATGAGGGCACGGCCTGCTTTGGGCTGCCTATTTCAGTGCCCCAGGGGTGGCTTTCCATGGGATATGGTCACAGAGCAACCGTGAGGGAAGAATCCTTAGCATGAATTTCAAATCTCATCATGCTCCAGCAGCACACAGTGATGCAATGCAGCATATTTCTTCAGAAAGAACAACAGGGGCTACTGCTGAGGGTCCTTTGTGTATAAGAAGAAAAGAGAACCAACAAAACAAAGCAAAATCCACAGTCTTTCAGAAACCCATGAAGGCACACAGAGCCAGAGAACATAGATGAAAACAACCTTGTCCAGAATAGAAAATACTTGTCAGATGAGTCTCTAATTTCCATTATTCAGTATTTTTAGCTTTGTTCCCATGGAAACAGCACTTGTGCAATGATGCTGTCCTGCAAGGGAGTGAGTGGATGCACACTTGTGTATGTACATTTGTGTATTCTTTTTCTGGCCTCCAGCAACTTTGAACAAATTTGCCAGCAAAGCTGAGGTTCTGAGGATAACTACATGCAAACTGCTTTGTGAGAGCATTCAGGAAGGGGAGAAATGACCCTGTAAGTTCTCCAGCCAAAGAAAGTAGAGAACTTGCATGAGAGGAGAACAAGGCCACCTCTGTGGCTGCTGCATCTCCAGAAGGTGCTTCAGTAGGAAATATCATTCTTGCTTAGACATCAGACACCATGACACACTGCCTGCCACAGGCACAGATTCATGGTAAACCTGTTCTTGGGTTTGGAACGCAAGGCTCCTGTTTAGAAACTGTCAGAATGCAAGACATCCTGCCTGAAGGTTTTGGATGCTAACAATAACTAACATCTGTCTTGCCTGTTTGTCCATCTTTCAGGTTGCCTTGCCTTGCCACCTGCATCCTTCAGAAAAACAAAATTAAGTTGTCAACCACATTTGGCCCATCTCTTCATTCCCTCAAAATGAGCTACCATGCTGCCTCTCACAGCTGATTACAAAAAAACAAGGACAGGTCAGATCATTGAGCTAAACTGGAGAAGAATACTGAGAATCCATCACTACATTCCCCACTTCAGGAAGATAGGAAATCCTTTAGCACATCTTTATGTTCATGGATTTCATGTCCCCTCTCTCATTACTGGTAGTCCAATTATCAGAACTAAGTTACACCAGAGTGCACCCTAGTAGGCTGCAAAAGGATGCAAGCATATATCTTGAACCTTTCTCTTCTTTTACTACAGCTTCTAATTTCTGATCCATTCCCTGCAAGAGCTGACAGCCATTTCTCTGCTTGCTGCAGTGGAGGCTGTCAGTAGAGACACACACACCAGATGCTTTCCCACAGAGCCTGATTTTGCTCTCAGACAGAGCTCAAGGTCATTCTGACCAGAGATGCCTGTCTGTTGGTCTTTCCCACACACAATGTTAGAGCCCAGTATGCAAAACAATGCTTCCACTACAGGTATCACTCAGAGCACATGTGGAGGCAGAAGGATCTGGTTGAATGAGACAGAAACTATTTGGAGCAAAGCTTTAAAGGCTAATTTATCATCTGTGATATTTGTGGCAAAGTCCCACCAGCCTCATCTTGAATATGCTTTAAGAAATCATTCATGCTTAAAGTTAGCTGCAGAAAACTACTGTGACCTGTATTAATCAACATTCTAGAAGAGGGAAGCTGTTTACACCCGTGGTCATTTTCAAAGCAACCTGCCTGACTTTTGAGAACTGTTTCAGGATTATCCTCTTCACAACAGGGGCTTTGTACCCCATGCTACGCACAGAGACAGTTTTATTAACCTATGTGCAGGCAACATTCAGTAACAGGTAAAAATCTACTGAGTGTTCTCCAAACATCAGCGTGTTTTCTGTGCCTTGTGGTACAAATATTATTGCAGCTGTGCAGGGAACAGATCTATCTCCTCACACCACTCCAAAAGGCAGCAAGCACAGCTCCAGGGAACCATATACAGAGGCACAAGAGGCTGCTACTTAACGTATCTGTCTCACCTCTCCACACTCCTTTCCGTGGTAGGTGAGAGGCCACACAAAATACAACCACCATGAAGCCATAGGAGGTAAAATATTATCCTAGGTAAAGTCACCCTGGGTGGCTGCCCTTCCTTTGCCATAACCAGACCATTACAACACATAGAACACACGAGGTCCTACTGTCAACTATACCATAAGGTAGAAACCAGTAAGTCTCCAATAGCAGAGTCACCTCAGGGACACTTTACTTTTGCTACCCAACAGCATAAGCAGTTATTCAAACTGCTGAAGAGAGGAGAGGAGCAGGGGGAAGACTCCTATGTCTACTGTTACTGTCACTTCAGAGATTAGGAGAAATAATATTTGCACAGAAGTTATTAACTGATAATGTAGGTCATTGATATCAGTATTTCACATGACCTCCTGTGCCTCTGCCCCTTCATTAAAAATAATGGGCATGAGGTGTTATTCCACAGAAAATTGGGGCATGAGTGGAGGGGATTGGGTGGTAAGCCCCACTGACAACCCTGTGGTGATGTGCCACATACTTAACACAGCCAAAGACACAGGGGACAAAAACTCCCATCTCTAAATCCAGAGAAATGTCTTCTAGGGACTTACAGCTATCATTCCAACTTTTCTGCTATCGTCACAACAATCTCTTTTTGTAGCACAGCAAAACTTTTTCTTCCACCAGCCTGCAGCATTTCATCTTGACCCTTAACAGCGCTGTTCAAAATTTTCCACACCAAGCTGACGATGCCGTTGAGACGCAGAGATTCAGCAGCAGTGTTGGATGGGTCGGGTTCATGTCTTTCCATGTAATGCCACCTAGCGCTAAGAAACTTCCAGGCACTCTCGGTTAATTGTTCCCGTACATTTGGGGACTGAAAGTGCACTGCGAAGTTTTGTTTACTCCAAAGCAACAAACAAAAGTGTTTCAGTGCTGCCATATGACAACACTGGAAGACAGCAATGCACCTGCACCAGGCTGGTTTGTTTTTTTTTCACTAGATCTACATCTGTTTGAGTGCTAGATCACATACTCCTTTCTTGCTTGTGGAAACCACTGACTAAATGGCACATTCACTAGTAGCACATGAAATGCTCCCTCACTAATGAAATATAACTTGTGGCAGAAAGAGGCTGAAATCAGTCAGCTTCCTTGCATTGCTTTGAGATACTCCTATGTACCACCACTTCTTGGGCTCCTGCACCCTGACATGATGGCTTTTCTTCCTTTACAGCATGCAGTATTCATGTTATCTGGTTTTGTCTCCAACCCTGGAGATTGGCTTGTAAGCACCTGCCTTGATTGCTCCACTCGGATTGGCCTCTCCATTAGGGATTCTACTCATTTGTAAGACCTTGCTCCCCATTACAGCCAGCCTGTGCCAACGCTGTCAAACCCACTGATATGCTGTGGTTTTCCTCTTCCCTTCTAAAGACTCTCTGACCATCACCAATCTCCACCTTTCAGCTAGCTCTCTGGATCTTCAGATTCACTGCAAATCATCTTCTGAATTAATTCCTTTCCTTAACACTTTCTCTTCTCACCTGCAGAGTGGAAAAAATAACTACCTTATCCTTTAAATTCTTTTTCTGAATGCTTTTTCCCTGTCTCTATAGCTAAAGGTCCTTTCCCCCCCTTCCTTTTACTACCATTGCTCTTTCTGCTGTTCCAGTTAATTCTTAAGCCCTTCCGAATTTTTTTCCTGGTGTTATCCCAAATGTTATGATTTATGGCTCGAAGCTGTCAAAGTCCTAAAGCCTTTATTCCATGCTTCCTCTTCTTCATAAACTTACTTGACAAGCCCCCTTTCCCAATCCACCAGCTGTCCTTCCATTTTCTCTTTTTCCTTGTCCTCTCTGACCACTTCCATGCCTTCCCTCTCTCTGTGTTTGTCACCGCCCAGGTGCAACATCTGCTGTCACTGCCTCACCGTGGCAGAGCTGTGACTGCCGAGAGGCTCTTCCCCTGCCAGCAACATGTGCCCCTGGTTCCTACGCCCACTCGCAGGATGGGCCACGGTAACACCTGCCATCCAGTTTGCTTCAGTGTCATATCATCAGAGCAGCGTTTGAAGGCTAATCTGATCACTTTGCACAGCATCAGGTCAGAAGCTACCTTATCCTCTCAGGTGAGGGAGATGAGTTTAAACCACACTGGGTATATTCAGAAAGACTGTCCAGGTACGCAGATTAAAGATAGAAAACACCCAAAAGCTACATAAATTCTTGCAGAGCAATAAAGCAGTTCAGGATGAGTGTGAATTCTTACCTATCCCTTCACCTTTGCAGCATAGCACTCCAAGTCCAGTTGGCAGCTGGTCAGGATGGTGGATGTGGGCAGCTGACGTAGTTGTCCCTGCGTTTGGCTGGTTCTACAGTTCAGGCTCCAGGTCATCAACCACGGAGTGTTTGTGGTATCTATGTGCACTTAGAATTGGCAATGCTTAATTAAAAGCGATTTGCCTGTCCTTCCACCAACAGGAAATGACCTTTAAAGGTCCCTTCCAACCCAAACTACTTTTTAATGCTGTGATTCTATGAACTCAGGCTCTCTTTGCAAACAGTCACAGCGAAAAAGCTCTGCCGGCAGTTCCCGCTTAGACGATTCCAGGCTGCCCTCTGCTGCAGGCTCAGGACACAGCACCGCGGCGCGGCCATTTCTCCGCCGTCACCAACAGCGGCCACACCTGACATGGAAATACAGCATCGCAGAAAACATCCGCTTGGAAGAGACCTCAGAGATCATCCAGTCCAACCCTCGACCCAGCACTGAAGGGTCAACACTAAACGACGTCCATAAATGGCAGGTCCACACGCTGCTTGAACACCACCAGGGACACTGACTCCACCACTGCCTTGGGCAGAGCATTCCAACGTTTGAGAATGCTCTCTGTGGAAAAAGTATTTCCTAGCATCCCACCTGAACCTTCTCTGACACAGCTTGAAACCGTTTCCTCTAGTCCTGGCACTTGCCACCAAGGAGAAGAGGCTTCCCCCTTCTCACTCAGACCTCCCTTCAGGTAGTTGTAGAGAGTGATGAGGTCTTCCCCTCAGATTCCTCTTCTCCAGACTGAACAACCCCAGCTACTGTTTAAATCAGCAAAATTAAGAGGTCCAACAGAGTGTGAGGAGGAGGCAGCTAGAAAAGCATTACTAGGAAATAAAAATCTTGTTTCCCTGCTTTGTACCTGTCCATAGGTACCTCTGCTCCCAAGTGAAACTTGCCCCCAGCACCCAGGCTGGAAGGCCTTGTCCCTGCCGGCCTGTGTGCCTGAGGCCAAGCAGCAGACACAGGAATCATTCTGCTTGCTGAGGCCTGTGTCCAAAGTGAGACCAGTCCAGCCTGGGGCACAGCACAGAGAGCACCTGAGGTCAAAGGTGACTTGAGAACACAGAGGAGAGGATACCTGAGGTCTAACTTTGCTTTAGATCACAGAAGTTACCTGAGGTCAAAGATCAAAGGGTAATTGAGGCATCCTTCACTCCAGGCCAAAGGTCAGAGGGTAGAGGTTATTCTAGGTTAACAGACACTCGAGGGCAGAGGTTGCTCAAGGTTAATCTGCATCAAAGGCTATTCTGTGTCAGTGGACAGATGCCACTTAAGGCCAAATGTTACTTGAGGCTGATGGACAGTGGTCCCCAGAAGGCAGAGGGCAAATACTACAATGGTAGAAGTTACGTCAGGTCACAGGGCAGAGGTATATGCAAGGTTAAAGGTTTCTCTAAAGACAAAGATCACTGGCAATCAAATCTGATTTTGGTGTAGCACCCACACTGGATGCCAGCATCACATCTCCTTTGGCACTCAAGTGTTACCCATCGAGGTACAAAACCCACGCCCACAAGCACAGGCAAAGGCCACCTGAGATGCAGGGCCCGGACCTTGGAACAGGCAACCTTTAAAGCAGTGAATGCTCCAGCAGCTCACTGCCACAGAGAATGGCACTCCAGTGCCCAGAAGAACTTTTACTTTGAAGTGTAAACACAGTCAGACATCACCATCCAGAAACACTGAATGGATTTAAGGTGAAAAAGCTGAAAGAAGTGGCAGCACTGATTCATGGTGAAGACTTGGTGTTGATCTCACAATGACAGTTGCCATTTCTCTTTCATCCTTGATAGTAGAAACTTATTCTTTACAAAGTGGTTAATAAAATTATTGACCAGCTTATCTCAAGGATTTAGAAACATCACACTATTGTATTAATTTAAAAAATTCAGAATAACAACTGCATCTCAGCTGTATATAATGGAGTTATCAGCCTCAGTTAGGGCTAGAAGATAGGCTGAGGGAACTGGGGTTGTTCCATCTAAAGACGACTCTGAGGGGGTTTTTAATAGCTGAAGGGATCCTACAGAAAGCCAGAATGAGACTTTTCATAAGGGTGTCTAGCAATAGGACAAAGGGGAATGGTTTGAAGCGGAGGGAGAGTAGGTTTAGACTGGATCTTACAAATAAATTCTTCAGTATCAGGGTAGTGAGACTCTGGAATAACTGCCCAGTGGTTGTGGCTATTGCCTCCCTGAAAGTGTCCAAGGCCAGGCTAGATGAAGCTTTCAGCAACCAAGTCTAGTTGAGAGGTACCTCTGCCCATGGCAGGAAGCTTCAATTAGATGATCTCCAAGGTCCCTTCCAACCTAAGCCATGCTGTGATCCCAGACAGCATGACACAAACCCATTATACAGCATCATTTGGGATTATAAGTTGCTATAGTTCCAAATGTGAGTCCAAATCAGAACAATCTCAGCCCAAGTGTGAATTGTGGCTATTTGCAGTACCTAAAAGCACAACAGAAACTACTTTGGACAGTTGAATACTGTTACAGTTAAAAAGCAATCATTTTTATTATGACAAAAAGGATGTCAGCTTCTAAAATTATTAATAAAGACTGCACATTCAATATAGCTTTCAAAAGTCCTAATAAAAAAAAAAAAAACCTAAAATGAGTGGCCAATGCTAGTCATTAAATGACAAGAAAAAACCCAAATCCTCCCCCAAAAACAAAAGAAAAAAAACCATCTTAGTGTTACTGATCTTTTCAAGAGCTACAACTTCCAAAATAGTTCCTTTAAAAAAGAGTGAAGTCTTAAAAATTCAAGTATCTTGATCCAATAGTACACAATTGAAATTTAAAACTACAATCACTCAGTTTCATCTATTTTAATGTTCTGTCAGGATAAGTGATAGAAAACAGACTCTGATATTTAAGAATTACTTCAGAACCAAATGCATTTCAGCAACGAACACACCTCTCAGCTAATGTAAATAAAAATATTTGCTTCCCAAAGAATTTTCTTGTCATTCTCAGCTACCTGGCAACAAGTGATGTTGCTTCAGAATGCCAAGGTCCAAAAATGCCCCCAACATACTTCGAAACAGCAAAGGCTGATGTGCAGTGTATTTCAGCCTGGATGGCAGAGATCAGCCCTAAAAGGATTCAATTCTCCACCCTACTCAGGATGGTAGTAAAGAACCATCATTAGCTGGCAATGTCACATCAGTACTCAAGGATGAGGGTACTGTTGTTTTCCCCAGTAACTGATGGGCTGAGAGCCCTTAGCACAGCACAGACTTCTTTCAGGCCAGTAACTTGTTTCCATTCTTTCCAAAATATTTGTCTGAAGCCAAAGGACTCAACAGAATAGCCATGAAATCAGGTTTTCTAACTGATTTTTTTTTAATAAACTATAGAAGAACAAGGTAACATTTCAACCAAAGTCATGACAGCTGCAGGCTTAAAAGCAGATACATACATATCTGGATTCTCTGGTTTCTTTAGGAAAAAAAAAAAAGATAAGAAAAGGTCATGTGAAAGCTGAACATAAATGCATAGATTTCTATACATTATTTTTTAAAATTATTAAAGCAAGCAGTAACACAACTGGAAAAAAAAATAACAGCAATTCCACATCTATGAAATTGTTAAGGAGAAAAGTTCAACTCCAGGTATCTTTATGCTTATACAGCTTTAAAGTAAGTTTTATAAACTGAGGCAGTAGAAAAAAACAGAACAACTTACACAACAGCCCAAATGCATTTAATGTGTGAACTGAAAACAAAATCTCTAGGCCACAGTGCACTAAAAATTTAGAACTTAAAAGGCTGCATTAGGCTTGCACTTGCTCACACTGACACAGTGAAGTTAGTGGAAAACTACTGTTTTTCCAGTTTAAGTAAAATCAGGTTCTGATTGTTGCTTCCAGTTACCTTCCTAGCTTTTTCTCATTGTCCTCGCTTGCTTCTTATGTATTCCCATCAGGGGAAAAAAAAAAAAAAACCAACAAAAATGGAGATGTTCCTGAGCCACCCCTATTCAGCAATGTCTATAAAGAAAACAAAGCCCCTGTCCTTGTGTAGGGTTCTATCTAAGGTGCTGTATGGTCTGGCTTCATCCTGTTCCCCCCAAATCTCTGGGCTCCTGCAGGGTTAACAAATTTGCTTAGAGACTCATTCTACAAGAGAAGTTTATTTTTAGTTTTTGATTTGCATTTTTTGTGGGGGTCAAGGAGTATTAAGGACAAAGTAGTCTTTACAAAGTAGCTGGAGTGATCATATAGCAAGAACAACTTGAGAGAGTAAGAAAGGAGCTCATAAGGATGTGTATGCTGTTTTCTGGATAAGGAAGAGTATTCAAGATTCACTGAGGTTTCCACCCATATGCTACAATAACTGACATCCTCTAAACCCCTAGCATTAAAATATAGCTCAATATTTTAATCAGGCACTTAAATAGAAATCAAAGCAGTAACATTTAACATTGCATGTAACATTGTGGTAACCGTTCTGTAAGACCGGAATATCTTGGATGAAGCACTCAGGAAATTATCTGCCCCATGGAGTGACGTAACTCATGCCAAGGGCTAAAGGAATGGAAAGTGCCTCACTGGACAAGTAAGTCTGGAAAAAAAAAAAGGGGGTGGGGTGGTGCTTAAAAAAAAGACTGAAAAATGGTTGGTAAATATTTGGTAGAAGCAGTTAAGCACAAACCTACATTCTTCGCTAATGTAAAAAATGTAGTGCAAGGTTATCAATCCCATGAGAAGATGGATCCAGAAGTAAACATTCCACATGTTTTAATTCACAAGATAATATCATTTTTCACTACCACCCCCCCTCCCCCCAAAAAAAACCCCAAACAAACGAAAAATCCACACCACCAAAAAAGGTTTCTCTGTTGATAACCTCCCTGAGGGAATGCATTAGTTTTTTTCTAGGGAAAAAGCAATCATTTAAAAATCTGAAAAGTTCCAGCAATCAATAGTTGCCCTATTCTGAGCCACAGCACATTTCTGATAAACATTTCTTTGGGGGGGGGGAAAGGGTTAGACCTATCAGCCACTGGTCCTGAAAAAGGGATCTTGATCTCCCTTCTTTTCAGTAGTGTTCTGGAAATGAGAGCAACTATTCTTCTAGAACAGTCATGAGTGTATTTGAGCCCAACACCCTTGAGAGTTGAAGGAAAATTCTACCTGCAAGACTTAATTACCAGCATTTAAATGGTTAATTATAGATTCTGTCACAAAAATACAAAACTAAGGAGAAAAGGTGGGAATTCAGTTGTAAGGCTAACCACAAGTTATCTTTGTTATGCAAGTCAAGTGGCAAATGAAAGATACTAGACACACAAACCCCATATTTATGGTAAAGAGAATGCCAAGTGTTTAAACCATTCTTAAGTAATTTATTTTTTTTACTGATGATTTACAAGGCCTTGGTTATTAGACAAAATAGCATATTTTAACTAAACTCAAAAAAATACAAACCAATAGAAGGAAATGCTATGAGGTTCTGTAGAATATATCACACCCAGTGCACGCACTGCTTCATTTTTCTTGTCTGAAAGCCTTTGCTACTTAGAGGATTTTTGCGAAGAACTCTTTTGGTCTAGCCAACATGTAGTGTGTACAGTTTCAGACCACTGACTTAGGCTCTAATTCTGGCATTAGTCTACAGTCTAAACCACTGCAGCAGATCTTTCCAAGTCTTTAGTGTAATCAAAAACTGATCTAGACATTTTGGAGCAGTTAACAATAAACAGGAGTTACAGACTGCGTACAGTTCAGTATGGTACATTAACCAAAGCTAGAAGTTTTAGTATGCTTATTGCCAATTTCTCCCAAATTTTAACAAGCAGAGCTTCTTTGCAGATACATTATTGCTGAGGGTAGTAAGGCTGTTGAGGAAAAGGGTATCCAGGTTGCTGAGGTGGTGGATATGGTGCTTGTCCAGGGTTTGGATACACAGGTGAGGGGGCATATGGCAGATTATATTGACCATACATGTATGGATTATACCCCATTGGCATTGGCATCTGGCAATACCTGTGGGGAGGTGGGAAAAAAAGCATACGTTAGTTGCAAAACACTGATGATGTTAATGTGCAAACAACAACTTGTTAATAGATACAGAAAGACGTGCAGTCACCACAAATGCTTCCCTTTAGTTTTCCTTTCTGTGCAGCAGGAAGTGTGATAACATTCAAGGATCCAACATCATGAAAAAAAAAAGATAATGATGTGTGGAACAAATACAGACAGAAGGTGGAGTAAAAGCAACTTGCTGCAACTAGAACTGATCTAAATTGATCCTCTTAGGTTTAATATTGTTGTACATATTTTAACAGTTGTTGAGCCCGCTACTGAATGAAAGAGCAAGCTGTCATAATTCCTCCTGACTCCAGAAATACGGGAAAAAGCACACAACTCAACTGGAATTTTTCATCATCTTTGGCAAGATAACTAAGATTTGAGACATGAGATATGCCAGCACTACTGAGATAAGTAACACCAACTGATCATGGAAGGGCTGGCAATAGTCCACAAGACAGTTAGGAAACTAGTCCTATCTTCCTTCTCCTTTACAAAGGCCAAGCTACAAAAACTTAAAATGAATCCTCCCACAAATAGTACCAGGAAATGATTTCAATAAGAATTATGTGATTAAAAGTTAAAAAAAAGGTAATTAAAAAAAAGTCACTTAAGACTACAACAATAACCCATTTCAAGATGTCACCACATGCAGCAAACAAGTGCTTTCAGGTAACAGGATAGCGAAGAACTGCTTAAGTATTCCCACAGCTTACCCTGGATAACCTGGATAAGTTGGGTAAGGAGGTCCCTGTGCCTGTGAAGGTGCAGTGCCTGCTGCAGGTGCACTGGCTGCTGGAGCAGGAACAGCAGCAGGAGCTGCAGGTGTTCCAGAGGGTGCTGATGCTGAAGAGGGACTGCTTGCTGCAGAAATCACTGGTGGTGGTGGCCGTGCTGGTGGCTGTGGTTTAGTCCCCTAAAAAGAGAAAGTCCATTAAATTGGTGCTTCTTTCTGGAATCAAAGGTTCTGGTTATATGCAAAGTGTCTAAAAAGCAGTAAGTTTTCCACTTCAATTCTATAGATTACCAACACAAATAGTACCTAACACACCCCTGTACAAAGCCTTTAGACATCACCTTCTATTTCACTTCTAACATTTCCAACCAACCAATGTGTCATGGAGTGACACAGACAAATTACAGATAGTTTTGAAGTTCCCAAGTATGGGCCTTCTATTTTCAAGCCATTAGTTCCGTAGCATACATTTACCGCCTTGGTTCTGGGTGCTGGAGTAGGAGTCGATGATGCAGCAGGATTACTTCCTCCAGCTGCGGTCGTCTGATACGTAGGCAGAGGAATAGAGGGAGCACTGGGTTCCCTAGCAATGCTTTGCTGCAAATCTCTATTAAAAACAAAACAAGCAAACATACAGCTGAATTTAATTAAGAATTGCTTAGATTACACTTCAGGAAGCTAAGCCAAAAAGATGCAACTGAGTAAATCTAATATTGAAAGCATGATCACTGAGATAGCTCCAACTGAATTTGGAGTGCAAATCACCTCCCCAGAAAGCTACTCTCTAGCCAACCCTCTGATTAACTTCCTTTCCAACTCAGGTACAGAACACTGAACTAGCAAAATGCTGTGGGATCAGCAATCAGTCAAGAGTCAGAACATTTATGATTTAGCAACTTGGAAGCTTTCCTGAGAACCTAAGGAAAGTTCAAGGCTATGGAAAAGAATCACAGTACCTTCTGGTCACATTGACATGTAAATAGATGCTCAAATAAAAAATAAAAGCAACATCACATTGCTTATAGAGTGCCCTTAATTAAATATTACTGCACGTAAATTGTAACTACCAAAAAATCCCTGGCAAAAATCTGAATGGCTCAGCAGAGCAGCTTTCAGGTTCTCTATTCTGTTACCTCTATGGTTGGAATTACTCTTGGTAGGATACATTGATAAAACACAAGGCGGCTTCGGTGTCGTTGTACTACAAGCTGCCATAAAACAGTGTAATTTTACAGTCAGGTTGCCATGAAAACCCCAAGGAAGCAGTTCTAAGTTACACATTCATAAGTATGTGGTGCATTTCTCAGTACGAAGATCGAGTATTTCAGACTAGGCAGCTTCTTTAGACAGACTTTAGGAAACATTTAAAATTTCAGCCAATTCTATGTAACAATGATGGATGACCAATATGTAACAGCTACAAATTGATACCTGGCACTCTCAAACAAGACAAAGGAGTCTGACATAGGTACACAGTCTTAGGTAGCAACAAACTACTGCAGACTGCTATTATATAGCATGCAAAGGCAAGCTCCAAATGAGAACTAAACTAGCAACTTCTGTGTAGAAAAATCAAGACTGAAATAAAAACTTCAAGAACAAGTTCTTGTAGTTACTTCTGCAGTAACAAGCAGAGATGGCAGAAAAGCTGGAAATACTGTCTTGATGCTGTTACATATGCAAACGTCTCTCTCAAACTACTTCTCACAGATAGTGGAGTGACCACTCAACATTGTCTTACATTAAAACTAACAAAGCCAAAATTTAACATCTTGAAAAATGTCAAGAGAGGTGGAAGTAACAATTTTCTTCTTAAAATCATGATGCCAAGACTGATGGTTTCCAGAACAGTGGTACCACTCAGAGTGAAGTACATTCTGACCGCAAAGTGACTGAATGTATTAAATTAGAAGTTTACAACACTATTAAAGCTAATCCCCCAGTGGCAAGAAAAAAAAGAAGAAAAATATATCTACTTCTAAATGAGAAACTATCTAAACACATTTATTTTCACTACGTGAAGATGCAGCCCACAGTCAGTATTTTTATTGTGGTTGGGGAAGGCGGAAGAAGGGACAGGACATACGTTTTATTCACTCTAACTGTGGGTTGGGCATCATATATGCTATGAACACCCAAAACCTGATCATTGCCCCTAACCCTGGCATGGAGTTTCATGCCAGTGAACAGCTGTCAGTGAAAGACAGCGTGGGAAGATTCAGCTGGGTGTTTTATCAACACTAAACCTGCAGCTTTAACACAGAAGGTTATTGTATTAGAGAGGTGAGATATTCAGAGTCAGCCAAAGAGAAGCAGTCTGCTAAGGATGAATTTAGGAAAGGTAAAGTTTGAGGGCTGGGCATCCTGTTCTTAATATGGATGTGCACAGAACAACTGGAGTATCACCAACTGAAACTTCAGTAACAACTAAACCTTTTTATAAAAGGCTTTATGCTCTACTAGAGAAACCAGTAACAAGACAAGCCTTTTCACTTATGCTCAAGAGCAGAGCCTAACAATCACTTCTGAAGCACACTATATGCTAGCCTGGTCACATGTTGATAGTGACAATATCAGACATGTTCTTTCATACAAAGGACAAAAAACTCCTTCTCTCCTCAACACTGTAGGCAACCCACACATCTAAACAATGATAAAGTCAGATCAGACTACGGAGGAGAGGTGGAACACCAATATTTTTCCCTGCCACCACACTGGGCACACAGAAAGCAATCAGGTGCTGAAGCATTTATCTGGTTCCTAAATCAAAATGACAACGGGAGCTAGTTACAGAAACAGAAGTTCCTCAAAAGAAAAAGAATAAACTAAGAACATTAACAAACACATGCCAAAATAACTGAGAGGGAAATCATGATAACATGAAACAGATTCATGCTGAATTGAACAGCAGAGGAGGCTTCCAAGTGTTTTTCCATTTATTTCTCCTATGACTTTATTAGTTTTTCAGAGGAGAGGAGAATGAGGTTAATATTAAGGCAAAGAAGAGATTACAGTCTTAGCACACCTAGTCTCCTTTTCTCATTTCATCAAGTACCGTAATAAACAAAGATTAATTTCTCATAAATACTTAACCATTTCTACAATGCTTAAAGCACTGAAATCTTACTTGAGCAGTTCATCTCTTTCAGTCTTGCGAGCAAAGACAATATCACTGCATTTGTTTTGGAATTTCAGGAGGATTTCTGTCAGCTCGTTGTAAAACTAAGAAAGGAGAAAAACAAAAACATAATCAGTCAATTTCAGACTCAATGCTAGAATATTTTTGCACAGTGATCCACTTACAGGCATTGCATTATTACAGTGCCCAGAACTTGCCATTGCAGGTAAGTTTGCTAGTGCAATTTATTCTGCTTTTCAAAAACATATAGTCAGGTGTTGTCCGTCCCTCTAATATCATAAAGGTTTGTGGTTTTTTTTTTTCATATATATAGTTCAAGACAACTAGAAAATGTATTAAAACAAGATCACTTTTGGTGACTTTAATAGGATTTTCTTTTCTGCATTGAAATGCATTTAATTTGTATGAACATAAGAGTTTTTTCTTTTTCCCTCTGATGAGTTATCAGTAAACCAGCAAAAAGTACTTCATACATAAGCAGTAAGACACCTTCCAAAAGCCCAGATTAAAAAGTTAAAATAAAGTCCTCCTCATCACTCCTTACATATGCAGTAGCAGTACATAAACTGCAAATTTGCTAAGGTGATTAAATACCACAGGAAAACAGATTAAAGAATTCTTCAGACAAAATGGCACATCTGGGTACCTCAGCATCAGTTACTCAGCTGTAATTAACTTTTTCCTGTTGTAATATAAAGCAATGCTCAGAAAAGCTTACTTTTCAGAGAGGAACAAAGAAGCATTTCACAGCTGTCAAAACAACCAAAATTCGAGCAACTTGCTGTCCTCTCTACAATAGTTAGACTATCAAAATTGTGCCTCTTATCTAGCATGTCTGCAAAGTTCATTATGACTTTTGATTCACATGTCATTTTGTAAACAAGAAAGCCTTCTCCCAATCCCTTCAGCCTTACCATACCTTCGTGCCTTCTTTTAAATTGGACAGAAGTTCCACAAAGTTGTCATTTGCTACAGCTAAGTTCTTCAAAACTTCTTCTCTTAAATTAGATTCATTGTTCGATTGTTTCATCTTCGAGAAATCCTGATGTGCATTCTTAGAAGAAAGAAGCAGGGAAAAATTATGTAAACCTGTCCCTTTTAAGACTCTGTTGTGGTTTTTCCCCTCTTACTCATTGCTTCTCCTCAGTTGTCCCAATACATGCCTATCTTCACCTTCCATACCTTGTTACTTAGTGGTATTTGCTACCTGCTACATGCAGTGCTGATTGTAACTGACTGGCAGTACGTATCAGCTAACTGTCTGTTGTGGGCTACCTTCAGCTAATTGTCAAACTGTACTCTTTCAAAAGCTATACTAATTAGGCTCTCTTCTGCACTGTCATTCTATCAATATGCATAAAATCATAGTGAAAGTTCATATTTTTAAGAAGCATTACCTCAAATTTGGTTGATGTTGACAAGCTATTAAAAGACAGGGAAGTGGAAAACTTAACAGAAGGATCACCTACATTTCATCTCTTTTGGAGAAATAAACAAATGAGCATACTTAGAGACAACATCAGCTAGCAAAAGCATCCAAACTTGAACTTCAGAACATTCCAAATAATATCCATCAATATTTTCAGAGTATATCATGTTAAAAGACATCGAAATATGTGCTACCTTGTCACAAAGGAACAAAATTTCCCCTTTTAGAAAAGTCTCTGACTCTTGCAGTCCAAGTTGCAGTCAGAAGCTGCAAGTAATCCTGTACATGAACGTGTGCCATCATTACACAAACCACTGTGGTCTCTTGTCCAAGCACCAAGACTTCCTCTTTTGCTAGATGTTTCAGGGACCTGTCTGTACTGGTCCTGACAAACTAAGGCTGACTTTATAAATAAATTTTGGGATATTCTCATCAATTCTTACTTTGACAAAAGCTCTGCGCATGCTGAAAGTCAAGCACATTATAAATAGCAATTAAGATAAACCAAACCGTACTTCAAAGACCCAGAGTACCTTCTAGTAGACAGTAAGGACAAGTCTCCTGTTATACCACAAGGAAATATTAAGATGGGATGAGAAGAAAAACAACAAACCACAGCAACTCCAAAAACTTAGTACCACTCTTTTAAGGGCAAAGCCATCTGCAGAATTCGGTCCAATAAAAAGTCCATGAGAATTTACAATGGAGCTCTGGGAGAGTCTGCTAAAAACGTACATTTCTTTGCAGTGAACACGAAAGGCACTCTTGTATTTTTCAGTGATCAGAACAGTAAAGGGGTAAACTGGCCTATGACAGTGTGAGAAGCAAAACAGCTCAAAGCTAAGCGAGATTTCTAAAGCACTGGGAAGGCAAAGGAATCATTGTTCCTCAGTTTAAGAGGAGGGAAAACACATAGGTGGTGTTGTACCTGAATATCTTTGAGAAGTTCTTCCTGCTTTTTCAAGGACTCCTGCACTTTCTGTGTATAACTTCCATAAAGTCTGTCCAATTCAGTCACAGAGATAGCCTCCTCATTTATAGCACCATCCTGTGCAAGTGCAGTCAGGAATTTGCTTGTCATGTCAAAATTTACAGATTTCAGGTCATTTTCCAGCTGTTCTCTCTCCTTCTTAACTTCATCCAGATTGGCTAGCAAAGTTTTTAAAACATTAACAACCTAAGCAATAAAAATTGTCAGAAGTTAGCACATTCAAAGAAAGAAACGTGGAAGTACACAGTCTTGTTTCCATCTCTCATTCCTCACTGATTCTGGCAAATGTACTGCATGAGCATGTTTATAAATGGGTTTAAGATAAGGAACCAGGACAAAAAGCAACACAACAAAGATCTTCAAGTACTTCTCAAGCTATCTGCTTCTGTGAAGATTTGCTTCTGTTAACAACATTGCATTGCTACAAAGATGTTTATATTTTTCTTATTTTTTTTTAAATGGATCAGTTATCTCCCAATAGGATATTCTACACAAGGCAGTCAAAAACTACTGACTTCAAATCACTTTTATGAGCAAAAGCAGCATATTGCAGTAGATGAGTCATGACTTCCTTGGAAAACAAGTTTGTTGTAATGGCCTAATACCTCTAAGTATCAGGCCACAACTTTTAAATTTTTTTTGACTGTCTCAAGAAACTAAGCACTACACTCCACAACCCTACATAACAAAAAACACTCATCAAGAATTGTTCCTTTCACAATAGTCAATCAGTCCTGCTGCCCCTGGCAAGTGAACTTGATCACATGAAGTGTAACAAAATATAAGCAAGCAGATTTAAAAACAAAAATAGACAGCTTATTTTCCAACTTTTTTTTTATGTCCTATATCAATTGTGACAGAGACAAGAGCACCTAAGCAAGGATCAGCTGCGACACCAATTCATGTAAGTTTACTTTGTTATCCAAACAACACTTCTACCCAAAAGAGAGACAAAATTCCATGTTTCACCTCACTTCCTTGTAATGTTTTTGCTGGGTTGGCAGAAGGAATGGCTGCGTTGAGTTCCGCCTCTGGCTTGCAGAGAAGTGCAATGGTATCCCGGTGGGACTGATAGCGCTCCTTCACCTGCCCATCGGCCTGCACAGCTTTATTCAAAACATTATGGTAACTGGCTCCCTCTGGTGACAGGAAGAGAAAAAAACAGGTGTTTCATTTCAAAACATTTCATCCAAGCTTGCAACGGTTTTCGTGCTCTTCATACAATTTTATGCTCCTGCACATCACCAAGTTATTAAAACTTATAGCTAAAACTTCACCTTTTATGTTACGTTGCAAATAGTGAATAAACTAGGCAAAAAAAGCAAACAGCAAATCCAAGAGAAAAGAACATCTTCATGGGAAATAATTTTACACTATATGAGGTAACTGCAAGCAGGTTGTTAGGAAGGCAACTGATTGCCATTACGTATGCTTTCTCAAACTTCTGCATGCATGTACACTCCAGGGATGCAAAAGCAGCAGTCAATTTTCTATTGCCCCTCTCAACCCCAAATATTGGTGCAGGTTGTAAGAAGAGTTATTTTGGCATAACCTCTCTTACAGTTACACTTTTTTTTTTTTTCAAGACAACATCAGAGCACTGAAAGCTGCTTTAATTTACATGATGAAAATGGACTTTTTTAGAGCACTCCCAGAATCTGAAGAATGGAACATGAAGCTTACCTGCCCTTAAAGGCTTATAAAGGTCACTGGATGGTGTTCGCTGCCAGCGCTCTTTGAATTTTGTTCGCAGGTCGTTGTCTGTATTTTCCTCTTCATCTAATAATCTTAGTGACTACAAGAGTAAATCATTACATGTATTATAAGCCTTTCCAAACATGAAACAGCTACAAAATACACAGCTAGTGTAGAGAACATAAGGAATGTTTATATGTTCTTCACAAATTTTACTTGACAGATAAAAACTGGCATCAAAAGCACATATCACCTGGGTTTCTTTAGAATGCTTCCCCACCCCACAACAATTTTATAAGCAAAATACTTGTTAAGGGAACATCCACATGTGACAGCACCATTTTTCATAGAATAGTTTTGTTTAGAAAAGACCCTTAAAATCAAATCCAACTGTTAACCCAACACTGCCAAATCCACCACTACACCATGTCACTCCAACACTGCATCTACAGACATGGCTGCATGGACTTCAATGGCATATTGATAAAGTGCTATTAAAGTTACAAACATTTTGGATATTCATGTACTTTATCTATTCCCATTTTAAAAGGACAGCAGTGGTGCTTCTTAGGAATGTTTTAGTCTTAGTGGTTGCTGAGCTTACTTCATCCAGAATTTCTTTGTTCCTTTGTAGCAGTTCAGGCAGATCTTTGATCAGCTGATCAATAGTCTGAACTCCTCCCTGTTCGATGACAGACTTCGACTTGTTCAAAATAGACTGAGGAACAGTATCACCAGACACATCTTCGATAGCAGCAGGAAGATTGAGGGAAGCCAACACACTGAAAAAGGCAAGGTGTTAAAGAGCAAGCTGTCTGTAGCATTAGATGGTTCTATCCTGCAAATCACACTGCTGTCCAAACTAACAATCACCCAGACAGTTGTAACAGAAACAGAGTACAAAGTACTCCTGGAAGGAAATTTCAAACCAAAAACTCTAAATTCATTCCTAGTGTGCACCTCACCTAAAATAAGTTTCAAAGCTCTTCAGTGCTAAACCAGTTCTAGTCATTTGGTACTTACAAAAATAGGGCAAACATTTTCTGCAGTTGCTATCTGCTAAATAGAGAATCAAATGCCTTGAGTTATATTCCTATCTTTTGGCTTGATAAGAGTCTATTATTATTTATTTTAAACAACAAGATTTGGGGGGGGAATAATAAGTATTGAGTCACTGGCACAATCAAGCTGACCACTGGAATATGAAAATCCTTGTAGACTAATCGAACTGGAACGTTTTATGAGTAAGTGTCAGACTCCTAAAAAGTGAAGAATAACTTAAGAAAATCAAAAACACTTTAAGACTTAGCATCTGCAGAAAAGCAGTTCTAAATACCTTTGCTATAGCTTAAGTTTGCCAACCCAGCATGCAGCTACGAAATCCCACTGCTGTCATCTAGATGTATGCAGGCTGCAAGACAATCATAGTGTTTCTAGGGTGTTCTGTAACTCCTCTTAGTATGTCCAACAAGAAGTCATACTTACCCATTTGCCAGATTTGTGGCTTCTCTCATCTGGGCTATTGACCTGTTTACTAGATCTGCCTTTCTCTGGTTATACACGCTGACAGACTGCTGAACTTGTAGTGGAACCATCTTCTCAAACAGGTCTGCAATTGAAGTGTTAGAAATCACTAAAGTTGCACTGCGAAGGTTAAAGGACACAAACATCTTCACAGCTCTTTAGTACAGGTTATGCTACAGAGATGCATCTAAACACCTAAAGGCGCTCTCCTCCACTCCCCAAGATGTCAATTCCTGGTTTTACGACTGAAATCAACTATGAAATAATTTGAAGACACTATATTTAACATACTGTAGGATTACAAATCGGACTTTCCTTATGGTTTAAAATTTGTGATTCTGTCTTTTTTGAAGGAAGAAAATGCAAAATGGAAGGGAGGATCATTTTCAGAACACCTTTATACAGCAAATAAACTGAAAATTTCCAGCTTCATGGAAGGCCAGCAACTCGATTAAAGTTGTACAATGCCATATTTCTCTCTCACATTAGTGTTCCTTGTGGAACTAAGGAGGTTCGTTTTAACATAAAAAAATAAAGTTGCTGAAAAAAAAAATAAAATCTTTAAGGGAAAGGTACGTTGCAGATATTGATTTTACACCTGTGGTTTATTCTTCTGGTACTTTTTATCAAGTAGTAGGACAACAAACTGGAAAAGACAAATGGTGCTTTTGAAGACATTGCTGTATACTTAACACAAATCAAGAGCAAATGTTCATTCATGATATGAATGAACTTGGGTGGCCATGTGTTTCACAAGGTAACAACTACCCTGTGAGCTTCACAATCAGCTTACCAGTGAATTTCTGACTGAGGGGAACCACCACTGGAGTAGACTTCACAAGACTGGCTTTTCCAATGGACTCTAAATCTTTCAGGTCAGGAACCCGGTCGTGGTAAATGAAGTCATTGTCTTTTTTGGCAGCTGTAAGCGCACGGTTGATTTTGTCAACCAAATCTTTAACATTGATATACTCATCATAACGAGATGCCACTGTTTTCACCAGATCTGCTGCATGCTAAAACAGAAGCCAAAGAGTTAGTATTTTAACTTTTCTCTCCTTAATGTATACTTAGAAAAACAGATGAGCTTTTCAATTAGCCAACTAACTACTGCCAATGTATATTATTTCATCAAGAAAATATTCTTCCTTCCATGTATCAAAAAAAGATTTTTACTCATTACAATAGTTTCTCTCTGACTTCCCCCAAATCCAATACGTTTTCAAGAAAAAAAATATATCTGAAGGATACTAGATCTACAGTTTAAGTATGGAAGCTGTAGTTTAGTAACTTTGGAGAAACGATTTAAGTTTCAACTTACTAAATGTATTAAAACCACCATAACTTTATCTACTCAGCATGAAAGGATACTCCATTGTAACACAACATGAAGACAAGTCACGTACCCAAACTAATTTCCTACCTAACTTAACAATGACAGTAATTTTGATACAGCTAGACCTGTCAAGGATGTACACTAAAAAGAGGATGCTAATATTCTGTTACAACAGAGTGCTAGAAAAGGAGGTCTGCTAGGCATATCTGAACTTCAAGAAAAGACACATGCCTTTGTCTACAACTTAGTAACGTAGCCATAATACAACTTGCTATTAGAAGACCATATAGGTGCTTCTTTGTCATGCAAGTATACTAAAAGATTAAAACTCAATCCCACTGCAAGTCAAAACATGCTTGACGGAAATTTTCAACATGTCAGCATGATCGTAGAATCACAGAATGGTTTGGGTAGGAAGAGACCTTAAAGATCATCTAGTTGCAACCCTGCTGCCATGAGCAGGGACCATGTTGTTCAAGGCCTCATTCAACATAGCCTTGAACACCTCCAGGAAAGGGGCATCCACAACTTCCCTGGGAAACGTTATCCAGTGTCTCACCACCCTCCTAATTTCTTCCTAATATCTATTCTGCATCTGCCCTCCTCAAGCATAAAGCCATTCCCTCTTGTCCTATTGCTACAGGCCCTTGTAAAAAGTCCCTCTCTCTTGTAGGCCCCCTTCAGGTACTAGACACAAGAAGCCCTTAAACATTACCAAGACCCTATACAAACCAGACAACAGGCAAAAAAATGACTAAGAATATTAGAAATACAACTGCTTGTATGTTTTTCAAATATGATTTAGATTTAAATCAGGAGTGCAGGAAAGGACTGAAGTATAAACCATGCAGAATTTTAATATTTGGGGGTTGGTTTGTTGTTTCTATAGATTTTTAGTTTGCATTTTGGTTTTTGGGTTTGTTTTCAGTAACGTTACTCAGAAAAATGTTAACAAATCTGTTTTATTAGCTGTACTGAGATATGAAGCCTATGCAAACATAAAAATGCAGACTTACAATGTCAATCAAACTGCCTGAAAAATCATTAAAACACATCCTTGAAAAAGCAGCTACTAATAATTTGATTTGTGTGATAAACATCCTCTGTCATTTTTTAAAACATTGCTTTCATAGTTACTTGAATTTTAAAACTCTTGACCTAGCTTTTCAGGATTTAAAGTCTTGACATATTTTTCAGGAAAGAAAAAAGTTACCAACCTGTAACCTCCCAATTTCTTCTCCAAATTTCTTCTGTTGTTTTGCCAGGATAGACTGATGATACTCTGCATTGGCCTGCATTATGCAGTGCTTTGCAGCCAGAACAGGAAACACCTCCTGGAAATAAAAATACTGACCAGGGGAAAGTCCAACCACATTAACCACCACAGACAACATGGGATGCAGGAAGAAAAAAGGAAGAAGAAAAGGAAATTAGAATCACCCAATTAATGGTTTAGATAGGTTACAGCATTAGAGGTAAATGTCAGAGACCACATGACTTTGCATGGATTGAATCCAGTCTTCCTTTTTTCGATTCATTGTTGCAAGATTCTTAGTGTCCATTGTTAGATGATCTACAATTTAAATTCAAGCCATGAAGTCACAACATTTACTTCAAAGATTAGAAATGCATGCATATGTTAGAAAGGACAGTTGCAAGAACACACTCAAATGTCCTCAAGCCAAAGACAAGACAAAGTGTTCTTAAGAGAATGGGGAGGGGAAAGACAGGCCTCTCATTTTAAGTGATTACAATTAAAACAGCAACAGGCCTATCCAGAAAGCAACTTTAGAATTATGAAAGCAAAGAATGAATATAAGAGGACCAACAACTGTTGGAAGGGAAAGCACTTTAAAAAGATGCAAGAGTCATTCTTAGATTTCTACATAAATGCACTTATCTTTGCAGGAGCACCAACCAAGACACGAAGCAAACATTATGCTACAGTCCATAACATATGAATGGTATCTGATTTAACCTTATTGTTTTGCTTCTTAAATGAAGAAGCACTGAAAAAAAATAGTGACGTTTTAATGGACTCCGTACACAAGGACTGCTTCTTCATAGTTGTGCAAAACTGCTACCCCCATAGAGACGGGAGGAAAAAAGCAGAGGGTAAATTGTTGAGAAGAAGGTGTCTGAAGACTTTGCAACTGCAATCTGACACATCAAGTCAACCTCTGTTTCACACCTAAACATTTAACTGTTCTCGGAAGCTGTGATGAAACCAGCAAACATTTATTAGACTCTTTCAGATAATCAATTGACACGTTACTGTGCAACTGGAACAGGGAGCAGGTCTATGGCTTAGAAAGGTCCACATCAGACAAAGGAATGCCTTTATTTTATCTCACTACCTCTCAGAAATCAACCTCAAACATAACACCCAAGTGGGAAGTTGGCCCAATCTGTACAATGCCACAGAATACACAAAAGGAAATACATGCACACGTGAAACAATCTATTAAGTTTTAGCCAAGCACAATACCAATTTAACTGTAAAAATTAAGTCACCATCTGGCCTACAAAGGCATTTGTGCAAATTACTGCTTAAGAATGGATACTCTGGCCACAGCCATTACCAGTACAGTTCATATCCTTATCAAGATTCTGTTCTGTATCAGAAAACAGAGCAGGGGGAGAGGGGAATCAATTACCTGATTTTTTTTTTTTTCCCTGAGGGAATAAAAGTGCTTTCAGCAACTACATTGGCAATTATTTGACTAAGACTGCATATGAAGTTATAGGACCAAACATCAACCACTTCAATTTGTCACTGGTAAAAACATTTTCAGTAAGTTTTCTAGTGTACTTTCAGTAAATCCAGTGAAGTTAGTTTTCTTTGTAACAAGAAAGACCACTGAAAGCTGGGATAAGTAAGAGTTTTATAACTAGTCATGGAAATTGGCAACAAGTGATGCCTCCCAGAGACATTCACAAAAGCAGCACTATGGAAGACAATCTCCTACTTAGCTAGCTGTACATTTCAACTTTTACATTTATAACAGTGCACAAAAGGTTTTCTGTTATTTTATGAATTGGACATAACTTGTACTTTCAAGACAACGAAAACCTGCCCATTTTTCAAGTACTTGTTACACAGTATATATTCGAAGAGCATGAAAAAAGATCCTTCTGAATCTCCTGAAACCAAGAGCAGTGAGATGAATAGTTGAGAGTAAAGGGATATAATTTTTAAGTTGTCTCAGTTTGCAAGATTGTGTTGGAACAGAGGAAGAGAAAGCAGGCTGAAGGACAGAGGACACAGTGAATTCCAATCATATTTCTCATAAATAATTAAGTGAACAGTACCACTGTATTCATGCTGTCAACATTTCACAGGAAAACACTGAGATTAGAAACCAGTTAAGTCCCATTAGAAAGTGTTTGAAAAAACAGACTAGGTAAAGCATTAAGAAGGCATCCCTAAATGCTATCATAAACATTTCAAGTTCACTTTAAATAATATGTCAGCAAATAAACACACTTCAAGTAATAAGACTTCAAGAGCCATACTGTCTTTTGCCTCCTATATTCTTCTCTCCTTTTCAAATTACAGGTTTCTCTTACATGTAGCAGTGTCAGGTTCAACAAGTACAATGTAAATAGTATCAGTTATTCAGAGTCACAGTAGATGCAAGATTATTTCCGTGAGAGTTACTAACCTTGGGCAAAGTATCTTTATACTGACACTGTTTGTAAGCATCGCCATAGTAATCTGCAGCTTGATTAGCTAGTTTAGCTATGATACCGTCTTTCATTTTATCTGTTGGGAAAGAGAGAAGAAAAAAAAAAACAAAGAAAGAACAGTTTTAAGTATCATCAGTTTTTACAAGTCAGCAGGTAAATAACTTCCATCTTCAAAACAGCCACAACTGCATTATCTGGCTATAGCTTTACACTACAGCTCGAAGGTGGGATCCCATTCTTCTCACATCCATCAGCCCTGTTCAGATTTTATACATCATTTGTGACCCTGAAGGTTCAGTCAGTTGTACAAGAAATCTTTGGGTCATTTTTGGCATCTATGCAGCATTAAGAGAGATGCTTTACCTTGGACCAGTGGCAAGCTGCCAATAAAGGCCACAGTCCCACATGAACTCTAGCAGCTTACTTCTCAGCTCTTCCTGTATGCCAGCACATGTATTTCTGCAGCCATAGTCAAAGAACTCTGCTGAAATCTAGTTAGCTACAAGTAGCTAATGCTCCGCAAGATCTGTTCTCTAATCCAGCTCCATCTAAGGACTCCCAAAAGTTTGCAAAAATGCAACAGAAGAGACTGGTCCTTTCTATGACAGTCCACACCACTGTTCCCTTACAATGAGTGCAGAAACACCATTCCTAGATATAAATAACCATGCTTCCGCCAACTTTTATCTGCTACTTTGTAACAGATGTGCCTAGCGGCAGCAGTATCCTCTGTCACATCCTCTCCCTACTACTGAAGCTGAAACTGTTCAAATAGGAACATGCTGCATCTAGCTTTATCCTCTTCAATATTTGCCTCTGCCCAGAATTAGGGGAGAAAAAAAAAAAAAAAAAAAAAAAAAAAAAAAAAAAAAAAAAAATCAGTCTTCCCACAGAAGGCAATCAATGCAAATATTGACCGTCCACTCTAAACAGCTGCCCTTACAAACAAGTACCCAGTTGACTCAGAGCTCTTGTGTATGGACAGACTGATAAAAATGAGTGGGAGAAATGTCTGCAGAGTATTGCTTTAGTTTTGGCACTGAAGCAAAGTATCCCCAAGTGGTCTGCTCACTCCAGCATATTCACACATCTATCTACAACACTTAAGGTATGAGCTATGATGATATTTGTCTTCCATGAGGTAAATGCATTTAAAGTATGCCAAAAAGATCGTTTCACTGTGGAACAGGATATAAATAAGACAGAAATGAGCATACAAGATCCAGGAAATTATTTCTTGGATAAAATGTTTCTATACAGAACACTACATATTTAATAAAACCAAAGTCTACGCTACCTAGACTGTCCTTCTAGCCCCACCTAGCGTGTGGAGTTGCATCTTCCTTTATAGAACTTGAGCTCCTAAGAGAAGAAAAAAAATTTTGGCTCCATTAACAAATGAGGTGTTAGAGGACGCTCATTTGTACATGCAAACAGCACAGAATAGATTTTTCACCCTCACAAACTTTAGTTTTACTCACGTATCTGTAAAATATTGCAGATACAATGCAAGCCTTGAGATGAAACAGCTAATATCTGCAGATTTAGAGACACTTAAAGAAAACATTAAGAAAGGCTACAAAGTGGAGTGAGATTGGACCAATCAGTTTGATTTTTGCCAAACACTTTCAACTCATTAATAAATGTAGTTCTATTGGAAATACCATCATCAGCCTCTAAGCTGCTAAATGGCCTGTCCCACATGAGAAGAAAGGAAGAATATCACACTACTAGCCACTGCAGCAAGAAGCTACTTTTGAGTTTTAAGATCAAATTTTAAAGGATTCCCACTTGAAAAATACGTTTTGGTACTTAATCATGTTGTCCAACATGATTCTTCAAACATCTTTCCTTCAAAAGGAAGGGAACCTCTGCATTTGGCAAAACCTACAGCCTCCAGAGCATGATTCTTAACCTTACTCTCCTAACACTGGCAGACTTGTCATCTTGGGAGTAGCCACAAAAACACAGGCATATGTGGGCAGGTGGGCTTTGGATCAGTCTTACTTTACCTTTTTCACATTTTGAGTAAGAAGAAATCAAGGTGGTGACAGAAAGATCCATTTCCCATGTAAAATGGGAATGCTTCCTCCTGCTCTGAAGAGTTTCAGGTATTTGTTACACAAATTTATTTCAAAGCAATCTCCACATAAACTAAAACACTGCTACTAGCATAATAAAGAACATAGATATATGTCCCAGGTTGGGAACTATAGGGTTAAAATAGTCCTCTAGGGACTTGAAGATTTTGTTATTCAATCCCACAATTCTGCTATCTCTTCATAAGCTCACGGTAAGGCCAGCTTGTTCTCCTTTCCTCCCCCTCCAGCCTCGCGTCGGGCAGGAGCTGCGTTATCTGGACAAACATGTAAGGATAGGCCTGGTTGGGGCCTCCAGAGGCTGTGCCTAGGCCTCCTGGATGGCGGAGGCATGGGGGGGGGAAGAACTGGAGCACTGGGGATGATAGATTTAGTTTTGGGCTGGGGGAAAATTCAGGGGATTTGCTTATGGATTTCTGTCTCTGCTTTGTAACTTCTATCTGTAACACTCTCTCCAAATACAATTCTGGTTTTTTTTCTCCAATTCGTTTGAGAGCTTCGCTCTGTCGGCTCTTTAAACCCACGACAATATACTTTATCAGTTGGTTGAGGGAAAATAGTTTCTCACTGAGATTCTCCTAAGCACAGTAAGGCTGCAAAGATTTTTCAGGATTCTTCCTTGTGAAGATAAGAAAGAGCCCAGTTAAAACATTCATCTTCCAAACAACACAGGCAGAGGAGCTGCTGAACAACCACATTATATCCAGGTCCTTAGTTCTACTTTTACATATCTGTCATTTCTAGATGCTCAACTTCTTGCAAATTCTGCAAAGAGCAGAATATCAAAGAATAAGGAATCTTGTAGTGAAGTACTGTTCCACAGGAAAGGTTTTTCAAGCATATGTTCTTTAACAGGCATATTGAACTACACAGCCCCTGAATCAGTTTCTCCACAATCATCTAAAGACATTGTTCTTCACTCTATCCACAGAGCTTCACTTCCTGAGACAAACAGGACATTTGCTAAGTTCAGATGAGTCAAAAAAGTTTCTCTCTTGAAATTAGCAATAATCAAACAAAATCTTAGGACATTTCTTTTGCTTCCTAGTACAGTCATATCTTTCTTTCTAAATTCTCCTGAAATAGTTCACTAGACAGAGGAGACGTAGAGGTAAAACCCCTGTCCACTATTTCTAGTATTCTCAGTTCTTTCAGAGAATGACTCTTGCTCTCAAGGAGGAAAAAGGAAAAATATAAACCAGTAAAATCCTTTGTAAAGGTGCAAACTAAGTGCCTTGGATATAAAAAGGAAGACAAATAGGACAACTGCATTGTCAAGTGAATCTTCGACAAATTCTTAAGCAGCATCTGTAGTTCATGTTTATTGACCTGAAAGGGGGGAGGGAATCAGTGAAGGCAACATTAAAAACTTGTGAAAGGCCCTTTACAAGCTCTCAGTAACTTCAACTTTCAGCTGAATTCTTTGACTATAGCTGCATTTGTCAGTTTCTGTGCAAGTTGTCATGAGCACATAAATACAGGAGCCAAAAATGAATATATACCTCTTGTAGCTTTCAGAAAGAAGACTTCTTGAGCTTGAGCCAACATAATCAGACTGAGAGTTCCAACTGTGTCTGGAGAGATGTCCACTGTAGGTTCGCGATTCAAGGCTGACAAAACCGTATCTTTGATGTGCTGGAAAGCACCACTTGCAAACTAAGACAAAATAATCCATTATTGTTCATGTTTCCAAACACATTTTTTTTTCTTATTAATAACACATACAATAACTTTAATTAAAAAGAAAAACAATTTTTTTTATATTGTCTGCCATTTATTGCTCAGAGACTAGAAGCAGTTCATTGTAATTTACTATTCTTTGAACTGCTCACACTGAGACATTTATCAAGATGAACTGTAAAAAAAAAAAAGGTATATTGGCCACAGTGTCATAACACAGAAATGTTAATGCTTTCCACAAAGAAAATAGGTATTATTACTGTGTAACTTGTTAAAATTAAAATTTCTACTAGCTAAAATAATTAAATCTTAAACTGAAGAGTTATCAACACATTTAGAGGAAAGGGTACAAGGAACTGCATGGAATTAAATCCTTCAGAACCAACCCACCTCTGCAATTACAAGTGGGAAAGTAACTATACATATTCAAGTATGTGTACATATAGCTCTAAAATTGAAAGATACTTATTTGACATTCCAGGATTAATAATTTTCAAATCCTAAGCGTAAACAGGAAGCCTCTCTACCTGATAGTGCTTAGCTGCAGCTTTTAGTCCTTCATCATTGTCTAGATTCTGTTCTGCTGCAATCTGGCTTGCCAATGCTCCACAGTTGAACAAAACACAGGTCTTCTCATATCCCAAACTTGCCAGAGCTGCAATTGAAAACAGACAGTTAGCCACTTAAGAAAAATTTTGGCACTCCAGCATCCCATAGACGAGGCCAACACTACTAAAGATATCTACTGTTTCAAGTAAGGGAAATCCCCAAAACCCAATCACACTGAACTTCTGAAGTTGAAGGCATCTTCACTCTGAAGGCTTTACATAGTCTAATTTAACACTCCCTAGAGTATCTCATGTAGAAGGATTTTGTGGGAGTGGCATAGCACTTAGAACACACAAAATTATCTGGAAGTCTAACTGGAGTGCAGCTTTTTCACTTCTAAAGATATGGAAACATAGGTTACTGAAAGATAATGTGAAATACGAACTTCCATGGATTCATCTCTTGGAATAACTACCCACTTACAAGCTCTTACTGCATCTTCAAGCCTAGATTAACTACCCTTCTCTGCCTGAGGCCAAAGATTTTACATAGTCTGTTTCATCATCTATTGATATACAAGGAATTTTTCTACTCTCAAAGGTGTTGTTTCAGACTGAAAATGCTGACAGATATCTTGGTTATGCATGTATTGAGAACAAATGAAGATTTACTTCATTAAAATTCATGCTTACTGGAAAGCACTGGGGCCCACCTAGACTCAACTCCCGTAGTACTTCTCACCCTTAGAGGATGCAGACTATGCTTCCAGAAACAGTAATACCTGAACATGAGCCATTATGAACCTGTTAATTGCTTTACAAAACGTTATTGGCCACATGCAAGCACTGGAAACATCTGGAGACTGCAGATATTAGCTTCCTACTACTTACAAAAAGGGTCTAGGCACTCCACCTGGAGAAAACTCGACTAGTGAAGCTTCATTTTCCCAAACCCAGGTACAACTTCTAAGCTATGCTTAAAAACACAAAGGTACCAAAGTATCAGATGGGTTTCATTTCTCTAACATCCAGCCTCCTTATACAGCCACATATTTACCCAATACATCTCTAAAGTTTCTGTTGGCACTCTCTGACCAACACTCAATTTTCAGACTGCCATAAATCTGACAATGGCACTCTACTTCGGAGTCGAAAGTGAGTTAGACAGTTGCTGTATTTCATCAAGATAATACTCATTTATCTAGCCCATCTCCTGCAGTTCATTTTCCAGAACTGTTCTAAAAATAAGATCTTGTACAACATTCAAAAGACTAAAACACAAGAAGGGAAAGAAAATATGGCTTTCAAGTGCAAAATTACTTTACACTCTGGACTTCATCTCGAGTATGATTTACTACAGTGAGAATAGCACTTTAGCAATATAGACTTGCCTCTGACTCATCAGTTTATAGCTCTACCTATTAACTTAAACCAACACATTTCAAATTACATGCCATGCAAAATGGATCACTTTTTGAGCAGCCACAGTACCTGTCAACTACCCCTGTGATGGAGACTTGGGATTCAGGGGAAAATGGGAAGAAAAGTTTGTTAGCACAAGCAGGAGTCAGAACCCTGCACTTGGATCCTACAGAAATAAGTGTTACATTGAATTTTTATCTGGAGAGAGGATCACCTCTCCAAGGCCAACAGAAATTTTGCTCCCTTAGTAATGAAAAAGTTTCCTTTACATCAAGAAATGCCATTGTTAATTCTGATCTGCAGTGAAGAGATATACACATGTTATCAGCATCTGGATAATCTGTGATAAAGCACACTAAGAGAGCCCTTTCGTTAATCTCTTTCTGCTAAGATCCGCTTTCAAGTTTCAAAATAAAATTTACTGCACTGCTTATTAACTGAGGATTACTCACATCTCAGTTAAGAATTTCTTTGATATTTCACATGGACTGTTGCATCAATTTCTGGCCATCCACCTCGGAGATCAGACAAGCATATAATTAACCTGCAGACTAATAAACTTTCTCAAGGTGGTATAACATCCAATTGATTTTTCAGGGCAATCATCAATGTTATGATGCCAAATTTTTTCTCTCACAATTACTCTGACAACTCACAGACTGTTTAAATCATAATTAAATGTCATGAACATTCCCAGGGAACTAGTTCAGTCAAAATAAAATACTAACTCCAAGATGACAAAACCAACCAAATTATGAGGAAAAAAATATAGTATCTTCAGGAAGGTCTCAAATCATCCAGGAGGAGTTGTTGGAACAATTGGAAAACAGCACAGAAAGGTTTGCACCAGGTGCTTATTGCACAGGAACACCACGCATTGTCACACAGAGTTCACACAAATACAACTTTGTACCCACAACACAGAAAATTGAAATGACTTTCATGAGTTGCCAACAGAGAACTATGTAAGATGGTGCAGAAATTTGGTTGTTTTAATTAACATGTTTTGAGGCTTGGTTTGGAGCTTCAAGATTGCAATAGTCATTCTGCAGTGCTAATCACAACGACCACATCAGTATAAAGGGAAACACAGAAGAATGGTGAGATATGGCTGAGCAGCTCCTCAACTCAAAAGCACTTGGCCTCATTTCCTCTACTGGCAAATGTTACAAATCCATTTAATGGCCCTGAATTTACAGTGCAGAAAGCTCCCTACACAACTAAAATAAATCACAGGCTCAAACTCTTTATGTTTGCAGGAAACATTTTTCTTTTTTTTCCCCTTCTAAGTGTTCATATGTTTGAAAATGCTTCTTAAAGAAGTTGAAGGAAAATCACTTCAGAGCATGAACAGATCCTTCTATTCTCTTGCACAAAATGTGACAAAAGACTAGATTACTGATGCCAAATATCATCACACCCCTTCTTCTGGCGTGGACTCTCTCACAAGAGCATCTCATGAGGACCTTATTCATTTGGAATACTAAGAGCTGGATTACCAGAAAAACTATTACTGAACCTTAAAAGTCACCTTGAACAATTTTGATTAATGTCAGTTGGGCATTATCCCAGAAAAACTCTGAAAAGCAGAGAGCACAACTATTAACAGACTGCAAATCCATTTTTGCTTCTGGAAAATTAGTATTAAATCTCAGTTTTATAGAAATTCTCTGCATGATGCCCACTTATTCGTTACCAATCTTCAAGTGATTAACCAGTTACTAATGTAGTTGAGCTCATCTGATAAATACGTTGAGAACAGTAGAAAGACTGATAAATAATCAGTTGTACAACAACACTTTCAGAATTTAGTACCATTAATACTTGCACTTTCAGTACATTCACATACCCAGTTTGGCAGATCCTCCAAAAAGCGACCCTTTATCAAAAGCATCTTTCCATGTAAATGTCACACAGACCTGAAAGTTGAGAAAAAAAAAAAAAAGAAAAATCTTTATCTCTAAAATGAAATCAGAAATCTTCAGAAAACATCCTAAATTCATAATATTTACCCTTTAATACTCTAATTACACAGAAATTACACATGAAACTACATTTCATGCACTTGGAATACTGTGAACACTCCAGAGGTTTCAGAAACCAATCAAGAGATATTTAAAAACAACCCAAAGAAACCCAAAAAATTTTTTTTAGCTTCTGTTAGTTTGCTCAAAACATTCCAAGCAGACAAGACAGACACTCTCAAAATAATCTTTCAGCTCTGTTTATTCTAAGTAACAGATAAATTTGTTTCCAAACAAAGATACTCCTACAAGAAGTCTGACAGTCTGGTATAGTCAGAGTTAAAGGAAATCACCCAACCAGGCAGTTTACACTACAGTATTTGGAACAGTTGTGCAGTACCAAAACTCAGTCATTTTATGAGTAACTTAGATACCATGATAATCAGCAAATGCACTCATGAAAGACTGCTGAAAAAGACAGTGTGTTTTATACTACACTTTCAGCATCTATTTCACAGACAATGCAAGTAACTGACAGAATATGCTTTGAAGTTCCACAATTTGACTCCCTAAAAATTGTTTGTATGCAACTGATATCAAATCAGAAAAGACAGTAAAATTCCTCACTGTGAAGTGGCTGGGGAGAATGACTTCAGAAAGCACACAGTGCTGTTTGATAATGCCTTTTACTCTGGTAGCAATGCTAGTTCAGGAAATTCTGGTCTCAAGCTGATCAGTGCTGCTTCCAATGACTGTTTCTTCCCTTCCGCAGAACTTGCTCCTTACGTTTTCCAGTTTTCCATGTCTTAGGGTTTGCAGATCACCAAATCAAAACATTTGTACACTACAAACTGAAGTGCAGCTCCTGACTACAAACAAATGCAACTACATGCAAAACTTAAATCAGTTGGAACTACATTAAAACTACTCCCTTAACTGTAACCTGCCAGTCTGAAAGAAACATTTTCTTTTAATTCTAATATTATCATGTTCAGAATAAGAAATGGTCGGGAAAGAAATGTAAATTCTGTCCTATCTGTGTACATTCAAAGAAAACCAACATTTTTTTTCACCAAAATACAGGAACCTAAAGACTGAAATAAGTCTCCACCCAAGGAATACTTCAATTGTCAGAAGTTAAGCTGAATTTCTCCTGAGAAGACAGGATTCTAAAGAAATATGCTAGGGAAAAAAAAAACCCACCAACTTAACCAACACCATCACTGTATAAAAAAAATTGTCATTTGTGGACGCAGAGACATGAATATTTTCATCAACTCTTAAGTGGCTCATTCTGTTAGCTGTTCTGAATGAAATACCTGTTCTACATCCAACAGCAATAAATCGTATTCCATCCACTCCTACACGTTTTTCCACAAAAGCTGTGTTTTAAAAAGCCTTTAAAACACATTATGAAATAGATTTCTTGGTAAGAGGAGGAAGAATCAACACAACACAACTCTGTAACCTTGGCTAGTGGTTACACCAGTGTAAGTCAATATTTCTGAAACAAATAGTTCTGTAAATCCAAGGCAATTATGGCCTAAGGTGAAGTTTCAGTATAGACTATGTGTGAGCACTGACTAGAAAATAAAAATACATTAAGAAAAATAACACTAAGAGGTTAAATGCCTTGGCCAAGAGAACTAGTGTTTAGTGGATGAGATGCAAGCTTGGAAGTCATATATGGTTGGTGCTATGATTCAGTTTAATAGTTTTGTAGGTCTTCTTACCTGATTTTCGGAGAATGGAAACTTTGGCTCAATTGAACACAGCTGATCATAATATCTACAGAAAAAAACAATATCTGTTAGATAAATCAAATTAAGACTTTTGTTTCTTACAATGACATGGAAAGAAGAAGACACAAAATTCCATACAAAAATAAGATGTGAAGCTCCCTCATATCTACAGAGGATTTGTGGGATGGACAAAAATTCTGCTTAGAGTTTTTCTGGTGAAAAAAAACCAAAACCAAGTACAGTAGGAGGTAGTCTTCCACAGATGATGTAGAAATGTTGCCCCTTTCAGAAGTAAAAGGGTGCCTATCACAGATGATGCTGACCCAATGCACTTTCTGAAGGAGGATGGATTAAAAGAATGCCATATGGAGGAGTCCCTGTATACATATAGGAAGACAAGGAGTACATTAAGTCATGCTGCAAAAGTTAATGAAGTACAGCATCTAACCTAACATTAAGAAGCTACACTGCACTCATATCCCACTCCCCTGCTATTTTTGATTCATCTGCTGAAATCTCAGTATCTTGGAAATAGATGCCATTTGCCTAGCAGAGCATCAACTGGAGAACCTAATCCTTGAGAAAATTCTTCAGCTGTAAACTTAGTTCTCATTTGAGTGTAGTGTAACAGTTGCATTGAAATGAAATCAGGAGTTTCTCTCTGCCAATATTTGGCCTACTCACAGTCAAATATGTTTAGGAAAGCATGCCAGAAAGCTAATAGAGCAAGCATAGCACAGTCCCTCACACAATATATCCAGGCACCAGTTAGCAAGTATTCCTGAGCCATACTTACACTCACACCACCTGTTACAGATAATAGGCCAGACACAGAACAAAAAGCCTTTAATCTGCCAATAAAGCCTGTTTCCTACACTCTTTCCATAGCACTTGCCATATGGGCACACCCCCAACATTGTATTGGTCTAACTATTTTTTTAAGAATTTGTATTCCAAATATAAAAAATATCTTGTAGCAATGAGTTTCACAGTCTGTGAAATAGGACTAACATTGTTCCTGTTTCCTTACATGGCATTATTAAACATGAATTACTTGATCAAGATGTGAAGCAGATGTACATGGCCGAAATTCTGCAGGCAGCAAAGGTTAATTCAAAAATTCAAAAAGCATTTTTACATCATATACAACAAAATCAGTGTTAGCATATTCTTCTTTACCTACATAATACTACAGGTTTCTGCCTTCAAATGAGCCACTGCAATTTAAGATGTGATACATTAAGCCACACCAAAAGCTACAATAATCTGCAACAGTAACCCAGCAGGACTTCGTTAATAATTGAAAGAAATTGCTCTTAAGTTATAACAAAAGCATCTGCAGATACTTACTGTGACAGCAGTTTAATAAGGATTTTTACTTCTAGTAACTTCCCAAGCATGTGAAAGGTATAGTTGAAAACAAAAGACTCCAGCACTGAAGATAACTGCAACTAACATTGATACCTACTTTCTTCACTGCTTCCAGTTGTTCTCCACACAATCATTTCCATGCAGCATAACACAGACAATGAGACTTTCCACGCTGTCTGCTCCCACCTCAGTTTCACTTGCTAACCCAAAGCCAAGTTGCCTTTCCACATTCCACAATTACCCTGTCCTCATCTGTCATGAGGGTAGAGTCAAGAGCTTGCTACGTGTCCTAGTCAAGTTGCATGTGCAAGCCCAAGCTGTTTGCAAACAATTCTTTGTACATTAACAGAATCACCAAGAAAAAATAAAATAAGCCGAGGAGGTGTAGAATCCTTCCAAATAAGCATACTGCTTCTTTTAACATGGATGAATACCACACCACAGGGCTTTGTGAACTAGTTTGAGCCAACCAACCAACCTAAGTTATTATTTTATTTACTATTTTATGCATGCCATGACATCTCTTAATTACAGAACTTGAAATTCTACTCGAGATTTAAAAGCTCTTTAAAACTTCGCAGAGCAGAAAACCCAACATGTAATATCATTAGTTCTGTATAGCAGTAGCTAAATATATGTAATTATCATCCTATATATAAACAAAACATATATAAAAATGGTAAACACAGACATTAACACCAGAACAGCTCCAAAGTAGCAATGCACAGATAGAAAATAACTATCCAAGTTAATGCCACATCTGATGCATGAGTCAGACATTGAAGCATGAAGGTAAAATAAAGATTCAGCTGTGCCAAAGCAAGGAACTACAGAAAACTGTGCAAACATCAACTGCCAGAGCTCCAACTAAAGCAATGGCAGAGGCAGTAGATGTCAACAGCTCAGATTTAGTTCTCTAAAGTGCAGCAATCTTTAACCAAAACAGGTATCACAGGCTTCTAAATACTTGTTAAATGACTTAGAGCAGTCACATGAGTTGGAAGAGAAGGTTTAAATCAGAATTTCATTAAAATATATGTATTGTATTAAGAACCTTAAATCCAGCTTCTCCTTCACAGGATCATCAAGCAAAAACTCCTTCAAAAGAACATTAAGTGCCCAGAAGCAGCCTTCACTCTTCTAGATAAGAACCAGAGGCCTGAAGTCACAGCTCACAACCAGAACTGCAACCTTCAGCTCCCAAAGAATTTGACTACTCAAAATGAAGTCACACACACACATTTCTTACACTTCTCTTTTTAAAAAGAAGTGTGAGAGTTGCTAGCAAAACTGAACAAATTAAACTTGCACTGCTATCCCATCCCTCCAGAAAATGGAAATTAAGTCCAGAGTACTTTTGATACTAGGAGAGAAAACAAAGAATCCCTTGAAGCTATAGTTATAGTTGGGGGGAGGATATGGAGAGGGGGAAGGAACCACCCCCTCCCCACAAAAAAACAAACACCATCCACAATAACAAAGCTGCTATAACAGAACTTAAGGAGAATCATCTGTACCAAACTCACCTATATCACCTTCCAAGCACTCAGATTCTAACAAAGAAAGCTCAGAAGTGGACTTTTCAACTGGGAACCTCAAATACTTCTCCAAAAGAAGCATCTGAGTTCATCAGTCACACCACACGCTATCAAAGCTTTACAAATCAGCATTTGTCTAGGACATGGAGCTGCAACTGAGTTCATTTCTTCCAGAAAAGAAAAAAATTCTGCAACAGCTACTTGGCAAAGCAAGGCTTCTAAAGATTACAAAACCATGGGTAAATCCCAGCTTAATTAGTAGACCATTAAGCTTTGATTTCTTAACAGTTAAATGGTCCACAGTGCTCTGCCAGGTATTATGGTCTATAAAAAGCCACAAAGAATTACATGTATGCAAAGGGTGTCCACATTATAATTAGCAGTTCCAACCTTACTTCACTAACAACCCCATTTTAAAATCCAACTTTAACAGAAGTTTTGCTGATATCATTACTAAGAGACTGAGTACAACTCTTAAATACCAGCAGGAAGATACTGGAAGTTGGAGAGGAAAGAGAATTTTCAGAGGAAAGGCATTCAGATGCTTGTGCTCCTTTAATCATAACCTGAGCTTGATACTCCAAACTTCTGGGTGTGTGCAGTCCACACCTTACAGAATGTGTGTCAGAATTCTTAAAGTAAGAATACAGAACAGTATACTTACAGAAGAAGAACAAATTATTTTTCAGCAACTGTAATCAATAAAAATCATGACGGGACAAACCACTCAGAAGTTGTTAGAGATAAGGGGAAACATATATCTGATTGCTTTTTCTAATGTACAGTTAATTCAGACCACCTTATCTTACTTCTACTGTAAAGAGAACAAGTAATCCTCAAAGGATACAATTTAAAATGCAGGTATTTTATGAGAGAAGTTATGTGGTAGGGTAACACTTCATGTTCACATGTAAGGCAACAATGGTGCAAAGCTACATTAAGCACCTCTCACTGCTCAAGAGCCCCTGGAACAGCTCGAGTCATTTACAGATCCACAGTAGCAAAAGCAGATTGCTGCCACACAGAATGGGCTCAAAAGGAAACCTGGTAATTATGCAGTTGCAAGTGGTTTCTCTTCATTATTTGGAGAGAAAAATCTGCAGCCAGGTTACATACTATACCCTCATTTAATGACCTGCTGGCACTAAAAGGAGGTCCTCCTCAGCCCCCTGGCTTTCAGAAATGCTATGCCTATCCATCCGCTTTTGTTCCACCTCTGATGTTCATCTGAACTCCTTCAAGTTGCTCACCTGTTAAAAAGCCACAAACACCTTTTGCCTTCAGAAACTACATAAGAGAAGGACAAAAAATGAAGAGAGAGTTTTCTCCTTTTGGCAGTGTAGAGCTGTATGATTTCACCCTATCTGACAACGTGGCTGGGCCAAAAAAAAGGATTTCAGATAAAAATTCATGTCAGACGTGATTGATATAATCTGAAAATAAAGCCCACTTCCAGTGTTTGAAGGAAAATAATATGCCTTTCTGTCTGGCTAGCAGATACCTTCTTTCAGTTCACAGATGCTCGTTATTTCCCTGATCTTTAAAAGGCACCCACAGTAGTGCCTTCAAAAACATAAGTAGTAATAAGTAAGAATAGAACAGGAAACTACAGAGATACTGTAAAATATCTTCAGTACAGTCAGAGTTCTTACAGCCTAAACATCCAGCAAAGGGTTGATAAGCTCAAAAAACATCAGTAGCTGATTTTACAAATCTCGCCTTCTTTTGATTAAGTCACTTGTTCCTCTTCATGTTTTTAAGCTTAGAGATAAGAAAACCTAGTGAGCATCAAATACATTTCCATAATATCATGGACATGTTGACAAGTTTCATCACTTTTATTTCATCCTATACTAGAAAATTCCTCTTTTTAATCTTCTTAAAAAATAAAGTTGCTAGTACTATGTAAAACTCATCTTCTGGAGCTGCAAGTCTTTGGCCCCAACCTCACAAAAAGATGTGTTACCTAGTATTAACCTAGTCAATCAAACACAGGGACCTCAGTGAGTAGGTAAGCTACAAAAAAGTAGACTCAAAATATTTCCAACATAGAGAAACAGCAACGGAATAATCGTAACAAATCAATACTGCAATCCATAAGTGTTCTATGGAGACAGGAAAGAGTGAGTGCTTCTGTAGGTGATGGAACAGTTCGCCCTTGTGGACTTGGCAGTGCTGAGTTAAGGGTCCATGATCTTCGAGGTCTTTTGCAACCTCAACGATTCTGAGTCTAAAGCAAGCTCACCAGGCATAAGCCACAGGCTATAACCTATGTTAATCCCAGCACACAGGCACTTTCTGATAACTACACGCATTAAAGAAAAATCAGGGATGTGAGTTTGTAAATAACTTGAGCTGCTAAGCACAAAAAGGAAAACATTAGAGTAAAAACCAGACAACCAAAACAGAACTTAAAAACAAAGCTGTCGACTTCAACAGTAAAATGTAACACTGAAACAAAAGACACGCGCTCTCTTTTGAGAGGCAAAACAGTCTGTCCTTTCTACCTAAATCCAACTGCGACTGCCTCGTTACAAACACCCGGAGAGGAAAGTTGACGGAGCCAAGGCCTCCTCCCTCGGCCTTCCCCGCCAGTCTGCCGCACCGCCGGCCCTGCGCGGTCCTCATGCGACACCAGACCAGGCCCAACACCCGAGCCGCGCCGTCAGGGCAGGGCTCTCCCAAGATGTTGCTGCAAAGCACCCGAGCGCCGGGGCGCCTGCCTCGGCCGCAGACCCGAAACGGGAAGGCGAGCACACAACCCACAGGCCGCCGAAGCCGGCCCAGCAGCTCCAGCCGCAGCCTCCCGGCGGAACCACCGGCAGCCCCGCCCCGCGCCGGCCGCCCACACCTGGGCCCGCCTGCAGCTGGTTCCGGCTCCGCCGCACCCTGGGCCTGGGTCACAGAGGGCACCGGGGAAGGCCAATGTGCGCGAAAGCAGGAAGAGTGCGAAGGAACAGCGGGGAGGGAAGGATATGGCGGCGGAGAGGTGCCCGGTCCGGCGGCGGGCCGCTGAGGGGCCTGTGCCGGCCCGCCTAGGTCCGGTCTTCCCACCCCTACCTGAGAAGGGTCTCTAGCGCACTCTCATGCTTGTCGAGCGGGCGGCCGAGCGCGCTCTTGCGGAGCTTGCTGAGCTCCTCGGCGGCGCGGCAGTGCTCGGCCTGCGCGTCGGCACCCGGGTAGCTCTGCTGAATGAACTTGCACAGTGGCTTGGCCAAGTCCACCTCCGAAGCCTTCTTCAGCTGCACCGAGATGAAGTTCGTCATGGCGGGAGGGAAGAAAGGAGAGCGAGCGGACAAATGCCGCCCTCACCGCAGCTTCACGTTCCCCTGCCCCACCGAGCGGCCCCGGCCCGCCGCCGCAGCACCGCGCTTCCGGGATCGTCGCGGCGCGCCCCGCCCAGTGGCCACGCCTCCTCTTCCCCCGCGCAGCCTCAGCGCCGCCACCGCTGCCGGCCGAGGGGAGCGCTCCGGGCCGAGTGTTTGAGGGGGTGACATCACTTTCCGTACGAGTGTCGGAGAGTTGGCCCGGGTTTCACCGAAGGGAGTGAGCCCGGTGGTGCGGGTGGGTGCTGGAGGAGGTCGAGAGCTAGAGTGGTGCCTGTAAGGAAGCGCGGTTTATCCGAAGGTGACGGCAGAGCACAGCTGTGGTGAGGAAAGCGTCGCCCGGTGGTAACATAAACTGTGAGGCCTGTAAAAGTACCGGGTAGTGGAAAGTTAGCGAGATGTCAGGCTTGTTAGTACGTTAAAGAACAGCAGAAGGGCCTCACGCTCAAAATGCTCTAAGAACGAGTACTAAATTAAGTAATGTGGGACTTGCCCACAGCACATGCTGAGATGTCTGCATTGGCCGTAGCTGGCGCAGGCTGGCCTGGTGCTGTAATTGAGTCTCTCCTCCTCATCACGCTGGCTTTCTGCTGACTCAGCACAGCTCAAACAGGCAAAGCCGGCAATCTGCTCGTCTGAAAACCAACAAGGAGTAGTCTGCCCATGTTCCCATTTCACTCTTTCTTCTGCCACTTGCTCCTGACATCTTGGCCTGCGAGCCTGCCATTTTCCTAGTGCCCTGAGGCACATTTCCATAAGCCCTGAGGTTATGATGCCTTAAAAAGGAGTGGTAAAAGTGCCTTTAACATTACGTAAAAAGGTTTGGTCTCATGTTGCGGCAGACCTCAAGTTTTGATGTGAAGCTCAGATGAAGTACTGGAAGTGTCTTGCTCTGAGCAGAACAATATGCTTTGTCATCTGATGAAAGTCTGAAGTGTAGGCAGAAAAGGACCAGACGTGGGAAATGAGTATTAACTGTGGCCACTGGGAGGGGCAGCTTCTCCAGTGTTAACCGTCCCAGCATACAACCCAGAGATCCAGTGGCATCAGTACCTGGCACAGGCGTGATGAACGTGGTGATGGAGTTGTCCTCATGCTGCTGCTTCCAGTCATCCTCGGTGAGGCCAAAGTGGCTGGCCTTCAGGGCCTTGCCAATTTACTTCCATTAGAAACCTTTTTTATCTTCAGAAATAAGTGTATGTATATTTTAAGAGTTTCTTGATGTGCTCCTGCTTCCCTGTGCTGAGTAAACATCCAGCTCAATTTCTCATAGCTTAATCGAAACCAAACAGAATATGACTTAGTTTTACATCTTTTTAATTAATTAATTAGTCAAATAAAAACACAAAGCACCAAGATTTTTGTCATACAATGAATAGAGAAAGTAAGCAGTCCTGCTATACTCGTCTCTGACTATGTGAGTTCCATACTGTATTGATTTTTTTTCCCAGGTGCTACTACACACGTACACCTTTAAACATTTGGTCTCTAAGCCTGAGTCAGCCTTGCACTGACTGCGCTTCCTTATCCCAGGGAAAAGCTCCACCCTCACAGACTTAGATTCTGATCAGTCCAAAGACACAGTCAGCTGGGCAATTGCCTCCCTTTGCTTCTAATGTCAAGACCTTATGGGGTATAGTTAGCCTGCATATCATGACAAGACACATGACTGTCTATGTATGGAGGATGGAAGCCATCAATACCTTCCAGCTTAACAGTTGTAAACATGGCAAGGGTGTGAACAAGGAAGGGCAAAAACTGCAGCTATGAGATCATAGTTCTACTTTGGAGCCATGGTGACCTTTAGATGGCTGTTGCTTAACAAATGCAACAACTGATACTTAGCATTCCTAAACTGTCCACCATCACAGTGAAAAAGTTTCACTTTGTCATAAAACAAGTTACCAGGACTTCAAACATACAGGTAATTTGTTTCTTTCCCACAGATTTCTGTAAGACTTTGTTCTGATTATTACAATTATTATAAGCAGTAATGACTTGCCTCCTTGTTACCTCTGACTAATTAAGTGCTATTTCCCAATTTAGAGATGAGGAAGTGGTGTAGTCAGTGGTTATCAGTGAAGGGGCATAATCTACATCTTCTGAGTCAGAGTCCTGTGCTTCAGACAACAGACTACGCTTCCCTTTTCAACAGATTGTAATATCTAAGGAAAAACATATTTTTCATTAAATGTTTGATGTAATGCAGCATAAATGAGTTACAGTCATATTTAGGTATTACCAGGGCCTCTGATGTATTTAACTTGATTGGAGACAGATCACTATATTTTCCTCTTTTTCCTAAACAACCATTATGTATATGTAGAGCACCAAAGTTTTGCAAAAGCAGTTCTAAAAGTTAGATTTGCTTTTAGTATGCAGACTGGCTTCATGGAATGCTTCATGGGTTTTGTCTACTATTTGTCACTGAACTCTAATGCTCTGTTTTATGCTTGCTTGATGTTCACAAATTCTATGGACAGATATTTCATTGGTGTAAGGTTTTTGCTGTATTTTATTCTGTGTTTGCTGTATTCTGTGGGTTGACATTGCTTTATCCATAGGGTAAGACTTGCCCTGTAGCAATTGCATTAATTGGCATAGAGATGCTATACTAAAATAAAAAAACAGCAAAAGGGAGTGATAAGGGACCTAAGTATATAATTCATTAAATCTGATGGCCCTCTTGCCTAAAGCTTCACTTAATCACTCAGATTCAAACTCACTTTGACACTCCAAATAACAATCTTTTGGTGACACAGGGTAAGACTGAATCATTTATCACCATTATCTTTTGACCGTAAGTTCCTGAACTGATTTTCATCAGTTAGCAAAATGAGGGAATGTGGAAAGTAAGTTGTATGTCAGGTGCTCTGACTGGATCCAAATAAGTCCTCTAGTTGTACTGCCCACTTAGAAAAAAGTGTAAAATTCTTATGACCCAGGAACAAAATTTCTCCCTAGCAGCCCATAATCTAAAGAGCAAGGAAGAATTCCTACCATTTCTTTCAAATTCAAAATCTTCTGATTCAAAATTTAGAGCAGCTATTAATCCCATTTCTCTCAATTTTAAATTATGTTTCTTAGAATTTTATATTTTGCATAGGTGAGGAGGGACCTGAAGCACAGGTTACATTGGTAGAGCAAATTTAGCCAGACAAGGGCCATGCTTATCTGTATGCTTGTAAAGCTGAGGTTGACACTACCCTCTTGCTGTTCCAATACTAAACAAGAAAACATATCTTCAGTCTGAATTCCAGGTGTGACAGAGGTCAAGATGAAGAAACAAGAGGGGCTAGAGAAGGGGGGAAAACAGGTCTAAATCAATATTGTCAGTGCACTTACTCAGGGTAGACACGTGGGTATATCACAGCAAAGTTGCCTTTCAGCCACAAGCTAAATAAGAGTATGTCTGATGTTTACTCGAGAGAGTGCTGGCAGATTTATCTAGAATAAGAAGGGCATCACATACATAGCTAGTGGCACAGAAAAACTGCTTTAAGATGAAATGAATGCCAAGCTGGAGAAGGCTAAAGACAGAGAAGAAACAATACAAACTTTGATGAGATAGGAGACATTATGCAAGGCCTGGAAATTGTTGACCTAGGTAAATAATTTTACCTGCTGCATTGTAGGTGGACTGCAGCAGAGCAGACAGGGATTAATTCAACCAAGATTAGTGCAATATTTGCCATAAGTAGTTACAAGAATATTAGGCCAGTTAGTGTGGCCTAGAATTTTCCTCAAGTCTCAGCAGGCTTCAGAAATATGCCCTGTTACCAATGACATCAGGATAGTGCCTGTGCTTGTTATTGAAATATATCACATCAGCAGAAGAAACAGCTTTTCAGTATCCCACATCATTGCTAAAACACTTTCCTATGTTCTATTAAAAATCTGTGGTAAAATCATGTCCCACTCAAAAGGATTTATAAGATTTTTTAAATGTTATTATTTTGACTGATAGTACTCTTCATAGCACTGTGGCTCTTGAAGGTTGACAAAGCAGAAGAGCTTGTAGAAGACAGCAGAACTTTCTGTTTGGTAAGGAAGAGGTGAGAGGCTATTAAAACATGTTTCCCAAAAGCTGAAAGTCCCAGTTAGTGCAGGATATATAAATACAAACATATAAACCACTTTTTTATAACACATTGAATAAAACTGCTGATATTTGGCTGTATTACCACAGTCCAGTGTACCGTATCAGAGAGTACAGTCACACTTTACCTCTAGATAACATACTCTCTACTTAAAAAGAGACAATGTTTCCATAGGTAATCATCCTGATGCCAAACGAAGCCTAAATGTGCACCATGCAAATTAGGTGACCAGGAGCCCCCCCACATGGCCACTTCCACTTGGCGTGAGAGTGTTTGTGAGGGTATAAATCTACACCGTTGCCCATCTATTGGTTAAAGAGCAGCTGTGCATAAAGAGAGGCAGATGTAATAGGTCATTGTCAGTTAATCCTGGGCAGATCGTGCAGCTGTTTGCTGAATCCAACCTTGCATAGAAGTTTCTGAAAAATCCAAAGCCATACATGAGTATTTGACTTCCATTTTGGTGTGAAAACTCTCTAACTGACACGGTTTTGTTCAGCATTAATGCTGTGCAGTTTGAAAAACGTTCAGAGATTTCTTCTGAATGTTCGTTGAAAGAGGGGAAGTGGTTTGTTGTACTACCTTTGTTCAGTTTTGAACCATTGATGTTACTTAGAAATCATTAGTTCTACTTTGCATATGTAAATTGTAGAGTTTTCAATTATTTTTACCCTTAGGAATGGAAAACAAGGTACCAGTCATTTTCCATTAGAAGCAGATGAAAAAACAACCGTCTGCTTTCTGTGATAATGGACTAAATTTGCCTTACACTCTGCTTATTCTTGCTAGGGACATTTCCTTGAACTGGCACAGGATTTCAGAAGCCCCAAGAGGCCTTGAGTAGTGTTTTAATGTTATCACATCTTTAATTAAAAGACGAAAGGATTGACCTTGAAACGAGTGATTTGCAATGTATCCGTCCCTTAACTGTGATGTGTTTTACTGCTTCTACTCTTAAAATAACAAACTGAAGCTTAAGTATGTGATTCTTTATTCATTCCAAAGGAGAAGAGAGGTTTTGGTTGGTTTTTTTTTTGTTTTTTTAATTTTACAAATTGGTCTTACAAGCTTGGCTAATTAAGCCTCCCCCTAAAATCTGAAAGTCAGGGATTTTTCACTTGTATTACTAAATAATGCAAATAATAATGGAAAGTAACAAAATAGATGAAAGATAACTGGGTAACTTTGAATTTCTTAATTGCTACTGTATGGGGTATACTCACTTTAAAGCATTGTTTTTCTTATTTAAATTACTGTATTTCACATTTATAAATCATTTTCTCCAAATACATCATCAATTCAATCCAAGTACTTTTTGAACCAAAGCACAGAGTAACCTTCAAAGCAAAAATTAATATTTGTCCTTTGTGTGTACTTTGCAATATGTAATTAAATTTTATATTGGTTTTGCCTGTATATTCAATGCAAGAAAAATACCTTTTCCTGTTCATCACATTACAATTACAAAGCTTGACTAGAAAATGCCAGGTATAATTTGCAGACTGCCAAGTTTATTGCATTGACGATATGAAAGAATTTAAATCTGGTTAATTGAGGAAGATCCTTTGTAAGTCATTGCTGACTTAGCATTTATTTCAGTAGTATTTTCTGTTTGGAATGTTTTTTATCCTGAAATATCCCATAAAATATTCAAATGAAAATAATTTTCCAAAGCTTGAATTAGGTCTGAATGGAAGTCCAGAATTAGGTAGTCAGGCATTATACAGCATAATGCTTGCTTTTATAGAAGCATCTCTTGGTGCTCCATGGAACAAGCAGGATGGTAAATAAAGTCCCAACAGAAACTTGGTAGAATTCATTAAAAAGCCCTGCTGAGATTCAGATCTGTCACTCAACAGACTTCTTAAAGCAAGTGAGTGGTTTGCACCTCTAAGTAATCCTCTCTATTGTCAGCAAAGTATTTCATTTCCTGCTTTTCAGGTGGAAAGGAGCCAGTGGTGAGGCACAGCTGAAATATGTAGAACTCCCTTACTGCACAAAGCAGTCTTAATTTTTGAGAAGACAATAATAAACTTTGTCCCTCATGTGAGGTGTGTACATGTGCCCCAGCAGAGACAAGCTGGTTGCTTATGTGTGAGGTGGGAAGCATCTGGCTGGGGAATGTGTGTGTCTACTCATGTGCCTAGGGATGCCCAAATATGCAGCTCAGCTCTTGTTTCATTGCTAGGTTCTCTGCCCCCTACTTGCCAGTTCACATAAATAGTGGGACATGCTTTGCCTGCTCAGTAAAGTGACGCTGAGGGGGGTTGAACCAAGGTGAATCAAAAGGCAGATGTACTTCTGAGTACTTCTGAGATCAGAGTCATTTCTTGATCTATCCAGGGAGAGGTTTATGACTTTTCCCAGTTCAAAGCATCTCCTTAACACACGTACTGATGGGCTTACAAAGAGCCACCTCAAATGACAGTACAGGGAACCCACTTCTGAAAGCAGCAAAGATCCTCTTACCCTGCAACTTACCCATAACATGAGGTTTTCATACTGCTTGTTCCAAACATAATGAATGAGAAGAAAGTTTCTCTGTTACACAGTGTAACAAATGCCAGTATGGGAACTTTTTTGCGAAGTTTGGTCCAACCACAAAAATGTGTGGGTAAAGACAGACAGGATTTGCCAACAACAGACACCATCAGTGGATTCCTCCTAAAAATGCTTGCTTTACAAAGTTCAAAGGCAGAATGATAGACAAACTTGCACTGGAGCAGTCTACAAAATGTGAGATGCAAAAAAAGTGGTTTCATCTATTTCATCATTCCTCTGTCTGTATGTGAGCGTATGTTATGCAAGAAGGCAACAAAATCCAGCAGTGGCAGTGTAGTTTTGCACAAAGAAGAGAAAGAGAGGATAATTTGTTCAAGGCCATTTTTGCAATACATGCCTTTTCCTATTTTTTTCCCTCCTTTTCATCAAAGGAGATAACTGTGGCTCAGCTTGCTTTTAATTGTGGTGAGGCATTTGTAGGACATCAGAGAGACTGACTCAGACATTAAAGGGGAGAGTTTGGGTAACAGTTGATGAGCCAGTTTGTGTTATGAGACAGCACTTGAGTTGACACCTTTGCAAAAGTTATATAAATTAGGATAGATCTCAGTGCACTATTTGTCATATATGATTCATCCTGACATGAAGTATCCGGACATAGCTTGGCTAATGTCAGTACTTGAAATGTTACTGTAAGGAATTTAACAGGCAAATGATGTTCTGCAAGCTCAGCAGATTATCCCTAATACTTACTTTGTGAATTCTCAGTTTGCTCTGCCCAATGCTGCCTCTGAAGTTCCAGGTAGTTCCTACTGTCATAATATAGACAGACATTTTTGTAATGAGTCACTCATAGAAGAAAAAAGAATCTACTCTTAACTGATGTTTCATGCTGCAGAATCAGACATTCAGCTCATTTGTATGTGCAGCGCTTCCTCCATTCCCACTGACTGCTCTCATCTCTCATGTCTCATTCCTTTCATGCTAGTACACCTAGCAACCTAACACTGTTTCCTCTCCTTTCAGATATAGAGATGTTGACATACACAAATAGGATATTTCAAGGGACACAAGATAGCATATTCCTGCTTCAAATGCTAGGTTTAAATGGATGCTTAATTACTGCCCATTCTCCATGCAGGCATTGACAGACTTATCAGCAGTCACTTTTGCAATCAGCTCACACAACCTACAAACTACTTAGTTAGGAGTTCGTCAGTGACTGAGCATAACTGACATTAAATTGTCCTTGGATTCACTCTAGGGCAGCAAGTGAATTTCACCAAGTGAAAAGTGAAGACTAATGCTTCACAAGAAGGACATGGACCTGATGGAGCAGGTCCAGAGGAGGGCCATGAAATTGATCAAAGGGCTGGAACGCCTGTCCTACAAGGACAGGCTGAGGGAGCTGGAGTTGTTCAGCCTGGAAAAGAGAAGACTGAGGACATTTAATAGCAGTCCTCCAGTACCCGAAGGGGGTTTACAAGAAGGCCGGAAAGGGGTTATTTACAAAGGACAAGGGGCAGTGGCTTCAAACTAGAGAAGAGTAGGTTTAGACTGGATGTCAGCAACAACTTCTTTACCCTGAAATCAGCAAAACACTGGAACAGGTTGCCCAGGGAGGTGGTTGAAGTCTCATCCTTGGAGATATTCAAGGTCAGGCTTGATGGGGCACTGAGCAACCTGATCTAATGAGGATGTCCCTGCTTACTGCAGGGGAATTGGACAAGATGACCATTGGAGTTCCCTTCCAACCCAAACCATTCTGTGATTCTAAGTTGCTATGATTACCTATCAAACATGCTCCTGGACTCTGGTAACACTACTGTGCATGTGTCTGTTCACTTTCAGGCTTGTGGGTTTGTGTGTCCTTTCTGTACCCCTGTATCCACATTTGCTTCTAGCCTCTGCTTCCTCTACTTTTCACAGGCTTCAAAGAATGTGCTTCAGATTGGTTAGCTAGCTGGGAGTCATCATAGCAGGTCAATTCATTTTCCCATGGGATGTTTTGTTCCACCTCATGACTGTCATTTTTCCCATTTCGATCTTACCAGTATTACCTGCTTGGCATGGCAGTTTATCAGTGACTAATGAGCTACCTATTTTCAGGGATGAAGCAGCTAAGAATTTTTTCTTTACTATGGAGATGATTCCATATGACTTTTCATTCAGCATACCTACTGTTTATATGCTAATTATTCAAATATTCTCTTTTATTGGCCAGAAATGTATGCAGTGATTCAACTGTAACCATCTCTGTTTGTATAAAACTTACATCAAGTCTAAATGCAATGCACATGAAAATGCATGCTTGAAAAATAGCTCAGTCAGAGAGGGGAAATCCTACTTGTGATGTATTGTTGTTCAGAGCAAAAATGAAATTAAGGATAAAAACTTAAGGCTCACCAGAAATTTTTGTCAGAAGTACCCAGTCACAGGATCACAGGATATTAGGGATTGGAAGGGACCCAAAGAGATCATCGAGTCCAACCCCCCTGCCAGAGCATGACCATACAATCTAGCTCAGGTCACAGAGGAATGCATCCAGGCAGGCCTTGAAAGGCTCCAGAGAAGGAGACTCCACAACTTCTCTGAAGAGCCTGTTCCAGTGCTCTGGGACCCTTACAGTAAAGAAGTTCCGCCTTGTGTTGAGCTGGAACCTCCTGTGCTGCAGCTTCCATCCCTTGCTCCTTGTTGTATCCCAGGGAGCAAGTGAGCAGAGCCTGACCCCCAGCCCTCAGATATTTATAAACATTTATTAAATCTCCTCTCAGTCTTCTCTTTTCCAGATAAGCATCCCCAGGTCCCTCAGTCTGTCCTCATCAGGCAGTGCTCCAGTCCTCTAGTCATCCTCGTAGTCCTTAACTGGACTCTCTTGAGCAGATCCCTGTCCCTCTTAAACTGGGGAGCCCAAAACCGAAGGCAGTACCCAAGGTGGGGTCTTACCAGTCATTTGCACACTTGGGTTGTGGCAAGATGCCAACTCCATATCTCACCACTGAGAAACAAATAGTTTGCTCCAACTCATTTTCCCCTCTTGTTTTCTCAAGTACATAAATGCCATAATAAACCATGTTTGAGAATGGCAGATTAGCCAGGGAAATGGAGGAATTAAGAGTGGTGACTTTAGGAAATGGAAAAGGGACTGCTGTAAGGAATAGAGGACTGTGGGCAATTATTGAAAGCTGAGGTTATGATTCAGAATACTGGGGTGTCAAGCTCAGGGTGTCCTGATTTTAAGTGCAAAATATTTGAGGGCTTTTACATGTTCAATGAGAAACACAGGGAGTGTGGCATTATTTGGCATAATACCTAGTAATTAACTACAGGTGCATGCAAGAGCCTTTGCAAAGAGTTAGGAACACTTTGTAAATGTTAATGAAGTTGGACAGTAATTGAAGGATTTTTATATATATGTATATATATATTAGATGTAGTGGAGAAGCTTTTTGCCAGAGTTCTCATGCCAATCCCAGGAGAAGAACCAGAGATTTCCATTTTAGTAGAATTCATTGACATATCATGGCCATTAGCTGTCCCTGTCTCCCCTTCCACTTGTCTTCAATCTCAAGACTTCTGTACCAGAAGAGGTCTTCCCAAAACACGAAGAAATTATGAGGCTGATAGCATTTGCTGAAGATCTTTCCTTGTGTGAGCCAGCATGAAAGCAATCTGAGGTGTGGCCCAGGTGTTCTTCAGTACTTGTCATGCATGGTGCTGGGAAGTCCTATGGGAAACACAGTAATTATGGTACAAGTTAGGGCAACTCTTAGGGTAGCTGGAATTTTTCCAGGGAGCAAGCTGGCCTGTGGCAGCTTCAGAATGGAGATAAGTACATATTTCTTGCATTTATTTTCTGCTCTGTGTGACACCTGAAAGGAGATAAGCTGACTATTTTCTTGTGTTGTCAGTGTTGCTATGCTGCAGAGGAAGAAGACAACTGCAAGAATTACTGTACAAGCAAACAACAAAAATTGCTGACTAAAGCAGCATACAACTGTGAAGAGCTAACAGATGAAGACAGATGGAAACATATGAGGTTACTTAGCTAGCACACAGTGCAGAGATTCCTGGTGTAGCCTCACCAGAACTCCTCAAAGCAGAAGCCTCTAGAAGTGCTGCCTCAAGCTTCTTAGCTCTGTATCAGAGCAGAATGTTAGCTGTCACCTCATACTGTACAACACCCAATGTTACTACCATCAAAGAAAAAAAATGCACTTTTCCCCTTCTATCTTAAAAATTCACTTATAGAAGGGAATAAAAGAACTTTTAAAAACAATTACCATGTAAATCACATTTCCACTCTTACCCTCAGCACTGCCTAAATAAATAGGGAATACTGATAAAAATGATAGGGAGATCATTTTTTCTAGCTACAAGATAAAGCTAAAAGTAATAATCTCATGGCATGCTTTTGACTGATTTCCTGAGAGTAGTGTAGCTCTTGAATCTACTACTAACTGCAAATGCCACATTGACAAAATTAATCTCAATGTCAACAGATTACACTGCACAAAGCTATTAGGTATTAATTTAATATTGGATTTGCTCCTTGTTGCAAGGTCAGCTCTCTGCTTTATGACTGCTGAGAAGTGAAATAAAATACAGTGACCAGAATGCATGTGAAATTAAGTCAGATTTTATTGTATAATGGACTTTTGTCAGAATGGGAGAAAAACAGGGCTCATAAAACCTACTGCTAGTTAGTGGTTGTGGAAAGAAAGTCAATCTGCAATTAAACTATAATGGTGATAAATTAAGTAGGAGTAAGGAACGGTAGCTAAACTTAATTAAAACTGGAAATATTTAAAATGTCAATAACAGTTTTATACTGAAACCATCTGATATGTTTTAGTTTGATTACTCCTAGAAGGCCCACTACTGTACAACCCTTAGGCAAAAGACCTGCTGAGATCTATATGAGCAATTACAGACACATTTTAAAGCTGGTAAGGACTGTTTGGATTCAAGCAATGATTACATGGCCATCTGTGAGATCCAGTTTATAGTACTTTTAAATGAGATGTGTCTCTTTGAAGCAAAAACACTGTTTGGATGAAATATTCACTTACTTGGACTGCTGGACACGGATACAGCTTGGGAAAGCTGAGTTCTTAAATTTTCCTGTAATGATCATGCCTGAGCATGGAAGGTACAGAGTATACTTGAGACTGTGTGTTGTGATGCAGGTTCTGTGATCTCAGCTGTATTGCCTTGTTGGGCTGTATGCTGCTGGAGGCCAGAAACTCTGGCTGTCCACTGTTAATTATTTATGCACACTCCAAGGCACTGAGAGAGTAACCTAGTTAAGCTAGAAGAGGATCCTCCTCATGTGTCCACCAGTACGTGCAGGGAGCAGGTAGGGCTGATGTGCACTTAAGCACTGCTGCTAGGACAACTAGAGGGCCACTGCACAGGCTGCACCACCAGTGTTGTGCTTCTTTGGATACTCTGCAGCACAAGCAGGCATTCAGCTGCCTTGTTTGCTGGGATGACTACACCATCACACTGACACAGCACAAGAGAAGGCATCACACCACGCTCCAGCTGCAGAAGGGCTAGGTGCTAGGTGACTGTTGGAGACAGAGACTGCCTTTCACCTGAAAGGACAAGCAAAATGCAGTGGTCAGAGCAGCCAGGCACAGCCACAGCAGCTGTACTTACATTTTCACTTTGGCTTTCACTTACAGCTGCAGACCTTCCTCCAGAAATACCACACAAACATCAAACCCTGGGATGCCAAGAACTGCCTGGCAAGACTTCCTGGAGCTGACTGTGACAGACTCTGGCTACAATTTGTGTTAATATTAACAGAAAAAAACCAAAAAACAGAAAACAAAAAAACCCCATCTTGTACTGAATAGCACTTCTTGAGTGAAATTCCTTGCCTAGCCAGGAATATGGTCACATAACCATAAAAATACCATGCTTCCTGAAATGATGCTTTGGAGGCACAAACTCAGATCTTCAAACACATAAATATATACTAAAAATGGCTTTCCAAGCCAAAAGATCTGATTTGTTTAACTATAGTTCATTCCTGTATGTGGGCATCACTGTAATAGCCTGGAAGCACCTCACAGTCTGCAATGTGAACATGGACAGAGTAATCTCAAATGGAGCAGGGGCATAAGCAGCATAGCTGCTTTGCTATCTAGGCTCAAGTTAGCATTTCCTGAAGCTGCATCAAGGTATCAGTTACCTTGCACAGAGGAAGGAAAGTATTAGCAGCTTAATCTGTCCAGTGAAACCCAGAGAGCACAGTCTTTGTGAAGCTTCCAGGATCTCAGGGCAAGGAAAAGAGTGCTACAAAATGCCAAGAAGGTTGCAGCTTCTCTAAGACTCTTCTCAGCTAGCAAAATCTGATTGAAGTGTTTACTTGGAGAAATAAAATGAATGGTAGGGGAGCACTTTCCTTCCATCATGCACACTGCAGAAAAATGAGACTGGGAAAATAATACATTCTTACCCTCTGCTGAAGTATGTCTCAACAATTTCCTCCAAAAATACATATAACTGGTGCTAGTTTTGAAAATGTCATCATGCCCCAGGATTGCTTTCATAAATAAGAGGCATTGCAGCCATTGCCAAAATGTGCTTCACTCCTATTTTTGGGCATACTTTGGAAGTTAAGCAACATTCACTGCACTCAAGGGAAGTTATGCTTAGGTAAGGACTGACACTAATCCTCATCGTAACAGGATTTTCTGGATTTCTGAATCCCAGCCCTAGTCTACAGCTAAATTTTTGAAACCAGTCTTTATAATGGTCCACAGTGAAAACCACAGAGATGAATAAAAGTGAACTGTGGGTGGAAAATCAGATTCTGTGTTGAAATTTTAGATGCTGTCTTTCAGGTCCATCTCAAATTTAAATCTGTAGATCAGATGGACTGGTTCTACTGCTCTTACTGCTCCTTTACCACGTAGCTTTGTGACAGAAGCAGGATACAAGTTCTCCTGCATTCAGCACCAGATGTTTGAAGCATTTAAGAGAAATGAATGCTGAAGTTCTCATACCTGTAAAGAAACATGTATTTAACTTTTCAGAAAAGTCTCCTTCTCTGGAGACTTTCAAAGCCTGTCTGGATGTGTTCCTCTGTGACCTGAGCTAGATTATGGTCCTGCTCTGGCAGGGGGGTTGGACTTGATGATCTCTTTGGGTCCCTTCCAACCCCTGACATCCTGTGATCCTATGAAAATGTAGTTGCAACCAGATCACAAATATACCATTAAATCCACAGTATCAGTCCCTCAGCAGAGGTCTGAGAGCCTGTGCTGCAGGCCAGTATGGATGTGGTGTAGCTGTGTCACCTTGGATCAGATGCTTATGAAAAGCTAGTGGGTGAGAAGCATCTGCAAGAAGCCCTGCTGGATGTCCCCTGCTTTGCTTGGGAGTTGCATTTGAGCTCCAGCTCTTGCCCTGGGCCCCTTCCCAAGGTACATTGTGGCTGTGCCTGTACCCAAGTCATGCCCCTCCATGAGTCAAATGCCTGGCTTGACCTGGGACCAACCTTGTGACTGTAGATGTGTCTGGCAGCCACTGAGCTGACCTTGGGCACTGCCAGGGGACCACTCTGCTCACCTTGCTCCAAAAAGGGCACAGGGCCCTGGCTTGGCTTGTCATCCTTGGCTACTGGCCTTCCACAGTAATTTTCCCATGGTTTACAGGATCCAATGTGAAGCTAGAAGAACATCTTCTTGATGCCAGGATCCCTGAATAGAAGTTACACTGTTGAGATCTAAGAATGAAGAATGCTGTTTTACAAACCCAAACAAGCTATTGGTCATTGAATGATTATTATTTTAGCTGAGGTTGCACTGTCTTTTCCTTCCCAAAGGACTGGGCTATAGATTGGCATTTAAACTGGCTTAAAATCAGCCAACAAGTGTTAACATAAGCAGGTATCTAAACTGAACACACCTAAATGCTACATCTTTGATTTCTTACGAGTGTCTGGCATGACAGCCATTGGTGTGAGTGGAGAGGAAGATTCAGACACCCACTGCAAAGGTGGTCATATGTTCTGCTGGAGGCAGAGCTTTGCTTCTGTCCTCACCTGGAGCACTGACACACTTCTGCTCGGGGCAGATGTTCTGCAAAATCCATAGCACAGGATATGGTTGTGTGCTCAAATACCCACGTGCAGAAATTTTTATTCCAGTAGGAATTTACTTCTAAATAGGGTCCTTATTGTCTTTACATGCTGGCAATGAATACAAGGATGTTTCTGCTATGAGTCATACAATATTAAATAAAAAATAGAGAACTCATAACTGAGGCATCACAGGCACTACAGCTACTTGGTTAAAAACAGATTAAAAGGAGTGAACTTCTGCTGCCACAAAGCTGCATGGTGTTTTCTGGGATTTGTAGGGGAAAAAAAAAAAGGTGATCTTCTATTGTTGCCTATGTTACAATTTATTTGTCTTCATTTGTCTATAATAGACCCAAACCTGCAATGTGCCTAAGTGAATTCTCTTAGTGGAAAGACAGGAGCTTGAAAGAAGGGGAACAAAGCCCCTGTTCATAATGTGACTCTAAGAAATTTTGCCTGCTCAGAATGACATTTTGTCTGTTCAAAATGACCATTTATATCTCTGTTTCCATTATGAAATGTAGAAATGGTTATTAAGCAACTAAACATTTTATTAATACACTGCTGAATTGGCACCTAAATGTTGCTTTACAAAAGTCCTAACTGCATCTTTGTGGATGAAACAAATAGCAATTTCCTTATAAATGTGTGTCAAAAGGCAACTGTAAACATCAATTAAGTCAGTAGCTGTAGAGTTTGCTAGGAAATAAACTGAAGATCTACAGAGGTTCAACAAATACCAAAGAAAAATTAGAAGCTGTTCTGAATAAATATTTGAAATAAGTTGGGGTTTTCGATTAAATTTGTTCATATATGTTTAGATAGCAGTCTTTTAAGTTCTGATAATTACATCTGGATTATAAGAAGCTTTTACTCATTTTTATTACTTCAGTTAATTATTGTTTCCACATACGTGGCACTTGGTACCATGGTCTAGTCTTGAGGTCTGTGTTAATGGGTTGGACTTGATGATCTTTGAGGTCTCTTCCAACCTTGGTGATACTGTGATACTTTCTTTGATAGATCCCATCAGTACACAGCATGCCAGTACCTCAACCTCTTCCTGCAATTACAAAAAAAACCCAAAACCAAAGTGGCAAGCCCAGTCCCTGATACTGGCCAGACCTATTGGATCTGAATCCAACCTTAGTTTTAAAAAATTGCTTGACCTTGAGTTGCTTGGATTCATGTGAGTTTGCTGTTAGATAACAATACATGACCAAATGCTTTATTTTGACAGTAAGCTATCTGTTGATCATTAAAACAAAGTGAGTTCAGCTACAATGAATTTCAACAGTCCATCTCAGAACCCACAATACACGTACACAAAACCAACCTCACTGTCTTCACCCATTTTATGTCTTACTTTCCCACTGTTTCACTTGATTTACAGCACTGCTATTTTCAGAGCTGTATTTATGACTATTATCTCATTTCAATTGTCATTCTAAATGCATTTAATTTATGGCTGCTTGGAAGATCTGGACAGGTCATCACTTCAGCCACAAGGAAACAGGAGAATCAGTGCACCCTCTGCTTGCTTAAAAGCAACCTTCACATTCCCCTGTATTGGCTGGTGCAGAGGTAGCAAAAAGCATGACTCAGCTTCTCTTACAGGAGACACAAAGAGCCAGTTGCAGTGACTCTACAACGTTGCACAAGAGGTTTGCAGTATTTGTGGCTGCTGCTTCAGTCCCTGATGCTGCAGATGCAGATCTTTTCCCAGGTGAGGAACAGGATATCAAGACTTGGGGGCTGGGAGAGAGAGAAGGGGAGGGAGAATGTTTGACCTTCTTTTTCCAAGCCATTGGTGGCCCACCTTCACTGATCGGCCAACAAACTGAGTTCTGAATGGCAAAGCAAAGTAAAACCACATCCTTGTAAACCATTGACCAATAAGAGCAGGTACACAGTCAAAGCTGCTGATGGCTGTAATAAATGCAGTCTGGTTTAATCTACTGTTTAATTCAGGAGCACTAACCCAGATTCAAGACACAGACAAGGACAGCATTTTCTTCTCTTTAGGGTAAACAAAACAAAACAAAAAATCATCCATGTCTTGCTGTTTACAAAAAATCCCCCAAAATGGTATTTACATGCATACCAAACCAGTAAGTTCCTGTGTGAGAAGTGTGGTCAGCTAGGAAAAAAATATGTTCTGCAACAACTGTGAGCATGACTTCGTTCTTCTGGTGCAGAGCGTTATCAGAGATAACGTAGGTAAAGTTTACACTACGTGCCCTTGGACAGGAATACTTGCGGAGCTCTGCCAGGAAAGCTTACCACTAGGGGGAGCTCTCCAGCAGCCAGACAGGAGAAGCAGGTCAGAATTCAGCTACAGCCCCAAAACTCGCCCAGCTCGAGTTAATTACAAAATGTAAATACATACTTTTTTTCTTTTTTTTTTTTTTGGGGGGGCGGGGAAGGGGCATTTAAAACTATATGTATGCAGCTTTATGCATGCATTAAAGTCTTTTTAGGAAGAACCTTACAGCTGCTCCTTACCTGAGAAACCTTTCTTGATCAATACTGGTAGTGAAGGAGTTAAGCAATGAAGGACTGCTGACTCTGATCCTACTTGTAGCAAGCTTTGCATTACAGAAAGAAAAAAGAAAAAAAAAAAAGGCAAGCCACACCAGACACCAGCAAATCAGATCCCACATATTTTCCCCCTTCCCTTCTAATTCCCATGCAATGAGAAGCGGGTTACGTTATGCAAATGTGGGCAGAGCCTTCCACTGCACCAGTGTTGCTGGGGTGAGTATCATATCAACACCCCAGCTGGTCTGGAAGGCTGTTCCTGTGGGATGAGACCTATGCTGCGCTGCATGAGCTGCCACATTCTTCGGAGGATTCACTGCAAGCTGCCTGCAGATAATGGTAATGCCCTGACTTGTTTTGCAAGAACAGAGATTTTGCCAGTCCAAGGCCAAAATACATGTCCCTTGATACTGCTGTGCAGTACATTGTGTGCTCACTAGTTTTTACTTCTCAGGTCAGATGAATCCAGTATTTTGGAACCTGCTCCAGTTCTTCCATACGGCTGTTACCAACAGCAGCATGACAATACACAGGTAATTGCATCTGTACTGTAATAATTCCTATAGGTATTTTAACTAGAAGTTTAATCAATTTCTTAAGCTTAGCAGTTTAGAAAACGTTGTTGTGATGGACTTTTAGGAGAAGCTCACCATGAGTTGGCAGTGTGCTCATGTAGCCCAGAAGGCAAATTGTGTCCTAGGCTGCATCCTGAGGAGTGTGGCCAGCAGGGCAAGAGAAGTGATTCTGCCCCTTTACTTTGGTCTTATGACACCCCACCTCCAGTGCAGAACTGCATCCAGTTCTGGTGTCCCCATCATAAGAAGGATGCAGAGCTGTTGAAGAGAGTCCAGAGGAGGGCTACAAAGCTGATCCAATGGCTGGAAAACCTCTGCTATGAGGATAGGCTGAGGGAGCTGGGGATGCTTAGTGTAGAGAAGACTCCAGGGGGACCTTAGAGCTATCTTCAAATAAGTGAAGGGATCCTACAGGAAGGCTGGAGAATGACTTTTCATAAGGGTGTCTACCAGTAGGACAAGGGTGAATGGTTTCATGCTGAGGGACAGTAGATTTAGAATGGATCCTAGGAAGAAGTTCTTCAGTACGAGCGTGGTGAGACTCTGGGATAGGCTGCCCAGGCAGGTTGTGCATGCCTTCTTTCTGAGGGGTGTTCAAGGCCAGGTTGGCTGAAGCCTTGAGTAGATGATTTCTGAGGTCTTTTTCAGCTTAAGCCATTCTATGATGGTGTGATCCCAAAGTTTTCCAGCATGGCACAAACCATGATACAGCAGTATTATACAAAAGTTTTACACAGAACACAGGCACATCATATTCCAGCATAAAAATGTAAAGATAGAACAGCATAATTGATCAAAGGCTAGCAAACTTAACCTGCTGCACAGATGCAATCATTGGCTTGACAAACAGTTAAATATTTCTGCCACTGGAGAAAAACATCTCTGCTGCCCTATAGAAATGGCAGAATGGATACTAAGTTACATAGCAGAGCTTTGAGTAACTACAGATGTAACAGATGAATGTGATAAAATAAAATGGCTACTTACACACTAATTGTGACACTATTTTCTTGACTAGTTGATGCTATTTTTTATTACCCATAGTTTTTAATTTGTTTCTCTTCTCTGGATCACATGTATCAAGAAAACTAATCAATAAAGACATATCAGGATGAGTTATTTAATTGTGGTATCTACACATTAAAACAAATTTGACAATAAGGAACAAATGAATGCCCTGGAGGAATCCAGCAACAGGGCATTGGCTGACCCCCCCCCCCACATCCTATTTTGGTAATCAAATCAGCTCAGTGCGTACAACAAAAATACCAGACTGCTAGTTTCAACTTCTGATTGCATTACAAACAAGATCTATATTAAAGTGTACAATTTGAAGAACATCCATGGCAAGAGCCAAAATGCAGCAGTGTTCACTGAAGGCATCTTTAAACAGTCACATCTGATTTCATCTTTAAGACCTTGTAAGAAAAATGGACAATAACTTCAACTAGCTTGCTACATATAATGCAACATCATCAGAACTTTCCTTTGTGAATTAATTACTTCATATTCAGAAGATATTGATTACTTCATTATTCTGATAATCATCTCAGAGGAATTCAAATTATTCTTATAAGTCATCAACAGTGATAAATTCAGCTTGAAAAGCTTTTACAATTAATATACTATGTGAAACAAATACCTACATGGATAACAAAAAAGGTCAGATTTCTGCTTAAAATACCACAATATGACAGTGTCCTACCTCCTGACAGTATTAAGAAAAACTTTGATGTACTGATCTCCAGCCCATAAACATATAAAAGGCTCTGGTCATTACAGAATTCATTAAAAGGAAATAATCTGTGATTGCAGGACACCACATACAAGAACACAATCTGAACATGTGCTTCAAGCCACCCAGGGTAGAACTCAATGCAGAATCACAGCCCCAGCTGCTGAGGAATCCAACAGGAATGTAAGGACAACTTTCTCACAGATTTCTTTAGTGTCAACTTAGGTTACATCCAGTGTCATTTACAAGAACTTTTTGAGTGACTCATGATTAAATTCACTCTGTTTTTATTAGTATGGCCTATTTGTGAAAGAGACCTTTGAATCAGAGGGTTTTAAAGGGACTTCTATGGTTCTTTCACTGATGGGATACACCCTCTTTATAGGAAGGATTTTTCAGAAGGGGAAGCAACATTTCTGAGGGAACGCCTGACAGGCCGACTACAGAAGATCCATAGGTGGACTCTGGAGTTCTCAGTCTGTCGAAGCTACTGCTGGGAAAGGGAAGAGGGTAGAAAGAGAGCCTGAAACACAGCATGTGCTTTTCCATCAGCCAAAGGAAAGAAGAGCAGAGCATTCTCCTTCCCTGTCCCACTTCTCTGTATGACTGTCGCCTGTTTCTGACCAGGACGCTCCATGTGACAGCTGTGCAGCATGGGATGGGGGCGTAGAAACAGGTTTGGTGTGTAGCTCAGGTTGGAAACGCGCCTGGCTGGATTAGTGTCGTTTACCTCAGCTCCTGCTGTAATCGCCCTGCTTGCTAACAAGTCATATTCAGAGGGTGGAAGAAATTTGGATTCTGTGTTTATTTACCGGGCTTAATTGCTCTACAAAATATTATGCGTTGTACAAATACACAAGAGTAGTGGATTTGTGCTCACATGCTCACATATCAAATAGAAGACTGCATTCCAAAGGGAGCAATCTCCTTAACTGAGCATAAGAGGCTTTAAAAGATCTTCAGCTTGAATGAAACTGCCTTCTTTTTGGAGCCTAGCTGGTGTCCCTAGGTGTAAAGTCTGGTAGGACTTTGTGAGAATATCTAACGACAAAACTCTGTCCTTTGTCCAAGCTGGACGACTGCTCTAGATTCTATGTTAGCGTGCTATTCCCACCTTGCTGAAGAAAAAAAATTAGTATCCAGGAGCTCTCTTTACCAAATGAAAATGCTTTTGTTTGCAGAGGAAGAAATGGAAATGAACCAACAACAAAAGAGAATTCTTTTCACTGCCAGGATTTCCAAGGAAATTGCCTTGATTTTATCAGAACACCTCAGTGATAAAAACTACCAATTTTCTAGTGTTATATCAATGTCCATACAGTACAGAGGCACTGGTGCTGGCAAGTAGTAACAGGGTGACATACATTAGTCTAACCCTCTGATTTTACAGCAAGGCAATCATTTTCTCCTGCATTTTCTAAGAAAACATTACATGAGATAGAAGGAAAAAAAAATAAAAGGCAAGCCATTTATCCCAGCGTGCTTTTTGCCCTTAACATAGCTTTGTGATGTCGTCTTTGGGTTGACAAAACACTTTCAGCATTTCAAGTGTGTATCTTATTCTTTACCCTTCTCCTCAGCGCTATTCACAGCAGTCAGGTTACCTCATCAGTGTAGTTGCTTCGAATCAAGAAAAATTCAGAAAACCTTGTGCCATGAGCTTGATCCTCTCTTTTGGCTTAGGATTTTCTCGCTTAAGAAAGTGACATTAATTTGGACTACAACAAAAGGGGAATTTAAAATTATTTGGGTTTATTTGATATTGGATTATGGAGATTTTTTTTGTTTGTTTTTTTCTTCAGAAAGTTTGGTGGACTGAAATTGTTTACAGTTCTTGATATTCCAAGAGTTCAGTATCATCTATTCAGTTATTTTCTATTTAGTCGCAGTTATTTTTAAAACTATCACATCAAGAAATTTACTCACAACTTGCAACACCAGTGGATCAGATTCTAGTCCACTGAAAAAATATAATAATGCTGATATTTATATATATATATATAATTTACATATAAACATATATACTATATAGTATACATATAACTATACATAGTTGTTTTTATATATAGTATATATATTCATATATATACACATATATATTGTTATATATATATATACACACATATATAACAATTCTGACATTTATTTTTCTGTTCTTTTCTATCAGTTTCTTCAGTCCTAATTTAACTAATAGTGATTCCATAGTAAGTTTTTATACTCTCTCTTCATAAATGGCATTGCACACACAAGAGAGTAACTATTCAGCTCCATCCAAAATACATAACGAGTTTATAATACTTGTGTAAAATGATACTAAGCTCAAAATACAATGCACACATTTCTGGTTTAAAGGCATCTACATTTTTTTCAATCATCTTATTATTGTAATGCCCAGGACCTGATCAAGCATGGGATCCCCAATTTAACACATTACACTCAAACCAACAAAAGGCTGTTTGTGGTCTTGCCATCTGCTGTGCCTGTAGATGGAGATCTCTTTTTATGCCAGATCAATTCACTGAACTAGCCCTCTGCAAGGACATACAAATGTCAGTGCATGGGACAGAAAGGAAATGCCAGAATTCCTGAAAATGAGATTTGTGGGACGCAAGCAAGTAGGAGCACTGTAGTGCCAGTGGTTTACACTGCTGTGAACCTGCAGTTGACAGGTGTGGTTCCTCAAGTCAGTTTATACCTGTCTAAATCCTGCAGCCAAATGAAGGGAGTACCTTACTTTCCTGCAGACTCACCTTTCCTCAGTATTAGGACTAATGAGGCAAGTGAGACAGACAGACTGTGCTGTCTTGAAACTAACTTTAGCTTTCATGACACAGAAGCTCCCAAGAGGTCCCACCAGCCCTGTCTCCTCTCCTCCATTTGTCCTCTGGCTGGCTGCTTCCACTTTCCCTGCTCCAACTTTGGCACTGGCTTAAACCGAGTGAGGCAATTCCACAATTTGAATCAGCAAAAAGCTAATTCGGGGGTGGGGGGGGGTGTAAGGACAGGAAAAAAAGAAGAAAAGAAAAAAGTGAATATTTTACATGAAGTCAAATAAACTCAATCTCTGGTGTAGGAAAGGGAAGGATTGCAGGTGAGGAAAAAGACTGCCTGTATCAACAACAGCTTGCAGCTCAGTGTAACATGAATCCTCCCAGCACCCCAAAAGGAAAGCAGAACAGCTTCACCACCGCATTGATAGGGGATGTTACACTACCCACCTCCTGAGTCCTGTGCTTGTCCTTAGGACCTGGGAGCCAGCCCAACTCACCAACTCTGACATTTAGCCCATTAAATCGACCCTAACTGGTCAGTGAGTGCAGGACCTGACACACGGGATAAGACCTGGCACAAGCTGAGCAGCTTAAGCAAGAGGAGGGAGGAAATTAACTCTTCTCCTTTCCTTTACATGCAGTGTGGAAATCGCAGTCCTGCTCTCAGAGGCTTGAGAGGCCACACAAACACCCTGCTGTGACAAGGTGAAGCGAGAACAGGACAGAGACGCTTTTCCCTATTTCAATGTCCAGGGGATTCGCACCAGTTTAAACGGACCCACCCTGAAACACCTCATCAAGTCGCACTTCCAGCACTAAAAGGTCTCTTTTAAAAACCAGCTCTGTTCCTGGTAGCCTACATGTGGGTTAGCTATGCGCTACGCTGCAGTAAACAGCACCCCTGATTCCCCGGGGGATCTCACCACCCTAAACCAGGGCGGACGGTAGGGCGAAAGCCGGGTCCCGCTTGACCAAGTCGGGAGAGCCCTGGGACAGCAGCAGCTTCATTTCCCGCCTATGCAGCAAGGCGCGTTTTACCGTCCTACAGAGCTCTGCTCCTCTCACCGCTCACTCTCGCACACCTTCCTTCTCCTACCCTTCATCGAGCTGAGGAGAGGCTCCCTAAACCCTGCCGGCGGAGGGAGAGCACAGCACGGCGAGCCACAAGAGACAGCCCTGACTGTCCTCCGGGGCGGCTCTGCACTCGCGTCCCCTCACCACCACCAGGGCTAGAGCAGCGAAGAGCCCCCCAGTGTCGCCTTCCCTCTGCAGACCGCGCGCGGCGCACTGCGCACGCGCCCCTTGCTGCCACGGGCCACGGGCCACTGCCCACGGGTGGGGGGAACCCGCCCCAGCGCGCGCCGACAGCCGGCCCGCCGCAGCGCGGGGCGGGGCCTCGCGGGAGCGCGCTGCCAGAGGGGGGCGAGACGCGGCGGGAGGGGGCGTGCTTGCTGGGAGCCACGCCCAGTCTCGCTGGCGCCGGGCGGGGAGGCCCGCGGCGGGGCGGGGGAGCAACTTCCACGGGACGGAGCCGGGCGGAGGAAGGGGCGGAGGAGCGTGAGCGATTCCGTCTGGGGGCTCGGTTCATCCGGCCCAACCGTGAAGCCGACGGGGAAAAAAAGAGAGAGAGAGAGAGGGGTGTCGAGACTTGCCGGGACGAAGTTTTCGAAGCTTCCCTGCGAGCGAACAGAGGAGGGGCCGGAGGCCGCGGTATCAGGAGCATGAGAGGTCCGTCCCGGCCTCACCGGTGCTGCGTCCGTGCGAGGAAGGGTCGCTGCCTGCGATGGTGAGAGACGGCTAGGGGATCGATCCTCGGTGCCCTGCGGGCGGGAGGAGAGCAAGAGGAAGCGACGGCAGCTCCTGCGGGGACCCGCTTCAGCCCACGACTGCCCGTCCTCCGGTGAGGTCCCTGCGAGTTCCCGCCGTCCCTCAGGGCGAGCTTTAACGTTTGTTCTCGCTTTCAATTTTCTTTCTCTCGGCGAGAAAAGAGGAGGGGCGGCGGTGAGGAGCCCTCCCGGGATCCCCGGGGACCACGCGGAGGCGCCTGGAAAGCCCCGAGCCCGGGAAGGAGGAGGCGGCGGCGGCGGTTCCCTCTTGACCCCTCCGCCCGCTGCAGTATCCAAGCTTCGCGTGTGAGCCCGCGTCTTGATTCGTACCTGCGGCTTCACCTCGGGGAGGAGGCCGGAGGCGTGCAGAGCGTGTGCGCATGGAGGCGGCGGGCGCGGGGCCGGGGCGGAGAGGGCGAGGAGAGGCTTCATGAGGGCAGCGGCCCTGCCGGGGACCGTCGCCTCGCCGGGCGTTTCCCTCCTGCCGCCGTCCCCCGCCCTGCCCTGGCTGTGCTCCCGGCCCTGAGCCGGTCAGTTCTTCTCCGAAAAAACTTTGGTGCAGCGGCCGAGGATGGAGCTTGCCGGTATGGATTATTTCTGCGACCAGGTGCAGCAAAAAGACGTGGGCCGCAGGATGCAGGTCGGCCAGGAGCTGCTGGAATACCTGGGCGACCCGGCGAAGTCCACCGATCTGGAGCAGGACCAGCAGCGCCTTGATAAAGTGATCGATGAATTGACAGCATGGGTCAACTCTAGTAATTTTAAGGTAAGGCTGGGCGGCGAGGCTTGCTACAGGAAGACCATGATTCATCATAGTAGGGAGGTACGGAGCGCAGGGTTACTTTTTAATCAGATGCGAGCAGAAATAAAACTACGTTTAGTCCAGTTGGTATCCTTCCTACCCGCAAAGGGAAATTTGGGGAGGCGTTGGTTAAACGTTATCTTGTTTCTGTTCCTTTGGCCGTAAAAAAAGCAGTAATGGGGTTCTTCGTTTTGCTTTTATCATTGGTTAGGGGGTTTTGTGCATAATACCAAGAAGAAAACCCACAGAAATATTTAACAGACTGGGTTTGTGCTGCTTATTCTGAACCAAGATAGTGCTTTTCTTTTTTTATTTTCTTTTTAATTTTATTTAACTACCACTTCCATGCCATGGTCCGTACTGAGGTGTAATGCTTCATGGTATTGCCATTATGGTGTGTAGGCCTTAAGGAGTGTGGCTTCACCAGGTCTCTAGCACACCGACTCTGTTTTAGATGATTTACTGAGTAATTTGCTTCTTGGGGCTCCCCTTGTAAGTTTAAAGTTGTTTATGCCGTCTTTGGGTGACTTTGCTGTAGGTGGGAAGTTAGGCAGTATCTCTACAGCAGCCCGGTGATGACTCACGTTTGGTTGGTTTGTTGGTTTTGGTGCATCTTAGGCATTGCTACAGGGAAGCAATGATTGCCCTTGCACACAGCTCTCGTAATAGTTGTACGCTTTTCAGGCGTTGGTCAGCCGATAACACGGTGACAACGTAGCTTTACGATCAAGGACAATCGTGTTCGCATTGACGATTTTTTAATTTTTTTTTTTTAACTAAATAAATTTCTTTCCGGTGTGTAGCCGGGACAGGTCCGCGCTGCCGTCGTGCGGTGGCGGTGTGGGTCTGCGGTGCTGAGATCCGCCCTTCGTCTGCACTTCTTCCTTTACCTCCCCGTCATGCTTGGTCAGAGGCTTGGCTTGCCCTTTGGGCCTTTAAACTTCGTGTGATGGGGTTATTGTAGTTTTTTTCCCTGTTTGCTTACACTCAAGGTGCAAACGCAGGAGTACCTTGTCAGGGCACTGTGTTGTTGATTTTTTTTTTTTTTTTTTTTTTTTTTTTTTTTTTTTTTCCTTCCCCCGCCCCCAGCTTAGAGTGCTGTCTATTTGCCAGTGTTGCCACTTAGCATTTACGAGTTTGAGGTCTGAAAATAGTAAGGCTTGACTTATTTGTGTGTGTGACTTTTCTTTTTTGGAGGCATATTTGTCATCAAAGGTCAAACTAGCATTGGACAAAGGCAGTTTACTTGCCTTTATATTCCTCATCTTAGGGCAGTTGTTAGTGGTAATTGATTACTGGGAAATCCAGACAGGTAACCTTTTGGGTAAAGAGAACTAGATACTTGTTTATCTCTGCAGGGCAGTGTAAAAGTTTTTTCCTGGATTTTTAAGTTGACAGATTTGGGCATTAAGACTTGAAATTTGCTTTTCAAGGTGCATTTTTCATAACACATGGCATTCCTGCTGCTGCTGATGTAAGGTGACAGAACTTGGCTGTCAGAACTGCAGGACGAATCACAAATATATAGTACTCCTGGTCACAAGTCATGCAAAGCAACACTAAGAGTATTGCAAATACTAAGAGTTTTTAAAATAGCTTGCATAATAAGTAAAATATATCTGCTGCATCTTCTCTGTGTCCACTTACTGGTATCTCTTTATACACACAACATTCTTATTAAAAGTAACTTCATTCCTGTGTTCGTAGCAATTTATTGGTTCCCCTTTCCTTTGCTGAGGAATGGAAATGAAGAGTGCTTGGACAATTCTATTTATCTCTTCTTGTCTCCTACTAAAGGTCTTGGAGGTCTTCAGTGTTCCAAAGTAGTGAATCCTTCCCTGCTGACATGGCTATTGAATTGAGCAATGATAATGACTGGCAGCTTATGAGAACTGCTGAGCTAGATAAATTGGAGTGACAAGTGGGGAACACTAGAGGAAATTTGAGGGGGAGCATTATTTCCAGTGCAGGTGGCTCATGTGAATAATGAAGGAACAGTTCATGTAATTAGCCTTGGGTCTTTCTTTTGTCTGAAAACTCAGTTCTTGTTTGCAGTGCTCTTTCCTGACCATAGTGGAAGAGAAGATTCATGATCTGGAAGCTCTGTGATCAACTCTCTCAAAAGATAAAATTTGATATGAAATGCCACCCTAGAACGTTTCTGCCTCATACAACCAGAAGGGAAGGAATCTGTAGGGAATAGGAGATTTAGTTTGATAGACTTGATAATGAGTGAGGAAAGAGAATGGATATTTAGTAAACAAGCATACATCTGCTATCAGCAAAGTTCAATTAACTCATCTGTAAGATTTTGACCATCTGAATAATGCTTTTGCCTTTCTGCAATTTCCAACAATTTACAGTGGTTTAATGAACAGTCTGGCAGTTCCTAACTAAGAAAGGAGATAGGAACGTTTTTTTAGTTCATTTAGCTCATTGAAGTGGAAAATGCAATTGCCAGTTTTAGTTACTGATAAATCAAAAAGATGAGATGAAGAATGTGTTGAGTCGTCTGCAAATGGTACAGAGCTGTAGTGAAAGTTGGTTGCAGAACCCTGGGAATGACCTAGAGAGAGAGATGAGTCATCTTTCAAGGCTGGCTTCAAATGGTGTTATCATGGAAACTTCATTGACAATGTAGTCAGTGATAACTTGCCATCCAAAGACCATGGCAAACTTTGCAACACCAAGGAGGACCCAGATGATGTGAATTATTTAAGCTTTTATTTTGCATCTTATTAGAGTGAGAGTAGCTTACTGTAGTGAAAATTGTGTACTTGGTCTCCTGGTACCATGATCTGATCTGTTTCATATTGCTGGGACTGACCTCTCCTCCCATGCTATAAAGCCTTGGGTTTTTGTTTTTGGGGTTTTTTTTTTTGTGTGTGTGTTTGCTTTTTGGGTCTTGCTATGTGTTTTGTTTGGGCTTTTTTAGGGGGGGAGGAGGGCATGGATTGTATATGTGGGGGTTTATTATTATTATGATTGCTATTGTTTTTTTCCCCAAAATGATGCTTTTCTCAAGGCTGTAAGGGATAATGGATTAAAAAATAAAGGCAGTGAATTGGGATTTTTTTTTTTTTTTAAGGAGAGAGTAAATTAGATACAAAGATAAATTAGATACAACTGAAGAGTTGAGTGATGGCATTATCCTGCTGATATTTATTCACCTCAAAGTGAAGTATTTGGCAGTCTCAGAAAATTGGAGCAGTGCTAATGTTTGCCTTCAGTCTCTCAGGTGACCTTCAAGCAGTGAATTAATTCCCCATTCTGAGAGTATCACTATTGATAGATAAGTCTGGCCTTACTGGGTTTACATGAGTTTTAATTAACACCTCTTATATCCCTCTTGTACTCAGTAGTCACTCGAAGTAATTACAAGATTAACTTTGTGCAGGCTGGTGGCTCAAACTCTTCTTTGTCTGACTTCAGAGCAGATTTGCAGATTACTTATGAAACTTCTGCTAAAGAGATGTGGGAAGCAGAAATGCTACTTTTCAAGTAAAACTTTGCAAGTCTGTCCTTGGCTGTTAACATGTTGAGGTTTGGTTTTGGTGTGGTTTTGTTTTGTGTGTTTTGGTGTTTGGTTGTTTGTTTTTTTTTTTTTTTTTAANNNTTTTTTTTTTTTTTTTTAAATCCACCAAAACTGAATAACTACCCTCATAAAATGCATTAGTTTTTTTTTCTGGCAGTGAAGCTCTCTTTTGTTTCCCTATGCAAGCTCCACCTGATCAGAACTAATAAAAACCTTCAACTGAAATTCTTGTGGTTTCTAAATGCAATTTTATATGAGAGAAGTAATCAGTAATGTTTGTGACTGAGTCATCTTTGGATTTCTTACCTCTATAATTGATATTTTAGCATGTTTTATTCCTCAGCTGAAGTAGGAAAATAATATGTGTCTTTAGGTCAGCAGCACATTGTCACAGAAAGGATCACACAGTGTTAGAGGTTGTAAGGAACCACTAGAGATGGAGTCCAACTCCCCTGCTGAAGGGGGTTCATGTAGGGCAGGCTGCATAGGAACACATCCAGGTGGACTTGGAGAGTTTCCAAACAAGGAGACTTCACGAGCTCTCTGGGCAGCCTGTTCCAGTGCTCCATCACCCTCACCATAAAGAAATGTCTCCCCGTGTGGAAGTGGAACCTCCTTTGTCCTAGCTTGTACCCATTGTTCTTGTCCTATTGCTAGGCACCATCAAAAAGAGCCTGGCACCTTCATTTTCACACTCACCCCTCAGATATTTATAGATGTTGATAAGATATCCCCTCCCTCCCAGCCTTCTCCCTTAAAGACTAAACAGCCCAAGTCTCAGAGTCTTGCTTGGTAGAAGAGATGTTCAAGTCATCTTTGTGGCTCTCTGTTGGGCTCTCTCCAGCAGATGCCTGTCTCACTTGAATTGGGCAGCCCAAAACTGGACACAGTGTTCCAGGTGTGGTCTCATGGGGACAGAGTAGAGGGGAAAGAAGATGATCAGTTTATCACACTCTATTTGAGATAGTGTGGATAGGCAAATCTGGGGCTCTCTTTTATTCTGTGCTTCCTGAGGAGTGAGTTTTTTTCCTTAGCTTTGTTTCAACACCAAATACTCAAAGATACTAAAATACCAGTGAAGTTATTGTTGCATTTTTGGATTTCCTTGATTTGGCAAGTTATTTATTTTGGTTTGTCTTGAGTTCAGCAGAAGGCCAGCAGGAGGAGCTTTCAGTTTCCAGAAAGGAAGGGGAGACTTCAACTGTAAATTTGCAAATAGTTAAAGACCAGTGGCTAGGATCTCTGTCTGAGGCCCTTGCAGACAGATAGCAGCAGTTGCACACTGACATGCCATCAAGATTGTAAAGTGGAAGCTGGAATTTAAAATTATTGGAACAAAATGGAGATACTGTAATCTGAAAACAAAGGGAAGTTCAGAAACAAAAAATGTGAAGCCCTGCAGCTCAGTGAGAATAACTGAATGCACAAATGCAGGATGTGGGGCATTCGATTAAGTGGCAGTGCCTAGGAAGAAAATGTGGGGGGTAGTTTGGGTGTGAAGTTGAACGCAAGCCAACATGTGCTACATGAGGCAAATGCTGTAGAGAGTCACAGCACTAACTTGCAGCACAGAAGAGGGGAAAGGAAAGAACACCCACCTCAACCTTTGTTTTTCAGTTTCTGTATGGGTTTTGGTATTTTCTTAGTCTCTGTTAGCAAATAGTGGTAATTTAAATGTCTTTACTAAATGTCATTATTACTTTCTTAGAGTCGTTTCATCTTGGCTGTGTGGGAGCTACTTTACTTTGTGTGTAATGAGAATGTGGCTCAACCTGTCCATAGATGAATCCAGTTAGTTTTCAAGCTCAATTATTTGGTTTTTTTTTTTTTTCTTGAGTAATAATTACTATTTTTTCATGTATTATTTATGTTCTGTTCACAGAATGTGAAATAAACTATAGAATGTTAGCCAAACAATCAAACAGAACTCCAGAAAGGTAGGGAAACTTGCAAGAAGTTTTAATTATTTCAAGTTTAATTAAAATTAATTTTGTCCAGCCTTTAATTAGGAATGTGGAATATGTAGTTTCAACTAGGCATCTCCTTCAGAGTTGGAATCGACAGTTCACAACCGTTTTGAAGCTTCAGTTTGTATAATCCAGCCTAGCTGTGGTCCTTCTATAAACAGCAGCTCAGCTTCTCCTCTGGCCAAGTGTTCTCACTGTTGCTCTTGAGGCAGTTACCTTTTGTTGATGTCAAATTAGTTTTCCAGTGTTTCATCAAGCCGATTTGACTGACAGGAGATTGAAATGCACCAAAGGCAGTACACCTGCAAGAGAGAGAACTTCTTTGCCTGCAATGTGATCGATTTGGATGTGAATAGAGGCCTTTGCAAGCAGTGTACAGTGTGGAGAGGAGTGAGGCATCCTTCAGAAGAGAATTCACAGCAGCCAAGGGTGTGAGCTGTAACAGGCATTTTCAGCAGCCTTGCTGATGGAAGTAGTTTCTCTCCTTGGCTGCTGGATTGACGACGTGCTTCCCCTGTTCTGATGGGAGGGCTTGTGGAGCTGCACAGCAAACAGGCTGGGGGAGGAGAGCTGGCTCAGAAAATGCTTTGTCTTGTTCATTTTTAGGACTCGTTTCCTTAAGTGGGTTACTACTTGGCTGCATGAATGCTTGTCTCCTTGCAGCAGTGCAGCTGGTGCAGCAGTAGGAGTAAGTCACAGAGAATAGAAGTCACTGTATTTAATAAAAATTAAGTTAAAGAGGGAATGGGGAAGAGAATAAGAGACCTTGGACACAAAAAGAACTACATTCTTTTGACAGTACTAAGTTGTAAAATAAAGTATTTCTTTGTTTTGCTCTTCCAACATGCTTAGAAAAGCTTTCAAGTGTGGTTTCTCTGTTTTCCCCCAGTTTACTGCTTTTTTTAATTACTTAGTCCAAAGAGAAATACCATACAAGCCTTTGTCTTCCCACAGAGTCCTGCTTTTAAAGAGACTCTGTCTTCAAACTCTTTCTACTGCAGCACATGAAGTTTAAGCCAAACAATCTCAAAGAAAACGACTTAAAATGTGTCAGGTGTTGCTATATCATATAGGTTTGTTTTATGCTCGCTGTCTTGGGAACAACATCTACAAAAAAACTGTGGCAGTGGTCAAGGGAGGAACATTTGATGTGCAGTAAGATTCAAACTTCAGATACTCCTGTAATGGCTCAAGCTGGAAGCAGTATGTGACACATTTTAGAACAGTGGTAACTGGATTGTCCAGAGTGCAAAACAGCTTGGAGATTGCTCTTTGAGTCTGAACTTGCATCAGTTTGAAGATCATGAAATGTTTTTGTTTCATGTTCAGCTACTTCAAAGATACTTGAGATAATCTGAGTGTAGAGAAAGTACACCTTTGGGCTTGGATGACAACACTTAAACCCAACAGAACTCACATGATGCTGCTGCAGCTGTCTTGTTCCAGCATTGCAGTGCTGGAACAATGCTTGTTCTAGCAGGGCAGAGTTCTTTGGAATGATGTTTTTCTGTTTGCTGGTTGATTGTTAGTGATACCACAGCTGTCCCCATGGTGACAGGAAGTCCAATGCCTTAACTTCATTCTTTGGGTGTTCCAGATAGTGACCTCCATAATTCTCCTGTTAGATTTTCATGACTGGTTTGCAGATTGGGATCTGCAGAATCCATATTGCCATACACAGTTCAGAGCTCCTATGACCAAATCAACAACATTCATATTAAACTCATTTGGCAACTTATGTTACTGTAGGGGGTATTTAGGACTGGGAAACCATCTCCAGGGATGGGAAATGACACAATCACAGTGAGAAAAATAATAAGCATGGGTGGTTAGCCAGCTGTGGTTTGAAGAACAGAGTATATACTCTTGAATACCTGGAAGATGCCCACAGAGGAGCAGTAGTAATGCTACTAGATAGGAGAGCTGGTGAAGGAACACTCTGTAGAGCAAAAAGCAAGCTCAGTTCTTAATCACTGGGTCAATTCATAATTACATTTTGGTTGGAACATCTTGATTTCATTAGAGAGTCTAGTCTTTTGTAGGACAGATAAGCATTTCTCTGTTAGGCTGGCAGTTCTGTTGTGATCCAAGAAGTCAGGAATGCTCTTGAATACTAGCTCAACCTCGGTTGAGCTAACCAACCTCGGTTCTAATAAGCTGAAATTTCCACTGCAAACCTCAAAAAAGCAGCACTTAAATGCATCAAACAATAGTGAGCTGATGAGTCAGTCTCAGTATACAAAGGCTCTTTCTAGGCAACAGGCAAAAGACTTAATGAATGCAGAATAAGAAACAGATCCAATGATTTTAATCCTGTAAGAAATACATCCCTCACTGAAGCTGATGAGTAAAGAGCCATAATGCTGGCAAGAAAGAAGGTTGTTCTGTTGATAGTGACAAGCCTGTGTTGCTCATGTCCAGTGTCTGAGAGCTTGGAACCTGTTTTGTTTGTTTTTTTGGTGGTTGGTTTTCTGTTTGTTTGTTTTGAGATCCATTCTGCCTTGATTTGTGATTTTTTTTTTTTTTAAGTTTGTTTATTTTCAATACTGCTCTTGTGATCTCATATCTATTGCTAGAGACTCCTGTCAAAAAGCTGCTTGAATACTGCATAGCTGATACCCCCCAGGAGACGCTGAAACTCAGAACACTGTGTATGAAGGCAGAGAAGTGTTAAAACCTATCTACTGATGTAAAGGTGTTTATTTGGGGTACTCTGTAGAGACGTGCTTCTGGCTTGGTATGAAATGTGGGATGAGAACCAATTTTGTAGCTAGAGCTACTTCCCATTATCTCCATACTGTGGTCACATCATACTTTCTCACTCTGCAGACACCGTGACATTTCATACCTGTTATATTTTCAAGATTGTAGACCACAAAGGACTTGGTATGAGCTAAAGAATAACCATAGAATCGTAGAATATAATGGTAAGATTGGAAGGGACCTCAAGGATCATCTAGTCCCAACCCCCTGCCATAGGCAGGGACACCTTCCACCAGTACAGGTCCTTCAAGGCCTTGTCCAACCTGGCCTTGAACACCTCCAGGGAGGGAGCAGCCACAACCTCCCTGGGCAACCTGTGCCAGTGTCTCACCACCCTCACTGCAAACAACTTCTTCCTAACATCCAGTTTTAATCTTCCCTCTGCCAGTTTAAACCCATTGCCCCTTGTCCTGTAATTGCAAGACCTTGTCAATAGTCCCTCCCCAGCCTTCCTGTAGCCTTCCAGTATCTGAAGGGGGCCTACTTTAAGGTCTCCTCTTCTCTTCTCCAGGCTGCAAGCCCCAAATCTTCAGCCATCATGATGTAGGTAGAGAATTGCTACTTTAGGACTATAATAACCTGTTCCCTTACCTCATTCCTATAAAGCTTCTTGTTTAGTACCTTTTAAAGGTGAGAATTTTACAGCGGTGTTTGTTGCTTTTGCGTTTCTTAAATGCAGGGTTAGTCTCACATCTTTATTGCATGCAGTAGGAACTAGACAGTAGAACACAAGACAAAGCTACTCTTCAGGATTTTCTAATTTATTGTATTTATAGCCACTGTTGTGGCTTTTGTACGCTAATTATTTGAACAGAACCCTTACTGTATTAAGTAAATCTTTGTTGAACAGTTGCAAAGAGTCAGCACCATATTGACAGCTGCTTGAATGGTGAATCAAGTTAAGTGTGGGCTGCATCATCAGAGGTGGTCGAACTTGACCCATTCACAGCCAATGATAGGAAAACATGGAGTCTACAGGCATTATGTCAGTGAGTACTCCCACACAAATGAAACACAAGTGATTGGATTCTTTGCTGACAGTAACAGTCATGGTAGAATGATTAGCTGGTAGTTATGAAGCCTCTGACCCTTAGGTATGTGGAGGTTTAGATATTCCATATAATCACTGTTTTTACCCAGGTAAGACTTCAAAAACAAGCAATCCTCACCCATTCTCAATCCAAACCAAACAACAACATAAAGCAAAATAAGTGCCACAGAAAAACCCTTCTGAAGACTAGAGGCTAAGCACTGGAGGAAATAATCAGGTGGAAGCTAATCAAGAAATACTTTCCATCTTACTCAGAATGCTTCTTTGGGATTAATAAAGAGTAGATCTGTAGTGAAAAAAACAACCACGTGTGCTTCCCTGAGCTAGCTTTTGTTCAGAATCTCTCTTCAGGGTAGATTTTTGAAAGATAAAATACTCATAAACGTTTTCGAGGAGAGAGACTCTCTGTTAGGTTTACAGAGCTGGAGAGGCTGTAGTTTGTGCATTAGCCCCCAAAATGACAGAACATTTGGGGCTGGAAGGAACCTCCAGAGATCATCCAGTCCAACTCTCCTGCCAAGGCAGGATCACCCAGGGCAGGCTACACAGGAACGCATCCAGAGAAGGAGACTCCACAACCTCTCTGGGCAGCCTGCTCCAGGGCTCTATCACCCTCATGGAAAAGAAGTGTCTCTTTGTGTTGAGGTGGAACCTCCTGTGTTCTAGTTTGTACCTGTTGTTCCTCCTTTGACATTGGAAGGGTATTTTAGAAGTAGTCACTAGAAGGAGAAGTCTAAGGTAGGACTTCCAGTCTGGAAACAGAAGCATAGAAAAACCACATGTATATCCCAAATGAATTTCTTATTTTTTCAGGCATCACTTACTTCTTCCTGAATGAATTCCTGATTTCTTTCAGGCATCACTTTTTTTGTTTGAGATTTTGTCTTAAGACTCATGTAGTTTGACAATCTGGTAAAAACATTCAGAGCAAGAGCATTTGGGAAGCCTTAATGTAACCCTAAAAGCCAGCTTACAATTTTTTTGTGTCTAAGTAAGTTACCAGTTACAATATTCTGTTTTCTTATCTGCAGCTGTAGGTGCACTCACTTGTTGTCATTACATTAATTTAACCCAGTGAGGTCATCCACTTAAATTTGCTATTTTGTTTTAGTATATCATAAAATTGTGTAAGCCTTCCAGGTAAGTTGTACTAACTTGTAACCAAGTTCTGTATCTCTTGTTTAAAAGGAGATCTATTGTACTAACACTGAATTTACTACAGTCTGCTTAATTATGCAGCTGCTTCATGTTGTAGAGTTTATGGAGACCATACTCATGTAGTTCCTGGTGGAAGCAAGGCTCATGTGAGCCTGTGCACATGGCCCTTGTGTATTCACATTCATCTCCAGTCTGCTGTCTTTTCTCTCTTGTCTGGCATGGACAATTGTGACAGAGAAGGATCTGAAGGAAAGGGAATTGTCCAAGAAAACGTGGTTCCAAGCTTTATGAAAACAAATAGCTTATAGAAGGCAGTAATTCTGCTTAATGGGGGAAAATTTTCAGGGCATATCTTACTAGAAAGTGAGAGGAGGAAAAACTTACAAATGCCCAAGCCTCAGGAGGTCCTAAAAAGACTTACAGAAAGTAAAGGCTGAAGTCTTGGAACAGTATGCAGGATAGTTAAGGGTAGAAACAATATCTTGATTTGTTAAAATAATTTAGTTGGATTATGTCTGATTATGATTTTGTTTCTGTCTTAGCAGATATTTTCAGTTTCTAGAACTTCCTCACAATCCCAGTAGTATTTGGAACTTCCTTTTTTTCTGATTATTTATTGTCATTGTTGCTTTGTTTTTGTTTTTAACAAGAGCTAACAAAGAGAAATAAAACTTGCCCAGTTTCACAAGCAGGTGGACAAATAGTGTGGTCTGAACTCCTGGGGAAAACCATATTAACTTCTCTGAGTTGTTTTCTTTTGGCTGTTTGGAAAACGATGTAATAACCTTAGTGGATGAGCCAAGTAGGCAGATTGAAGTAAGCTCTTAGCATCTGGGAAATAGCTTAAATCATGTTGTGTGGTTTGTGTTTTGTTTTGGTTTTTTTTTTTTTTTTTTTCCCCCTCCAGTCTCTGTTAGTGCTTAAGTTTGGGGGCTTAGCTGGTTTGGCATTTCAAGTTGTTTGCTTTTTCTGAGTCTGGTAACTGCACGTTTTTTGTTGTTAAGGAATTCTCTTTTGTTTCTTTCAGTAGCTTAGAAACTTGGTAGAGGAGGTAAGGCTTAAAGCCTTACAAAGTCTGTTTCAAAGGAAATTTTATTTTCAGTTAACACCGATTTAGCTCTAGACTTATCTCTTAAAGAAAATGAAGGACAGAACTGCAGTGCTAACATATAATCAGGAGAGGAAAGAAATAGATGATCCAGACAGGAGCTTCTTCCAGGTCCTTCATGCTCCCAATTATCAATTAGAATAATTTGTAGTTGGAAACACTAAAACATTAGATTTCTAAAGTTTATTTTATTTATTTAAACCAAGTACTGAAAAATCTGAAGTACTCTGGGACATGTAAATATACTCAATCTGTTCCAAACGTTCTGGTAACTGACTTAATGAAAGCTTTCAAGGCATTATCAGCTATCCAAGTGGAACTTCACTTCATCTTCAGGTTAAGATATATGTAAGTATGCTGAAATACTCTATATGCTTAACTTCTTTAAAATATGTTCTGAAGAATTCTTCTGTGATCCATTTTGTACATCTAATGCTTTTGTTTCAACAGGTAGCATTACTGGGATTAGATGTTTTAGGTGCCTTTGTCGACAGACTATCAGGACGCTTTAAATCCTATATAGGAACTGGTAAGTGGAATAAAATTTTCTTTCTCTTAAGACCAAAAAGAAAAAGATACTTCTCCTTTCCAGCAGCTGAAGTGGAATGTGTTGAAAGCTTTCTGAACTAATTATAATAGATTAGTAAGGCATCTTATTGCTGTTGTTAGAATTGAAATAACTTTGCATGACAAACTTTATATATATATATATATATGATCAGTGATTTCTAGATGGTGGCTGGGATTTTTTTAAAGGTTCCAGGAAGGTCTGTTCAGTAATTAGTTTTGTGATGTATAGTTACTTTCCACTCCCATGCTATGTACATTTCCACTCCCATGCTGTGTATGGGTTGGAAGGGATTTCTAATGGTCATCTAGTCCAACCCTCTCTGCAGTCAGCAGGGACATCCTCAACTAGATCAGGTTGCCCAGAGCCCTGTTGAGCCTCACCTTGAATATCTCCGGGCAGCACTGTTCCACTAGCCTCACGGTGAAGAACTTGTTTCTAACATCTAATCTAAACCTATTCTTCTCTAGTTAGAATCCATTGCCCCTCACCCTATCACTGCAGGCCTTTGTAAACAGTCTCTCTCCATCCTTCATGTGGCCCCCTTCAAGTACTGGAAGGCTGCTATTAGGTCTTCCTGGAGCTTCCTCTTCTCCAGGCTAAACAACCTCAGCTCCTTCAGCCTGTCCTTGTAGCAGAGGTGCTCCAACCTCCTGATCATTTTTGTGGCCCTCCTCTGGCCCTCCTCTGTCAGGCCCATGTCCTTCCTATATTGAGGGTTCCAGACCCGTATGCAGTACTCCAGGTGAGATCTCACTAGGGCAGAGCTAAGTGGCAGAATCACCTCTCTGGATCTGCTGGCTGCACTTCTTGTCATGCAGCACAGGATCTGATCTGCCTTCTGGGCTGCAAGCACACACAGTTGGCTCATGTCCAGCTTCTTGTCCATCAGCACTTCCAAATTCTCTTCCATAGGGTTGCTTTCTATCACTTCATCCTCTGTTCTGTATTAATAGTGAGGATTGTTCCAGCCCAGGTGCAGAGGCCTGCACTTGCTCTTGTTGAACCTCATGAGGTTCACCTGGGCCCATGTCTCCAGCTTGTCCAGGTCTCTTTGGATGACATCAGGTCCCTCTGCCTTACCACTTCCAAAGACTCATCTGAAAACTACTTTGGAATGTGTTGCCTTTTAACTCATGTTAAAGATAGGAAGTTTTATTTGCAGATCACTTTAATTAGAGCCTTATGTCAGCTGAAGTCTGTGGTCTGAGAACTGTGTGGTCCACCTCCTGTTAGATAACTGGACTCTGTAGCTTTTAGTAGTCTAAATTTTTCATGAGATTACAAAAAGGTACTGTTACTGTTGTGTGAGATGTTTACTCAAATTTCAGATGAGTGGATCTGTGTGTGCCTAAGTATAAAACAGTTTTCTGGGAGGTGCAAGCAAACTATATTGCTCAGCTAATTTTGCTGCTGCCCTTGAGAAGAGATAGTGATCCCAGGGCATTAACAGTGGTGTTACATCACTGGCTATTTTTAACAGGAGTTTCTAGCTTTCCAAAATCTATGTGCAAAATTTTGCTTCTTGTTCCCACATCCTCAGCTATCTCAAATTGTCTGTCAAAATTCTGGGCTTTCTCTTCTTGACATGGCAGCTTTTGTATTGAAGATATCAGCAGAACTTGAAAGTTTACAAATATGGAATGTAGTTTATGACAAGCATATTCTGGGATGCTGTAGAAGCACTGCAGGAGAATGCCATAGAGTGTAAATCTGTTTTAATTTGGCTGGTTAGTTTTGTGTTGGAGCAGTGTAAGGGAACCAGAGGCATATTGTGCTATGCAGAATATTGATGTCTTAATAGCCTCTATATGTAGCTACAAAGAGTGGCTAGGTTTCAAGAGTTTTACTCTGTTCTGATTTATGTTCTAGTGGTGTGGAGGACTTTAAAATTACAGCAGCTTAAAAAAGCTTTTTAAAGTTGTTCTGCTTTGTTTGCTTGTTTTTCAAGTGTGAACTGTTTGAGAATAGAATCATAGAGTCATAGAATGGTTTGGGTTGGAAGGGATCTTCAAAGCCTGTCTAGTCCGGCAGGGACATGCTCCACTAGATGAGGTTGCTCAAAGCCTTGGCAAGCCTGATCTTAAATATCTCCAGGGTTGGGGCCTCAACTATTTCTATGGGCAACCTGTTCTGGTGTTCCTTCACCCTCACAGTAAAGAATTTGCTTATAACATCCAATTGAAATTACTCTTTTTGAATTTCAAACCATTGCCCATCTTTCTATTGCTGCAGGGCTTTGTGACCAGTCCCTCTGCAGCCTTCTTGCAGGCCCAGTTCAAGCCCTAGAAACCCATTTTTTGTGGTCACAAATATTTCAGTAGTTTGAGATTGAGGAGAGTAAAGATTTCAGTTTCAGCAGTCAGCAATACTCATACTGGGGGAAAAAAAAAAAGAGTACTGCCACTGCGTGGTTTAGCATCAGTGAACATCTGAAGTACTCCAGAACTGACTTTTAAAAAAAGTTGTAGTGNCTGTCTAGTCCGGCAGGGACATGCTCCACTAGATGAGGTTGCTCAAAGCCTTGGCAAGCCTGATCTTAAATATCTCCAGGGTTGGGGCCTCAACTATTTCTATGGGCAACCTGTTCTGGTGTTCCTTCACCCTCACAGTAAAGAATTTGCTTATAACATCCAATTGAAATTACTCTTTTTGAATTTCAAACCATTGCCCATCTTTCTATTGCTGCAGGGCTTTGTGACCAGTCCCTCTGCAGCCTTCTTGCAGGCCCAGTTCAAGCCCTAGAAACCCATTTTTTGTGGTCACAAATATTTCAGTAGTTTGAGATTGAGGAGAGTAAAGATTTCAGTTTCAGCAGTCAGCAATACTCATACTGGGGGAAAAAAAAAAAGAGTACTGCCACTGCGTGGTTTAGCATCAGTGAACATCTGAAGTACTCCAGAACTGACTTTTAAAAAAAGTTGTAGTGCTTTCAGCTGAAATTGGTCTTCTCAGTGTCTCCAGAATGAAGGCCTGTAGAGAGCATTATGCTGGATGTGCAGTTCACTGTTGTGCCTGATCAGCTTTTACATAAACTTAACAGACACTGAAATGTTAAGTCTCACTAAAGGCAGAAAACATCTTAATTTTAGATGACTGTTTTAAGAGTGATTTATAGTATGAAATCTCTTTACTTGGTAGCTGTCTCCCTGAGTCTTAAGACAAGATTTGGATCAATTTCAGTGTTTTTCAGTGAAGCAGTAATACAAGAACTTTATTGTAGATGTCTGGGAGTGTGGGTAGCCCAGAGTTTATGAGAGCAATTAAAATCAAGGGCAAGAAAACAGCTGCCTTAAACAGAACATAAGGAACCAGCAGTTTCTCAAACCATGTTGTGTTGACACTGCAGATTTGGCTTCTAAAGTAATCTGAGAAGGGTTCCACTAAGTCAGGGCAAAGACTCATATATGACAGTGATCCCTTTGCAGATGCACAAAGCAAGGCCAGGACAGACAAGCAGTGATAACCCCTTCAGTATGATCCCCCGGCTGTCAGCAGGCTGGCAGTTTAGGGCCAGATGAGGCAGATTGTCTTCACTGTCTCCTCTGTAACCCACAGCTTTATCTGGTTAGTTTTTGAACCCACAGAGACCTCTGGGTTTTAAGTGTTGTGTAGCAAGGCTTAATTATGCAAAACTCTTCTTTTGTGCTGGCTTCCAGATATCTTGATGCTTGCTAGATCTGGTGTTGGAGAGGTGAGCCATCATTTCTAACCTTCTTGACTGCCAGTCTTTGTGTTACAGATCTCTTCTGTCCCTATCCTCTGCTACCCTTCCTCCCTCCGTGTCCCGGGCAGGAGTCCCAGTTCCATTGTTTCTTGCATACACATGGTTCCATGGTTTTTATTGTTCTTGTTTCCCCTTTCAGTGCCTTTCTGTTTAGTGCTTTTGAGCTGAGGAAGCTGTAACAGCACAGATGCAGCATGTGTTTATAGTAGCATAATTCTGTTTTGGTTGTATTATGCCATCTATTATTTTCGTAATTACTGATCATCTATTTCATTGTTCCATCACTGCATCCTGAAAATTGACCTAATATATTCATGAGACTGCCTACCATAACAACCTCTTTGCTGTGCACTGATAATGTATTGGGTGGTGTCTCTTCCTTCATGCCTTTTATCATTATGGTACCTTCATTTCTGTAAGACTTCTTGAACTATTTGAAATTTCAGCTGCACTGAGTAAGCTGAGTTACCTCCTAGGCAGCTGTTCTGCAGAGAACTCTCACAGCTTTGTGAGGTACCGTCGCTTTTTATATAAGCTCTATTGTCTCTTTGGTGCTGTGTACTAACTAACTGCAGTGAGTTCTTTGCAGGTGCCAGAAGAAAATAGGTTGGAAAACAATCTTAAGATCATCAGGTCTAATTGTTAACCCAGTACTGCCAAGTCAACCACTAAAACATGTCCCTCAGCACTATGTCTCTGTGTTTTTTATATCCCTTCAGGGGTCACTCCACTACTTCCCTGGGCAGCCTGTTCCATTGCTTTACTGGAGCAATGAATAACTGCTGTTTTTCTAGGCAAAGTTTCATTTTTATAGCTGTATTTTGTCATAAAATACCTGGAACCTTAAAAGTATTTTTATCCTAATAAAAAACACTCTAGTTTGGTGACCGGAGATGTTCTTATTTGTGATTCAGAACTTCATAAATGATGGCAATATAATAGTGTATTACCAAACTATAACATGGAAAAGCTTTCTTTTAAATTATTTTTTTTCTTCNCTCAAAGCCTTGGCAAGCCTGATCTTAAATATCTCCAGGGTTGGGGCCTCAACTATTTCTATGGGCAACCTGTTCTGGTGTTCCTTCACCCTCACAGTAAAGAATTTGCTTATAACATCCAATTGAAATTACTCTTTTTGAATTTCAAACCATTGCCCATCTTTCTATTGCTGCAGGGCTTTGTGACCAGTCCCTCTGCAGCCTTCTTGCAGGCCCAGTTCAAGCCCTAGAAACCCATTTTTTGTGGTCACAAATATTTCAGTAGTTTGAGATTGAGGAGAGTAAAGATTTCAGTTTCAGCAGTCAGCAATACTCATACTGGGGGAAAAAAAAAAAGAGTACTGCCACTGCGTGGTTTAGCATCAGTGAACATCTGAAGTACTCCAGAACTGACTTTTAAAAAAAGTTGTAGTGCTTTCAGCTGAAATTGGTCTTCTCAGTGTCTCCAGAATGAAGGCCTGTAGAGAGCATTATGCTGGATGTGCAGTTCACTGTTGTGCCTGATCAGCTTTTACATAAACTTAACAGACACTGAAATGTTAAGTCTCACTAAAGGCAGAAAACATCTTAATTTTAGATGACTGTTTTAAGAGTGATTTATAGTATGAAATCTCTTTACTTGGTAGCTGTCTCCCTGAGTCTTAAGACAAGATTTGGATCAATTTCAGTGTTTTTCAGTGAAGCAGTAATACAAGAACTTTATTGTAGATGTCTGGGAGTGTGGGTAGCCCAGAGTTTATGAGAGCAATTAAAATCAAGGGCAAGAAAACAGCTGCCTTAAACAGAACATAAGGAACCAGCAGTTTCTCAAACCATGTTGTGTTGACACTGCAGATTTGGCTTCTAAAGTAATCTGAGAAGGGTTCCACTAAGTCAGGGCAAAGACTCATATATGACAGTGATCCCTTTGCAGATGCACAAAGCAAGGCCAGGACAGACAAGCAGTGATAACCCCTTCAGTATGACCCCCCGGCTGTCAGCAGGCTGGCAGTTTAGGGCCAGATGAGGCAGATTGTCTTCACTGTCTCCTCTGTAACCCACAGCTTTATCTGGTTAGTTTTTGAACCCACAGAGACCTCTGGGTTTTAAGTGTTGTGTAGCAAGGCTTAATTATGCAAAACTCTTCTTTTGTGCTGGCTTCCAGATATCTTGATGCTTGCTAGATCTGGTGTTGGAGAGGTGAGCCATCATTTCTAACCTTCTTGACTGCCAGTCTTTGTGTTACAGATCTCTTCTGTCCCTATCCTCTGCTACCCTTCCTCCCTCCGTGTCCCGGGCAGGAGTCCCAGTTCCATTGTTTCTTGCATACACATGGTTCCATGGTTTTTATTGTTCTTGTTTCCCCTTTCAGTGCCTTTCTGTTTAGTGCTTTTGAGCTGAGGAAGCTGTAACAGCACAGATGCAGCATGTGTTTATAGTAGCATAATTCTGTTTTGGTTGTATTATGCCATCTATTATTTTCGTAATTACTGATCATCTATTTCATTGTTCCATCACTGCATCCTGAAAATTGACCTAATATATTCATGAGACTGCCTACCATAACAACCTCTTTGCTGTGCACTGATAATGTATTGGGTGGTGTCTCTTCCTTCATGCCTTTTATCATTATGGTACCTTCATTTCTGTAAGACTTCTTGAACTATTTGAAATTTCAGCTGCACTGAGTAAGCTGAGTTACCTCCTAGGCAGCTGTTCTGCAGAGAACTCTCACAGCTTTGTGAGGTTCCGTCGCTTTTTATATAAGCGCTATTGTCTCTTTGGTGCTGTGTACTAACTAACTGCAGTGAGTTCTTTGCAGGTGCCAGAAGAAAATAGGTTGGAAAACAATCTTAAGATCATCAGGTCTAATTGTTAACCCAGTACTGCCAAGTCAACCACTAAAACATGTCCCTCAGCACTATGTCTCTGTGTTTTTTATATCCCTTCAGGGGTCACTCCACTACTTCCCTGGGCAGCCTGTTCCATTGCTTTACTGGAGCAATGAATAACTGCTGTTTTTCTAGGCAAAGTTTCATTTTTATAGCTGTATTTTGTCATAAAATACCTGGAACCTTAAAAGTATTTTTATCCTAATAAAAAACACTCTAGTTTGGTGACCGGAGATGTTCTTATTTGTGATTCAGAACTTCATAAATGATGGCAATATAATAGTGTATTACCAAACTATAACATGGAAAAGCTTTCTTTTAAATTATTTTTTTTCTTCCTCTGTTTAATTTCCTGTTCACTTAAGATGAGGATAGATTTAAGGACAGAGGAAAATAACTGACTGAATATTTGTCCCCATAAGCACTACAGGCTTTTTGCAAAGAAATAAAAGCCTTAAATGCTTTATTATTCTTTCAATCTCCATAGCCTACATATATGCCATAAATCAGATTTGGACAGAATCAGTACAGTAGTTTTAGGACAGATGCTTTCCAGTGTTCTGATGAGCATGTTGGTGGTCTTTGTATTGAAGTATAATGGCTGATAAGAGACTTAATTCAGTTTCCTAGGCAACAATCTAATGTTGCATTAACTTTCTTCCAAGGTGTTATCCTTTAGTGATTAAGCACAATGAATGCTTCCTGCAGCTGGCAACTTAGACAAATTTAGAATCCCTTTTTTGGTGTTTCCAGTGAAGATGCTTGAGAATACTTTACAAGGAATAAATATGAGGGTCTGTGTTAGCTCATAAAACTAGGTGGCTCTATTCTGGAAAAAGTAACTCAGATTAAGGAGAGTTTGAATGTTACATCTTTCAGTATTTAACACTGCTGCTTGTTCTGTGATTAAAAGAGATTATATAAGAGTATGTAATTACCCTGTCACAGTCTTTCTTCCTGGGAGATGGCATTAATTATTGAAATACTAGATATAAAAGAATATTTGGAATTATGAGCAAATAATGCATGATAGTTTCTGGGAAAAGTCTCTACTAACACTTGTGGTTTTATTTCCTAAAGGCGTGAATGTTATTTTGCCCTCTGAGAGTTATAGAATCACTAAGGCTGGAAAATGCCTTTAAGATCATGGAGTCTATCTGCAACCCAACTACCATGGCCACTAAACCATGTCCTGAAGCACCACATGTACAGCTTCTTGAACATCTCCAGGGATGGTGACTCCACCACCTCCCTGAGAAGCCTGTTCTAATGCCTCACCACTCTCTCAGCAAAGAGGTTTTCCCTTTACTGTGCTCTCGTCAGACCCCATCTGGAGTCCTGTGTGCAGTTCCAGAGCCTCCAGCACAGAAAGGACATGGAAGTGTTGGAGCGGGTCCAGAGGAGGCCACCAAGATGATCAGAGGGCTGCAGCAGCTCTGCTATGAGGACAGGCTGAGAGAGTTGGGGCTGTGCAGCCTGGAGAAGAGAAGGCTTCCAGGAGACCTTAGAGTAGCCTTCCAGTATCTGAAGGGGGCCTACAGGAAGGCTGGGGAGGGACTATTTATAAGATCTTGCAATGACAGGACTAGGGGCAATGAGTTTAAACTGCCAGAGGGAAGATTTAGACTGGATGTTAGGAGGAAGTTCTTTCCAGTGAGGGTGGTGAGACACTGGCACAGGTTGCCCAGGGAGGTTGTGGCTGCTCCCTCCCTGGAGGTGTTCAAGGCCAGGTTGGATAAGACCTTGAGTAACCTGTTCTAGTGGGAGGTGTCCCTACCTATGTCAGGGGGTTGGAACTAGATGATCCTTGAGGTCTCCTTCCAACCTTACCATTCTTTGTTTCTATGATTATGTCCAAGCTATACCTCCCCTGGCACAAGTTAAACCCATTTCCTCTCAGCCTATCACTGGTTACTTGGGAGAAGAGACCAACCTCAGCCTCACTCTGACCTCATTTCAGGTAGTTGTAGATAGAAATAACATCTCCCCTTAGCCTTCTCCAGACTAAACCATCCCAGCTCCCTCAGCCGCTCGTTGTGTGACACCCTCCAAGCCCCTCACCAGACTCGTTGCTCCAAGGCCTCAAAGTCTTCCTATATTGTGGCACCCAGAACTGAACCCAGTATTGAAGCTGTGGCCTCACCAGGGCTGAGTACAGGAGCACAGTCACTTCCCCTACTCCTTCTGGACACTCTGGTTTTGATACGGGCCAAGATGCCATTGGCCACCCGGGCACACCGGTGGCTTGTGTTCAGCTGGCCATCCAGTAGCACCCCACAGGGCTGCTTCCAGCCTATCTGCCCCAAGCCCCTGCTGTTGCTTGTGCAGGACCTGGCCCTTGGTCTTGTTAAACCTCCTTCTGTTGACCTCAGCCTGTCAATTTAACCTGTCCAGATGTCTATGCAGTGCCTTCCTCTTGTCATTGTCAAAGGAATAAGAAAACAAAAAGTATCTTTTAATGTGATTTTTCTGCACATATCTGTCCATGAAACAATTAGACTTCCATATATAGCCATACAAGATATTGGTAAGTATATTTTAGTACCTTCAGGTTAAAGGAAAGATACTTGACATGTAAAAAAGACCAAACAAAGATAGATGTTGTATTTACATATGTACATATATGTAAAAGTCTGGATATAGATACACTTAATACATACAACTCCCCTATATGTAAATGTATGTGTGTGTTAACAGCACTTTAAGATTCTTCTTGCTGTGAGAAGAAACCAGTGGGTAAAAACTAATTTTGGGAGGTAGTAGTAGTGCCATATGCTAAGATGTGAAACCAATTTGAAGTGTTTACTTTTTTTCCCAGGTGGCTTCTGTAAGCGATGGGAGAACCTTTAAATGAGACTCTTCAGAACATTTTAAATGCTCTTTCAAATTTGTTGTCATAATTGAGCATGCAAATTGCTTGCATGATTTATTTTAAACTAGTTGTAAGGACTTGCAGTGTGCATTTTTGGAGTGAATTTGAATTAAAAGCATTTGATATAAAAAAATTGGAAATGTTTGAGTAAGACTGCATTTAGTTAAGTGATACCCAGAATCTTAATTTTTGGCTTTTTTCTCCTGTTTAATGATTGAAGTTTTGATGGGGGGGGGGGGAAGGGCAGAAGTGCAGCTTAATTAAGATGTGACTCTTCAGTAAGTGGTTTTAATGATACATGCAGAAATGCTTTCCTGAACACCATGAAATCCAAGCTACCATGGATATTTTGCATGTAGCAAAATACAGAACGTTGAGGTTCTAGGGACTGATTTTTATTCACATTTTTTGTTTTCATTAATTTTATTTCAACTTTGAGACTAATGCTATGACCTGCTGTAGAGTTCCAGATCAGAAATGCTTGCAGAACAGCTAAACACAAAACCTGGGATAATTTGGGTTGGAAAGTCTTTCAAGATCTCTTGACCCATATTTTTCCTTCAGGTATGGCCAACCTCAGGTGCTTGAAATGGAATTAAGAAACTGAATTGCTCGGAAAATGTAAAGAAAGCTTTTCTATTTATGTGAGAAAAGTCTTGTCTCAAAGATAACCTTGGTGCACCAAAATGCAAGTCAGGTATTTTGTCTGATATTTGGTCTTTGGCTTTATTGCCTAGTGACCTGAGCAAAAGCTGTTTTGGATATGTTGTGGTTTTTTTTTTCTTAAGCAACAAAATTCTGATTCTATCAGACTTTTTTAAGGAAAAGTTTTCAGAGCAGACCACACTATTTATATTGTTTTCACAATAGGTGCTTTGCTTCTATGTTTTCAAATGTAACAAAAGGATGAACTTCCTGCAACACCTCAAAAGGCTTAAATTTTGTTTAGTTGCTTTTGTAGTTCATTGCCACAGCTCATGGTCATAGCTGCAAAGCTTTTCACCTTGGTGACAGGTTCTCTAAAGCTTTTAAAAATACTAAATACATAAAAATCTGTGCAGTCTTCTAAAGCTTTTGTTGTTCTGACTAACACTGGAATTTATGAGTAGTTGGGATGAGTTCTACCTGAGTGATGGGCTAGGATTTTGAGTGTCATCTGCTTACTGTCTGTGGGTGCTTCACTCTATGACACCTAGAAGTGCAGTGCCATGAAGAGCAGAAAAAATCTGCCTTTCTTTGATTTCTGTTTGGTTCTGATTAGTTCTAGTTCTTTAGAAACCTAGCCTGGAGCTAAACAATTTCAGAAGATGACCTGAATGTTTGTTCTCTACCTTCTGATTTTTGTTCTGGTCTGATACATCCCTTGAAACTCTTCAGATGCAAAGACTCTTTTCTCATGTTTCTGAGACTTGAGACCCTGAAAAATTCATGGGTATGTGATATAAGAATGTGTTTGTTTTTTCCTCCACTACTGGTGATGAAGAGTATACATTAATAATCCTATTAATGCTTTTCTTAGTTGGCTCCTGGAGACACACAAAGAAGCACATTGATGTCTGAGGTGGCTTTGGATGACTTAGAGTGGATTTTATCTGGAGGAGGGGAGCACTGAGATCCTCTCTGAGCACTCACTAATGATTGATTTTTTTTTTTTTTTTTTTTTTTTTTCTTGCTGGTAAACCCGGGGGAGTCAAAGCGAAGCATCGTTTTTTTTGTTGTCCCGTTTGGGACTATGNTTTTAAATTTTTTTTTTTAGAAGCAGAAATCAAGATTATGTGTGTATATCAGACCAGCCCTATGGGATTCCTTTCTCTCATCCATCTTGCCCAGCAGAACAGTCTGCTTTGACTGCAAAGGCAAACCCTTTCCCTCCTTCCTTTCTAATGACAGCTGTTTAATGCTGTTGTCAGAACTGGCAAGGTTTCTAAGGAAAAAAGCAAGATATTACTGCTTAGGTTCAGTTTGTTCCTGTCCTCAAAGCCTTTTAATGTCCAAGAAAAGAAGTCATACATGTCTGTTAGACTTCACTGATGCTGTTGCCCTGACAAAGATTCTTAGTTGCTTAATGCTTTAAGTCTTCACAGCAGAACAGACACTGACTATCTGAAGTCGGTCACAGAATTGGGTAGGTGTGAAGGGGTGTGTGCAAAATGGGCACTGACAAAGAGCAGGTAGAGGTGGTCAAGAGACAAGGAATAGGGAAGGAGCTGTGAGCAGTAATGCAAACTGAAAAGCTCCATTTTTGTGTCATGACAAGGAGCTCTTGTTGAAGCTTAACAAAAGGAAGTCATGCTATCTGTGGCATGCTTTGCTGCAGGGGTTGATTCAATTTGAGCAGCTGAGGAGTTAAGAAATATATTGAGTGCCATTCTAGGCACTGACTTGTGTGGTTTACTTGTTTATAATCTTCAGTTCCAGCAGAGAAAGCACTCAGTCTCTCTAGGGTGTTACTCTGACTCTCTAGGATGGTTTTGGCCTTAACTTCTGCATGTCTCTTTCAACTAGTGGTGACGAAATAATGTGAGTGTATATAAATGAGAATTATTTAGTTTTACTGAGCTATGAGTCATATGATGGAAGAGAAATGAAAGGGATAATAAACTCCATTAATGATATAATAGGAAGGGAAAAGTTTTAAGTAGCAGCTCAGATTGAGATTGCAGGTCAGTTTGAAGTAGATCTGGTAAAATTTCATGTATGCTGGAGAAGATTTTTCCTGACAGTTCTGAGTTTTGGTGAGTAATTCAAAATTTGTAAAATTATGGTATAACAGTATACTAATCTTAACAGGAAAAGCTCAGGAGTGGCTGATAGTGGTAGGAAACTTTGACAACATGCTAAAACGTGACAAAAAGGCAATGGGATATTGAGCTTCCTGGCTCTGCAAAAAATAACCAGCAACTGCAAAGGGAATCAGTGTCTCCTAAATACAGTTTAATGTTTCTCTTCGTATCAGCACAGATAAATAAAAGGAAAAAGGTTACCAAATGTTGTTAGATTTTCCAGAATCCCTTGGAAATAATTGAGGAAATTAGACAACAGGAGGAGATGAGTAAGGTTACTATAAAACAGCAGGAGTGTTTGAATCCACACTGATTATGAGACATTACATACTTCGCTGAGTAACTTTGTTAGGAGGCTACTGCTTGGAATGCTGTCTTCATATATGGTCCTACTTCTCCTTCCTCACCTTTCTTTTAACTCTAACATCCATTTACAGTTGTTTAGTTTGCAGAGTGATGCCAGAAGCAACCAGCATAAAAAAGGACAGGAATTTAATATTGCTGATGAGAAAATATATAAAACCGAAAGGACAATTATCAGCCCAATGGATTGCTCAGCTGTACTTGGAATGAAGTTGAGGGGAGAAAAAGAACACTGTCTTTAGTGATCTGTGTTCTGGTCTTTGGTATGTAGTAATGTTCTAATCTTCAAAGCAGAGATTTGATCTTTGGGAGTGCTCTTGTATCAGCTGTTCCTCAGAGGAGCAGAAACCTGCCTAAAGCTGTCAAAGGTAAAAATTTTTTTAGTGTGTCTTAGTGCACAAACACCCAGGAGATTCTTCCTAAGGTTCCAAAACCTCCCCAGGCTGTTCCTGTTGGTTCAGCCCCAACATACCTCTCAGTCTGTGCTTTTGACTGACGTGTGTGTATCATCTTGAATGTCTGAGTGTGGCCTTAGTTCACCTTCTAAACAGTCAAATATTGATCCGGGACCTGTTCTCCAGACCCTTCCTTACCAGCTTCAGTGCCCTTCTCTGGACTTGCTCCAGGACCTCAATCATATGTATATCATGCTTTATAATGGGGTCTTAGAAAACTTGAGATTCAAGGAAAAAAAGTCCAACTTGCAGGCATTTGGACCCTTGAACAGCTCCCACAGTCAGTTGTCCCAGTCAGAGCTCAGCGAGTGACAAAGGCTGGTGTGTTCTGTGCCTACACACAGAGAAATCTGCAGGCTGTGTCATTGCTTAGTTTAACTCAGTGACCTCATCTCTTGAGCTGCTTCTAGGAGCTGTTCTCTGTGCTTGCCTTAGTGGTTTGAGTGGAGCCCTGGTATCTGCAGCTCCGTCAACTGGCTTGGTCTGCTAATCAGTCACAAAGGAGCTGTGTTCCTGCAGAACGGGCCCTGGCTGTGCTCCCCTCCACTGCAACCGCTTCTCAGTGCCTGAGTTTTGTTTTCCTTCCTGTAAAGCTGGGGGTGCCTTCAGCTGCCCAACAGCCAGCTGAGCATAGCAGACCTCACTAGCGACATGTGTGGGTAAAAGGTGTGTTTGGAAGTGCTGAAAAGAATCATGAAAGTACTTTGGGGAAGAAAAATGTAATCAGTAAGTATATGACTGATAAGAAATTTATGCTGTGTACTTGGAAAAAATCACTTCTTGAGGTCTGGGTGGTTCTTCTGTGTTTACAAAATGGGAAAAAATCCCCAAGCACAACAGACTCAAACCATGTTAAGGAAACAAACACACCCTTAAAAAAAAAAAAACAAAAACAACAAACCAACCCCAAACAAACCAAAACCCCAACCCCAACAGCCCACACCAACAAAACAACCAAAACCCAAACTCAGCAAAGCCCAAACCCTTGTCTTCAAACTGTAAAACTGAAGTAACTGTGGTAGTTTGAGAGGAGAAAACGAAGACAGATGAAAAGTTCTAAAACTTTGATGGTAGTGGGATATCCAGAGTCAATACAAGTCAATATTGAGTTTGTGGCTTAAACAGATTCACTCTGATATAGGTCAAGAATGGGCTGGAGGTCTGGACCCAGAAAGTGGTGATGAATGGTGCCACATCCAGTTGGCAACTGTCACTAGTGGTGACCCCCAGGGATCAGTGCTGGGCCTGGTCCTATTGAATATCTTTACTGATGATCTGAACCAGGGGATTGAGTCCAGCATCAGTAAGTTTGCAGATGACACCAATTTAGGAGCAGGTGTGGATCTGTTGGAGGGTAGGAGGGCTCTGTAGAGAGACCTGGACAGGCTGGATGGGTGGGCAGAGGCCACTGGGATGAGACTGAACAAGGCNATGAGCTAGGAGGTCTCTTCCAAGCAGGTTGATTCTATGATTAGGACAATTAAAAAGTATGCAGATACAGTAGGAGAGGAAATTCAAACTTCAGCAGTGTGTGTGTGTCCAGTACTAAGCATGGTACAGAAGTGGCCACTGGTTTTAATGTAGGAACAGAGGGCTGAGGAGACCACCCAAGTTACTGATTCTGTTCCCTTTTGTTTGATGGCAGCTGTGTTGTTTTGTTGTTACTATAGAATTAAGTACAGATAAAATTCTTTCAGGTCTCCCTTTCAAAACATAGCATGATACAGTTATTTCTGTTGTGAGTAGAACAGGAAAATAAGTTTCTTAGCAGTCAGCAGCAGAGATCAGGCAGCAATAGGACAATACCATCAGGATATTTATCTTCCTTATGAGGAGAGCCTGAGGGAGCTGGGGCTCTTTAGGTTGGAGAAGAGGAGAGTGAGAGCTGACCTCATTCATGTTTATAAAGATGTAAAGGATGGAGCCAGGCTCTGCTCGGTGATGCCCAATGACAGGACGGGGGCAGTGGGTGGAAGTTGAGGCATAAGAAGTTCCAGCTATTATTTGAGGGCTCTTGTTACTTTTATCAGTGCTTTAACTGAAGTAAGACTGAGTTTCCAGATGATATGCTATGTGAATAAGAGAATTTAAAACTTTTGCAAGTCTTGCAATGAAATAGTGAAATGCCATTTATTTCAGAGTAGGTTTTGTTTCTTTTTTTTTTTCCTTCATCTTAATTCTTTGCCACTCACCAGACCTAGCATTATTTATCAGAAGAGCCAGACATTCAGAAACCACTGGCACACTTTTCAAGGATCAAACTGAAGTCACTCATACAGTTTTTATGATGGGAAGCTTGCTTGCTTTTTAACCTGTTGGGAGATAGTGTTTTCTTCCATCTCTGTCCAATGCTTTTGTTGTTAGTGTTGTAACATACTCAGAAACACATTTGAGACCTGAAAGTGTTCTGACCAACTTAAAAGTAGCTTTTGTTTCTGAAGGAGATGCCTTTTAAATCTGTTTCAGCAAATTAGAAATTCTTCATTTGATGTTTAATCTTCTTTTTTGTTCTTTTTCTCTCTTTCCTGTAGTTCTCCTGCCTTTGATAGATCGTATGGGAGATGCCAAAGACCAGGTTCGAGAGCAAGCACAGAATCTTATAGTGAAATTGATGGACAAAGCAGCACCCCCCATGGTATGATTACTTAATATAGATTGGATGTAGGCTTCCAGTGAGCTTATGACTTATGCATGAGCTTGACTTGGAATGTATCACAATGTTATGGTGTCTGTTAATGGTGTAAATGTTAAAGATATTATTAATGGATTGACAGTGATGCATTGTTCAGCTGAAGAGAAGAATCTGGCACAGTGAAATGCTGCAGTTGTTGAGCATCATGGCTAAATTCTGGGGAGATGTTCTCATGTTGTGTGGCAGGACTTTGTTAGTCACAGCATGTTTGAAGCATCATCCTAGGTTTGAGTTTGCTTAATGAGATTCAATAAGTTTATTTAGCTCCAGATCTATTTTACTTCACTTCAACTGCAGTGGTCTTGCAGTTGAAATGGTGCATTCCAACACAGAAAATACAGCCTCTGGATGCACAACAAACATGCTGTGTGAACCATGGGCAAACCGAAATGGGGATAGGTTGCCCTCTAACTTGTAATCTTAGGTTAAAGTTGGAGTTAAGCCAAGTGGCTTTGAAGTGCTAAACTTTGTATTTCTACTGTGTAAGAGTCTGAAAACTGTAGGATTGTTCAACAAGGTTATATTGTTTGAGCTATGGTGTTATTTGTAACTTTGGGGGCTCCAGTTGTCAGTAGCAGCTTAGTATTTGAGTTTGGAGTTTCTGCAGAAAAAATGTTTCTGAGTTTGAGTGAAGAAGGTAGAAGAGAATGTCTTGGGGTTTTTGGTGTATGAAAATTAATTTCTTTTGCATCCTAATCATGACTTCTCTTTATTCATAGATACAGGTTTGAATTTTTATGTGCAGGGAATAGTAATCTGCAGTGAAAAAATACTCTCAGCTGCTTTTTTCCCTGATAGGAAAGCCAGGTAACACGTTAGGCAACTATAGAAATGTATTTATCTCCCTTCCAACATGAGGCCTTTTCTCACGTGATTTGATCACAGATCTGACAGGGGTTTAGGCATCAAAGTCCATTAGTGTCATCCACAAAGACATGCCTTTACCTTTTTGTGAGATCTGGTTTTGATTTTATCCATTGGCAAAGAGAAATTACACTACTTCTTCATGCCTAAGTGCAAATAGTTCCCAAGTGACACATTCCTGGTCCCAAGATGCTCCCAAGTGCCTATCATGGAGACCCAAATGTATACCTACCTCTACCTCTAGCATTTGGATAAGTGCACAGCAGAGCATCTTGGTGACATCTTAATTTGAACCACTGCCAATAAAGAATGTGGCAATTCCTGCTGGGCCCTCATCGTGAAAGAGTTGTAGGTTATTAGTCCATCCTCCAGTTTCTGAAGAGTTGGTAGGCTGTACACTGAGGTGATTGAAAGCCTCCATCCCCTTTGAAGATTACTTGCAAAGTCAGAGATCATAAAGGGTTCATGAGGTCAAAGCAACAGTGTTCCTTTGAGAAGGTATGGCTCTTCTGCTGCTCCCCTAGGGCTGGAGAAACCTGACTTCGTCTGGCTGCTCTAGGACAGCTTGTGTGTCATTAAAAGGTAGGATGAAAAGTATCAGTCATCCTCCCAGCAGGGACCAAAACCACAGTACTCCCTGTGCCTTCGACACTAGAATACAGATTTTTGCACTGCCTTGGCTGCAGAGAAACATCCCTTTGGAACAGCTGAGTAGATGTAATGTTTTGGAGATAAGCCCTGTAAGTTTCTTTACAATCAACTCATCTTGCTGTTGTAGCATATTGTTGAATATTATTTAATTTGTTTTGTGGGATGTTTTTTTCAGTGAGTGAGAATGAGATGTAGCTGGTGGTGGACAGGGGAGCATAAAAATAAGAGCATAGGTGGTATAAATTCTTGAGTTGGACAAAGTGAGATATAAAACAACTGTTGCTAGTCTTGAGAGCTGAACTTTCTAAGCAGACATTTGTTTTTGTTTGGTTTTTTTTTTCAGGTGAATTGAGTTCTTAAAGTGAGGTGGATTTAGTGAAAGAGTAAATTTCTGTTAAGTTTGCTTCAAAGGTTTCAGTAGCCTAAAGTTCCTTCTCTATCTGTTCAGTTTTCTTGTTGGTTTGGTCTGTTGTTTGGCTTTTTTTGGTTCTATTTTGTTTTGTCTTTTTGTTGTTGTTATATTTTGTTTTGCTTTTACACCTAGCAAGAGATTGTGTTTTTTTTCGCCCTATCTGTCCAAGACAGTGGGTTCACTGGAATGATGTTTTCTTCCATAAAATCCTATTCTTTGTTGTTAAGCTATGCAGATTTGGCAAGAAATATTCTACTTGTTTTCTCTAAATGTAATGAAGTATAAAACAAATAAACAAGAAACCCCAGACGGGACAAAACAATCAAGCAAGGCTCTAATTGGAGGATGTTAGATCTGCTCTGAAGTGTGCTGCATCATTAATGAAGGGGATACAGCATTCCCTGTTCTTACGCTGCCTGTTTTGTTAATCAGGAACTGTTGGGGAGGGTTTTATTTGGAAAGGTGATCACGACTGTGATAATTTGTATCTAATGCACGTGAGCAGTTTGGTGTGGAATCGTTGTACGTTGCAATTGCAGCACTTTGGGGGTGGTGCCCAGGCTGCAAAATGTGCTATTGCCAGTGTGCAGCCATCACTAGGCAACGCTCCCCGCGGATGCTGGCAAGGCTGTAATGGCAGCGCTGCAGCTGGGGGACTTCCAGTTGGAGTCTGTGCATCTGCTCCAAAATACCCCAGAGAATCCCCACACTCCCTCAGCTTATGGTTATGCTTCCTACACTGTAATGTTCAGCTAGAGGACGACAAGGAGATGGAAAGGTAAAAAAAAAAAAAAAAAAAAGAAAAACTGAGGAGGGGAAGACTAAAGGCGGGCAGCGAAAAATGAGTGCGCAGGAGGGTAACTGAGGGTTTAGTGAGGCAGGGAATTGTACTACAGCAAGCAGCACCAGCACAAAAGGAGAAATGAGAGCAGAACAGAAATGGAAGCAAAGCAATTAGCACGAATGGGGGAGAAATAATTGAATAATAAAGAAAAAAATTAAAAGTGGGGGAGAAGTGGACACCAGGAGTATGGATAAGGACGAGTGGAAATATTGATGGGGTAGCAACATGAAGCAAAAAAAAGAAAGAATAGCAACTTCTCTTTCAGTCAGTTCAGTGTTAATGTTCATTTTATGTGTGTTGACTGTATGTATTTAAGAGCTGCTTTTCAAATAATGATAATTCTTCAGAAAATCTAGCTGAGTGTTTTTGAGAAATCAGTTTTGGCATAGGAATAAGCTGTGTTCCATTCCGTGCATTTTGTGACTTAATTTTATCTGAGAAGTGCCTTTACTTTTCTGGTGGACTGGTTTTCAGGGGGGTTTTTTGCAATTGTTATGTATGTAATTATAAAATGTGAATATAATTACCTTCTGCTGTGCTTCTGGTAACCAAAGACAATTATTTTTTGGTTTTGTAGTACATTTGGGAACGCCTTGCTGCTGGTTTTAAACACAAGAATTACAGATCCCGAGAAGGAGTGTGTTTGTGTCTCATTGCTACCTTAAACATGTAAGCTTTTGGTTTCTATGGAGACCTAATGGTTCTATCCTTCTTTTCCGTGCTGTTTTTCTCTGACACTAATCATTTAAGAAGTCTGATTCAGTTAAACTAATAAATAAGAACAATCAACTTGTGAACTTTCTGAAAGGATTTCTCTTAGGCAGAGATGAAGGACTGGTAAGAGAGAGGTAGAGCTTGACTGATTTAAATTCATATTTTATCAATACTCATCTGAAAGTTCACTTCTGCATAAAGTATATCCTGATTTTTTTTTTTTTTTTTTTTTGGTTAAAAATGCCCCAGACAAACATGTTAAATTTCTTTTTTAGTTATGGTTCACAACCATTAGTCCTCAGCAAGTTGGTGCCACATCTGTGCACAGCATTTGGTGACTCAAATAGTCAGGTAAGGATTTTATTGCTTACTAGTGTTTCAACAACTGTGACTTGATGGAGGAGTGAAAGCAGAATAAATGTAGGCTTTTAAGGAAAGCCAGTAGGCTGGCTTGTATACAACAGATCAGTATTTTCTACCATGAGAAACAATAAACCCATTTTCTTCTGAATCAGTCCATCCATTGGGAGACGAAGTTAGAGTTGCAAAGGCAGCACTGTTGCAATACACCAGCTCCTTCAGGTTTGTCTTCAGAGCTTCTAACGAGTCAGTACTGAAAATAGTTTGTTTCTTATAGGGCATGTTGGAAAAAAAAGAGGGGGGGTGGGGGTGGGAAAAAAAGGGAAGGATCTCCTCCAGGAATCCCTACATGAGATCTGTCTGCCAAATTTCCTAGAGATCATTATCAGGTGTAACAGTTTCCTAAATGGATTCCCAGTGACATTTGAGCACATGCAAGGTCTGTAGTTAAAATTGGTTAATTAAGCAAAAATATCTGCAGGGAAAATGAAGATTTAGTTCATAATGATGACATCTGAAGTTCAGAAAAGCTTCAGGTGGAAACAGACAATACCACTCTTGATTTACCCAAAGTTCTATCTGAGAGAAAAGACTAAGAACACAGCAAGGATTAAGATAGCATTGGTAGGAGATGAGATAATAAACTGTACAGGTTTCTATGCTGATTTTTCTGGGTGCTGTAAAGTTGTCTCCTCTGTGTAGTGTAGCAGTGCTCAAGTCTAGAGAACATCTGTTAAGAATTTATTGTCTTTTTTTGATCACTAGTAAAGATGTAGTTCATGTTTAGATAGAGAAATTGTGGGCTTAGTTTGAACTCCTAGAAAGAATAATACTAAAACCATTCCAATAGCTCTTTCTAGAGAAGAACAGCGTTCATTAATATGCATTTGGGGCAGTTTTTATTGCAGTGACTATAGCTTAAATTTTTTTAAGAAACACTTCTGCTTGCTCTAAATGTTCTTTTCCCTTCCCCTATTTTGTTTGCACTCTTCCTTGTGTCTGTGATGCCACGTAATTACTGCCGAAGGCAGTGAGTTAAAACACTGATCACTTTGGCCTGCCGCTGTGGGCAGTCAGGTCCTTAGTTTTTCAGAGGGCCTCACTGGGTCAAAAAACAGATGAGAGCAAGATGAAGTATCAAGACTGAGTGCATGGAATAACTTTTGGAAGTATTGTGTGCTGTGATAGAGTCCTAAATAAAGCACCTTTTTTTTTTTTTCCCCCTCACAAATTTTATGTCTGTCCCAGAGCTGTTATTTCTAAGCTTTTTCATTCGCCATCTGGAGATGCTCTAACTTGGAACAAATACCATCTTGAAGTAACAGTTGTATTTCCTTTCCCTTCCATCCTCATTGTTTCAGCTGTTCTGTGAAATGAGTTAGCATACAGGTCGATAGAAACTGGATGATTAGCAGGTTGTCAGCAAATGTTGTTTTGGTTTCTGTAACCCTGAAATTAACGATTGAAACTGTGTTTGCAGGTGAGGGATGCTGCCATACTGGCCATTGTAGAGATTTATAGACATGTGGGAGAGAAAGTACGAATAGACCTTACAAAGAGAGGAATTCCCCCTGGAAGGTGAGTTAACTCTCTTGATTTTGTAACTCTGAGCCATTCTATGTCAGTGTTTTTAAAGTCACTGCAATTTTCATTTGCTTTTCTAGTTAGCTTTGCTTCCGTTGTGATGTTACTAGACTTTTTTTATAGTTACCTTTTCTTTGTGGGAGTGGCATTCAAGTATATGATGAAAAGCAGCCTTATATTCCCCAGCTAAAATTCCCTGACTTTAAGAGATGTTTAGAGTTGGACAGTAGTAGAAAAACTTTTCAAACATAAGCAAATACATAGTAGAGTGTAGTAAGGAAGTAATAAGAAAATACTTGAATGTATGTTCTTGAATGTTCCTTATTCTAGAGCTGCTGTTTAGCCTCAGTGTAGAAGTCTCAAATGAAGCACTTAAATCAATACTTTTGTATTATGCATGTGTAAGAACACGTTTGTGTGTGTACATGTGTGACTGTGCAGTGAAAGTATGGAAAACCAACAAGTTTTTATCTTCTTGAAGGTAGTTACACTGGAAAACTTGTCCTCCCTTGTTTCTTCCTTATTACATTGGACCAGTCCTTTCCAGTTCTGGGGTGCAGGCAGAAGGAAGGTAGTATTCAGAAAGCATATTCACTGGTCTGTTAGACGTGCCATCACAGGGCATTCGATGTTTCTTGCAGAAGGTGCAAGAAAGTTTTGAAAATCCATACTTGATTGCTCCGTTCTCTTCCTGAAAACCAATTCTGATCTTTAAAGGCTGGTCTGTGTTGTGCGTAGTTGAGTTTATATGAAATGATTCACTGTTTTGTTGCTACCTGGGTAAGCATTGGCTTAATTAAGAAAGCTAGATGAAGTTTGAAATGGTGCTTAGTGGGAAAGACTGCTCATACAATAAAATCTTTCAAATTCCTTGTTCAAACAAATTAGATTTTAAAGTGTGTTAATCCCTCATCAGTTTAGTCGTCTTGATTTCTCTGATAGAGAATGTCAGAATGCATACTGTGCTCCATCAGACCCTGCTAAAACATTCTTAGCCCAAGATTTTAGTGATGATTTGTAGGGTATCAAAATGTCATAGGAGAATGGTGTTGAATTAATTGTTTCACATTCTAGACAGAGTTCAGTATGTTTGGACAAAAGCTTACCCTGTCTATGGGAATGGGAAGTTGTAAACATTCTCTTCTATTTAATGGCCATCACAATTTTAGACTATTAAGGGATCATATAGTTACCACAGAAGTTCAAGCCATATTGTTCCTACAGTTCTGAAAACTTGAGTTTCATAGATTTAATTGGAACATACCACAGAAGATCCTCCTGGCATTAAGACAGGGTCTTGGACATCTTTTGGAATAGAAAATAAGAGCGAAAGAATGCAGATAGCAACAGCCTTTGTTTGTTCTATGAATGCTGAGTCTGACTGTAATTTGGGTTCAGTGTTCAGCCTGTTCACATTTCTCTGTGATGCAAACAGTAAATCTTGGGATCCAAACAGGATTAAACACCACAGGAGCTTTGCATCCCCAGGGCAATCAACAGCTTCTAATTTAGCTGCAGTAGGTGCCAAATTATTTCTCCTATCTGAGTCAGCTGAATAAGAAATTCCCACTGATCTGACAGCAAGTGTAGTTGTCCCATTTCTGTTGGCATAAAGAAGCAAGGCTCTGCTTCCTGCATGTTAAACAGGTCGCTGCCACCAAATCAGACCAGTTGTGCACCTGGCAGTCAAAGCTAGCATAAAATAATACATGAGCTGAGTCTCAGTGCTGTGTCCTCTGCAGTAGTTTCCAGGTTGGGATGAAGGGGGGAGTAATGATTTACTTGAGTTGATCATGAGGCAGCCAGTCTCTACTCCATCCGTTGCTGACAGAAAGCAGAGTTCCTGCAGCCTTTTTGTACTCCTTCACTCGCCTAACAAGGCAGTTGACAAAGCTCAGGAAAGACAGATTAGCTCTGTGGTAGCTCAGGCTTCTGAGGCCTAATTAAAGATGCTTCTCCAGTGCTTGTCAGAAGTTTTCCCTTCACTTAGATGCAGTAAAATTTTCATGTGGTTATGCAGGAGCTATGATCTGTGGAAAAAGTCCTTTGACATAGGATATCATCCTGCTGTCATTTGAGGGGAATCTGTGTTCACATCTGTGTGTCTGGGTAGGTTTTAAAGGTTTTAAGTATTATGGATAATCTGTAGTTCAGACACGGCTGCTTTCAGGCGTTGAGTTGAGCCTTAAAGAACTGCACTGCAGCTCCTTCACTGTATGACAGTGCATTAAAAATGGTGTGTAAACATAAATATGAGCAGAAAACCCTTTCGCTGCAGTATTGGGTGCACATGTGATTTAATAGAATGTAGGCTGGGTTAGTTTACATAACAAATTACACACTGGAGAGCTGTATGTTGCTGCTTGAATGTACTCTGCCCTGAAGCACTCAAAGTCAGCTCCTGTCTGCTGAAGGGAAGGCAGGAAAGTTAATCAAGCATTGTTTTGAGAAATTGTTCTACTTCCTTAAATACACAAACCATGCATACATGTTGTGTCTATCTAAAGCCAAATGTAGTTAGTAATTCAATACTAGTAAGCTTTAAAAGTCTTGTAATCTGTACCTGGTAGGTTTAAATCCGTGGAAAGTACTGGATCCTCTAGAGAAGGTTATTGGAGCTGTTGGAGTCTCGGTAGTCAAGAAAAGAAGATGGAATCTTACTTTTGTAGTTCAACTCTACTGGCTACTACTTCATTTTTCTTCAGCACACTTTTGTTCTTGACAGAGATTAATTTCTAATTTAGTTTCTATTAAAAAAAAAAGTAGCTATTTCCTCTTTCTTCTTTTTTTTTTTTTTTTTTTAGTGTACAAACCTCAGAATAATACTGCGCTTTTTCCCTGAAGCACAGCCTTTTTTCAGAAGAATGGGTATCGTGTCAGTAGTTGGAAATTTGGATGTTGTTTTCCCTTCTGTTCAAGTTGCTGCCAAAGAGGTTTGACACTCTTTGGTGATGGCCATGTAAATATTAGTGTTAATACATCTGTGAATACTGGAGGTGGATGTTATGTTTCTTGTTCTGTGAGCCGAGAAGTGTGAACAGATTTTACTCTGTACGAGCCCAAGTGAGCTTGTTATGGTATGGAAATCTGTGTGGCTGATCTCCCCTGCATGGAAATAGTCTATGTGGCTCTGGATAGCAGTTGCTCAGTCTTCTAAGTTTTTAAACATCTTTCAAGAAGTCTTCTGACAACTTGTCCCAGTGTTACTTGAGAAACATTACTGTATAATATCAGTTGTTTGTTTAGTTCTCATGTCCAGGGCAACAGCTTCATCTCCTAAGTTGTTATAGCATGTTGCAGTATGCATTTCTGTATACTGCATTTAATGCAGTATGGACATTGTACTTATCTGTCTAGTTCATGGTGTAGTTGAGGCCCATCTGCTGTGTGTCCAGATGTGGACATGTCTGGTGTCTGTGCAAGTTCCTTCTTTCTTTTTGGAAGGGAGAAGTAAGGGGAAAGAAAGTGCAAGGTTTCATATGGTCCATTTCCTGCTTTAGACTCACTTTGGACACGAACAACAGAATAGTCACCAGCCTTTCTTCTTCATCTTTAGCCTTCTGCTGCTGACAGGGGAGTGGTGGTTTTTTTTCCTTCCACATCACCAGATCCAAGCATTAGGTATTCCCTGACTCTGTCACGCAAACAGTTGAACTCCATCAAGCATAATCACAAATAGCAACTTTTCAGTCTAGAAGTGTAGTGCGTGTTCTTTGCTAGCATTCATGTTTCCATGTGCACGTACGTCAGCTCAAGCTGTGTCTTAGAGTGCATGTTGCTCTTGCTGCATGTAATCACCATAATACATTAATCTTTTGATAGAGACCTGTCACCTGCCACAGGAGACTGTAGCAGATAGCCAGGAGCACCATTTCAAGTGCTGCAGCCTCACATGTTCATTCATTCATTAGTTCACTGAGACAGCAACTGTCATCTGGCTCATGCAGAGGTGGCCTGAACATGTGGGTTTTGTTAATGGGTTTTTATTTTCCCTTCCATATGTGAAGTTGCAGAAGACATGTCTGCACCTTTTTGGAGAAAGAAGATAATATTCACTGGTGACATAGTATTTCTATTGATTGATGACTTCACTGTCATATCCAGACATATAAGATCAAAAAGTAAAATCATACAATCATCCAGGTCGGAAGAGACCTCCAAGCTCATCCAGTCCAACCTATCACCCAGCCCTATTCAGTCAACTAGACCATGGCACTAAGTGCCTCATCCAGTCTTTTCTTGAACATCTCCAGGGACTCCACCGCCTTCCTGGGCACAGTAATAATTCTGTCTCCTTAAAGAATGTTCCTCGTTGTTGATGACAGTGCAGCTGGTTGTCATCCAGCCCTATAGACAGTGCAACCAGTCCTCACCCAACCATGTAAACCTCTTTGGATTCCTTGGCCTGTCTGTGTTTTGCAGGGGCTGACCTCCTGTAAACATTCTTAAACTGATTGTGGTTGCAGTAATTTTAGAGACCTTAGCCTACACTGCTTTGCTGCCTGTGGCTGTGAGAAAATTACGTCAAACGGGTAGCATGAAGAGCTGAGAGGGAGGAGAGAGAGGAAGAAACTTTTTGTGAGAGTCTTTACAAAGTAGTAGTTACAGTTCCTGTAAGCTGTACTAAAGAGAGGGTTGGATCTACAGCAGTGCTTGGCTGTTTTGTCAGCTGTGTTTTACTGGATTGTTTGAGGATTTTAGATTTGTGTTAAAATATTTTAGAGTGTACTTCTGGTCATAAAGACATGCTTGGAAGACTTTACGAGTGGCAGTACCGTGGCGTTCTCCAGCCTGTGCCACTGACTGCATACCATCCAGTGCTGACTGTGATGGTTTGGGAGTTACCCGCCCTCCACACACTTTGTAAAATCACCCAGACTAGAACTCAGCCGGCTGGAAGTTAAGGAATGAAGATATATTTACAGCTTAGCACAATATACAAGCAGACATATACAGGATACGCTATATACAGGAATATTTACAGAAATATACAAGTTAAAGGTAATACAGAAACACAGCTCCCCTCCTAGAAATCAGAGACCCCAGGAGGGTCTCCCAACCACCCTTCCACCTTCTCCCCACCCCTATACCTTACCCCAAGGTTTGCCTTAAGCGCAAGTTGAGTTTCGAGGATGGGCCAGGGGGGTTAGAAGGAAAGTGGTTAGTGAGGTTACTCAGCAGAGAGGAGAAGGCTAGAAACTAGACCGCCCGAGACGCTGTGCCCCAGACACTGACTTATCTATGTTTTGAGTACTTATTCTTAAACATCTCAGCAAGCCTATGAGTGAAGTAGACATCACCATTGTTTCCTTTTCACAGGCTATAGTATAATTTTTTCTATTAAAATACTCCAGTTAGCCTCAAACCAGCACACTGACAAACACACTAGCACTCACAACTAGTACTTTACTGAGTATTTGCCCAGAAAGGCAATGTGTGTATTGTTATAATGTATTTATAAGGAAGCATTTTGTTTTTTCTCTTCTTTTTAAAATGCTGGGGGAAACATTTCTGAAAACTAAGTTGAAGAGAGCAAGATTTAAAAATTTATTTTAAAACTTTTTTTGAGTTTCCAAAGTAGGTCTGCCAACTGCATAACCATCAGCCTAACAGAATATTAAAATTTGACATTTTAAAGGAAACCTGCTAATCTGTCTAGTTCTCATGTTCAATTTCTCTCAGGATGACAGTTTCAGCCTTTCAGATGTAGTGTTAAGCTCTCCTTCAGTAAGTGACCTGTTAATGAAGTGTTCAGTATGGAATCCAGCTATGTGGAGGGGAACTAACAATCACTGTTAAGCAGTAAAAATGCTTCCTATGGTACTTCTGAAGCAAATGCATTGATTTCCTGTTATGAAAGCAGAATGGCCTAAAGCATGGCTGTGTTTATTGATTGTTGTGTGAACTTTCCACTGTGTACATTTGGAAGCACATAGCATGTTAATGGGATTCCACGTGTCATTAGGAAACAGCAGTATTGGAAAAGCATAATAGGTAATTGTAGCTTTTCTTTCTCATGTTGCAGTGGAAAAAGGAAACAAACCCAAAAACATTTTGGTATAAATTGCCTTTGGTTTACAAATTGACCTTTATACTAAAAGATCAGGCTTTAATATTAAAGCAGTGTAGTCTGACATTAGTGAATTGCTGCCATTTCAGACATTTTGGGGTGGCTGCAGTGGTTGTAAACGCGATGGTGATGCAAAACGAGGAGGAAAATGTGTTCCAGGAAGCAGGTACCTAACTATGTTAGGGGAAGGTTAGGCAAACTACTACTGAGCTACATCTAGTTTTGAGGTAGCTCAAGATGGTATAGTAACTGCTGGATTGTTAGGGGTTATTGACTTAACCCATTAAAACATTTTTGGTTTTTTTGGTTCTGCTTTCTTCGATGCTTGGAATAAGGTAGACCTTTTTGTGGAGTTCTCACCTAAATCTGGGTAGTTCTTGTGGGCCTGCTAAGTAGAGGACAAGTTTATGCTGCAGCAGGTTGCTTGGAAATATTTGGAAAGAACATAATGAGAGTCCTAAAATAATGGGAAGTGTTGTGGAGGGGTAAAGACTCAGGCATACTGTTGCTTTGGTTGTTTCATGATTTTATCATTTAATGATTTGATAACTGAGGAACCAGTGAATGAAAGGGGTGTGCAGTCTGTCACAGAAGGGAGAGTGTGCACAGCCGCTCTGCATGGATCGTCGAGTAGCAGTGGTGTGTGCTTAAGGAAATGTTCAAGTGAAATCTTTCTGTGTCCTTGACTTTGCTCCTTTATGTATCGTGAGGATTGACATATCCAAGCACTGTTCTTAAGACTTTTTTCTTGCTTTGTCTTTTAATTCGGGTTGTGAGTTGAAAACAGAGCCTTTCAGTATTTGCTCTTGTAGGAAATTTTGAATTGGCTAAGATAGTCTCTAGTACTGCAAATGCAGCTGAGCTGTATCTCTCAGGGGAGTTCCAGACTACGGTGTGATTTGTAGTTCACAACTCTGTGCATTTGAGGTCAGGATTCAGTCCTGCTAGTCTTGTAGCTAAAAATTCACGAGCATGTTAGATATTACCATAATCCAAGTAGTCTAAAATGCAGAGAAGTCTAGAAAAATGTAAGAAAATGTTCTCAGCTGTTTGCAGGTGAAGAGTGTATTACTATGGCAGTACAAGCCTAGGGCTAATGCATGGGTCCGTTTTTTCTGTGAAGTACTTCACTGTTTCTGTTGAGCTTTCTGCAGAAGTGATGAGAAGTGGTTGTTGCAGTGTTTTGCCAGCTTTTTTATTTGTATAATATTTTCTGCCTTATGGGACTAGATTTCAAATGTAGAGTTTTTTGGGGTTGGGGTTTTTTTGCTATTTGCATATAGCTAAGCACTTGCAAACTGTTTTCTGTTGTGAGAGTTTAAATCAGCAATGTGTGTGTGTTGAGTGTAGCTAAAGGGCTTAATGTACCTTAGTACTTCAGTGTAACTTAAAAAAAGGAATTTTTTTTTTTAATGTGGTGGTGAATACTGACTACTATGAAAGTATTTGCATAACAAAACTGAGGAAATTTTGAGGAAAAATTAGTAATTGTCTCAGAACAAACGAAATCCTTCCTCCCCTCCAAACATTCCATAGTTCAAATTGTTGCCTTTGAGTGTCATGTGTGAGTAGAATGCTGTCCTTGTCATCTGAACTCAATATTTGCTACTACGTGAAAATTAGAATTTTATTTTCTTGTAATTTTGCTATTAATTATCCTCAGTTTTGTTCTTGATAAAGTTAGTCTGTGCATTTGTGTGAAGATGCTCAACTAAAGAGGAGTCTTTTTGATAATCTTAATCCCTTGTGTATTCTGTATTACTCTTTCATGTATGATAATAAACTGAACAGTAAATTGGGAGATTTCAGAGGCGTAAAAATATTTTGTTGTTATTGTTTACAGGTTGCAAACAATCTTTGCCAAATTTGATGAAGTAAGAAACTCTGGAAATATGATTTTAAGTAGCGCCGGTGGTGAGTATGAAAGATGCTGTATTTATGTTCAGCTTTAGATTAATACAAGATACTTGTCTAAGTGCTGGCATTAACAACCCGAGGTGAATGACTAGAAACAGATGCAAACAGTAAGAAAATGAGACAGTGAAATGTACTGTATTACTGAAGGTATTTGCTGGACTGCAATCAGAATACAATTGGAAAAGGTCTTGAAACTGCATGGAAACGAGCAGTGAATCTTTAACAAGTGATGGGTTCAGCAGAGGGTACAGGAATACTGCAGAGTATTCAGGCATAGGGGAAAAAAGATCAGATGAAGCTTTATTTTATCTTACCGTCTGTTTCTAAAGCAAAATGGTTATTTAGTGATGGACATGTTTGATACCTTGACAGCTGAGGTGATGAATAATGTTAATAATACGTGGAGTTGTAAATTGTAGAAGTAGGTGACTGCAGCATTCATAGACATATAAATGTTGAAGTTAAGATTGTCTCTGTCTCTGCTGAGTTTGACCTCTTTATTTTTCATTTATTTCATGAAAAGAACCTGTTGTGCAGAGAATCCATGTTACTGCATCCTTCACATCGTATTTCATTGTATGAAAGTGCAAAGCTGAGTGAAAGATTGTATGTTGTAGAAGGGTTTTACACAGGTAATACTGCTGCATAAGTTTGAGAGGCTCAGATGCATTTTTACATGCATTTTTTTTTCTATTGATAATTCTTAGGAGAATGGAGAAAGTTATGGAAAGTATAAAGGCACTGAAATTAAATATGTTTGAAAACATAAATACAGCATTGCCAGACTCGTTTATAAGAGGTCTTCTGAGCTTTTTGTCTCTGTTTTAAGAGATTCGATTGTCTCAGGAATAGTGTGGCCAGNTATTTTTCTTTAAGCTGTGTTAATTGGATTTGTAATCTGAATAATAGTCCTGATCTACAGCAGTGTCAAACTATTTATTTGAAGGTGGCAATTTCTGTGCAAAAATTTCTCCCGTTCCGTCTTGGTTCCATAGAGACAAAATTCCTGGTCTCAGTATACTTTTTTCCTTGAACCTTGTTTATCTCTTGCATCCATCTAGGCAAATATTTTAGCGTTGCTGAAAAGATACTCTTCCATTGTTAGTGCTTTATCTTGGCTTTGTCCTTCATTATTCTCTAAAGGACAATATGTATTTACTTCTTGCTTGTGCATATTGAAAGTTACTGTTGAATTCCTGTGGCCTTGTCACCAACTTCTCTGTCAGGAGCTTTATCAAACATCTCTGGATAAAAGCCAAATTTTAATGTCTAAATACATCCATTACAATGTTGAGGATTTTGGGAAGGTAGCAGGGAATAGAGTTATGTCTCCAAAAAGGGGAGGTGGAAGAAAACCTCTCCAACAGGCTTTAATGGAATTAGACTGGCACGGTTCTGTAGTGGACCGTTTTACCAACAAAAGGAAGGGCTTTTTGCCAGATTGAGTTACTTTCCCAAATAAATTAACTGTACTGATGAGGGCTTTCTTCAGTGTGTGATGGATAAGGAAGGGCTTGCCAGTACCACTGTGGAAGATGTCAGTTTCTTTGCTGACCTGAGTGACATTGCTGTAGCAGTAAATCTTTTGTTAGTTTGACCTAGTTTCTGAGGACCAGAGATGTGACTTCAGTATTATTTGGTAAAAGAATCCTATGTCAGTTGTTAATTCTCTTTATTCAGCATGTACTTAGGAGCTAAGAAAGAAAAAGAGGAGATAATAAACCCCTCAAAACTCACAGATTTAAACAACCTGAATACAAGAGTGTTTTTTGTAGTGCTTTGATTATTAAAGCGTATTTCTGTTTTTAAGAACGCTTGTACTAATATGTTTAAATGCATGACAGGTTTTGAAAGCATGTGAGTGGACAAAAAGATACCTATGGCCCCATGCACACAGATTTACTGTCTTGGTATCCCTGTGGCTGTGTTACAGTGAACCTAGTGTGAACAATCCCCTTAGTCCTGTGTTAGCACTGTCCTGTATTGAAACTGTAAAGAGGAGGAGGGCAATGGAGACTGACAGATTGTCTTGGAGACTAGAGGAGGTGAAAAGCATATTGAAGCAAGCATGGGTGGAATAATTGGGGCAGGTTGTAGCAAGGAGTGTCAAAAGCTGACAGATGAGAGGGCACCATGTCTAACAAGGGGACCGGACAAGAGTCTTAGTGCTTTCGTCTGATGAGAATGATTTAAAGGCTCAGTCAGGTGGCTAACTTGCCTCTCCAACTGACCTTGGATTTTTCTTGTTTGCTTTTATTTTTCTTAAATTATTTTCTCACCTTCCTCCATCTTCCCCTGCCCTCAGATGTGGATAGTGAAAACAGATGTAATTTCTTTCAGTGTAGATGACGTGAATAAATTACCTGCTATGAAAACCTTGGGGTTTGTTTGCATTCATAACAATGTTGCACATGAAGACAAACATATCAGGATGTTTGCTTCTTCAGTGAGATTTTCCATGTGCTGTAAGTTTTGTCCTTTCCCTCTACCAGAAATATATGTATGCCTGCCAACTGGAGAAGGCTCTTTAAAGCACCTCCCCATTTCTCAGCAAATGAATGTTCATTTCTATGGAAACCAAACCATCAGCCAGTCTCAAAGCTGCAGAAGCAGTTGTTTCTGCTGCCTGAGATGTGTAAATACTGTTTTCTCTAAGAGAATTTAAACAGATTACTGTATCAGGTAGTAGTGTGCATTTTGAGACAGGAAATGGAAAGCAGGAAAAACAATAATATTGAGCTCTCTGCTTCATTCAGCAGGCAGAGTGATTTGTGCTGAATATAAATGGTACATTTAGTTTTCCCCTTTTAATGGCATGCCTCGTAGTGTTGGCTCTACAAACAAAATGTGAGAGGTAGAGATCAGTGCTGCTAGCATTACGCGTGTCAGGGAGCTGCGGTATGGGTGCTAAAGATGCAGTCAAGGTACACCTCTGAAAACCAAGGCAAACAAAAATCCATGGTACAAGAGTGTACCTGTTTTCCCACATTACTCTCTTGCTTTTTATTTTCCTTTGCTGTTTTCTTTTTGGAAATAGTTACTATGGAGACAATGACGACATAGTCTGACAGAGCTTACCAGTGTGGCTGGCAGGCTATGAATGTGTATCATTTGGGAAACAGGGAAACTGGTGATAGCTGCCATGGCTGTTCTGTAGGGTTTCAGCTTTTCTTTGGCTTGCCTATTGTACACGGCCAGAACATAGGCACACTGGTGGAGCCTAATGGTCAGTTAAAGCCCTTGTGGAAGTAAAGGGCCACAGCAGTCTGATGCTGCCCGTTTCCTAAAGAACTTGGACGAGTTTCCGAGTTACTGCTGCAGGGAACTGTGTCTTGGCTTCTGAAGATGATCACGCACAGCCTGTTGCGTGTCTGCATTTTAAACTTTTCCTTAGGTGACACCAAGTAAATTGGAGCTTCTGGTATTTTTAAAAATAATTTAATTAGATCGCACTCTTTCTGCTTTGTACATGTCACTTCAAACACCGATTCGGGAGTAAACTGCAGACAGTAGTTCAGCGTTTAGGTTACGTTTTCATTATAATTTCTATAGCCCTGCAAAATAGTCTCCAGCATCTGCTGCGTTCACAACGTGCTTTAAAGACCTGTTCCTCTGAAAAGTTGTTGAGAGGGTTTTGAGCGCTGTTGTTTCAGCTATCTCCTACTGCCTGCGGCTTGCTTTCGTTATGGCAATCGATTTGATTCTTTGATGGATTTGCGTGAGAGCCCTGTCCTTAGAAAAGCCGCAGGGCAGAAGGGGCTGAGGCCCTGCCCTCCTTGCCCGCGGGGATAACCGCACCTCGGGGTGAGGCTTCCCCTCGGGGGCGGTACGGGCGGGCCTGCGCCTCCAGTGCCGCCGGGGCCGGATCCCGCGGGCCACGTGACCGCGGCGGCGGGGGCGGAGCGCAGTAAAAGTCCCCGGTGGGACGGGGCCGGGCCAGGCGCTACGGCGCGAGGGAGGCGGGCGCGGCGGCGGTGGTTCCCGCGCGAGGCGGGACTGCTATTTTGAAGCGAGGCGGCGGTTGGTGCGGCAGGCAGCCGGCACCCACCGCGTCTGCCCTCCCGCGGCACCGGCGCGGCATGATGGCTGTGGGGGACGGTGAGTGTTCGCCGCGGGGCGCCGGGGCTGCTGAGGGTGCGGGTGGGTTGCTCGTAGACCGGCGGAGGAGCGGGGTTGCCCGGGGAGCGGTGTGATATCACCGGCGAGAAGCACAGGTCGGTCAGGGCGCTCGGTGGCCGGAGGGGCCCGCCGAGGTCGGGCCATGTCTTCCGCTGAGGGGCAAGGCGGGCGGCCGGGCTCCACTCCGCGTCTTCCGCCTCTCAAAGCAAGGTTTGACTGTATTACGCGCCTGAAGTCTTGCGTGTGGCAGGTTGACATCCTGATGCAGGTCGCTGCCGTCGCTCGCGGCTGTACGTGCCGTTGGAGAGTACCTGAGGCACCGAGGGCATCAGTTGCAGGCCTTTTGACCGTGCGGGGCTTTCCGGGATGCTCTCTGATCTTAATTATTGACCACTCTGGTAGTTTCCACTCTGCGTTTTTATGCAGGCATTCTGTTTACTCCTTTCGTCTCAGTGTTGCTTGTCGTAAAACGAGATGGAATTTGCTATACTGCTGTGTAAACAGTTAACCTGCGCTGTTCTGTGAAGAAATGCATAGTAATTCAGTGTAGCAGTCGAAGAAGCACCTTGCTTGTAGGGCTGGGGATGTATGTTTAATCAAGACATGGGATGCTGCTATGTTTCCTTCACAGCACAATGTATTGTTATACAAACCAATGGAAAGTAGGTCAGTAAAGCAATACAACCCGTATTGCTGTGTTTTGGTTAAAAACCGGACATATGTTTTGTTTTCATCACATCTCATGGTTTTGCATGATGGGGAGGTTCTTTGAGTTTAATACCTTGGTGCCTTTCTGTAGGCATTCTTATTTTCAGAGAAACTTGAGAGGTGTTCGTTTGACTTGGAGGCAAGTTTAGGAATACGTGTTTAGAGGGCTGTGCTTTTACAACTGGTTATGGTTTTAAATAACGTTAAGATGATCTTAAAAAGATCACATACTTAGATTAAGGGGAATTTTTCATCTGAATTTGCTGAATAATCAGTAGTAAGAGCCCTTAGAGAGGACACCTTAAGGAAGAATCTGAGATGTGTGTTACTTGCTCTGGTGGCTAGAGACTGAAAGAGATTACCATTGTAAGCAAGGCAGTATGAAATTAAGGCTGGACGGTATAGTTTTTAAAAATTCAGGTAGTTCTCTGATGTTTATGTTTTTCTTTGTCATCTGCCAGATGCAAGGGAAGTTATGGACTTTGTAGAGCTGAACATGTAGTCAGGTCTTTCTTGTTGAGATTTTTAATTTTTTTTCCCTAGGAATGTTTTTCTTCGTCTTTGTTTCCTTCCTGTGAAGCAACACAGTTCTCCATGGTGTAAACATGGATTGTGGTAACTTGCAGATTGAGGATGCAAGTTCTGGCGCGTTAAGAAATAACTATTCCCTCAGCGAAGCCATGGGATTTTTGTGGCTCTGTAATGGTCGAGGTTTATAAAGTGAGGGTGGTTGTGGGGCTCTCTTCTCTGTAATTTAATTCGTCATTAACAAAGGCACTAAGAACAAAGTACTGTTCAGGCAGTCAGCTGACATTCTGTGTAGGAGCTTTGAGCAATAATGCCAGCTACAATTAACAGTGTGTAGGATGATTATGGAGCTGTTGGTCTCTCTTAAAATTACTGCTTACCACATTTACAAGGAATTCAGGCTTCTGACCTGACGTTGTTTTGAAACTGCTAGGGAAAACAAAACCTTAGTTACTATTAAGAAAAGGTTTTGGTGGGCTTTTTTTGTTTGTTTGTTTTAATTGAAGTTTTGCTATGATCTTATGTTTTTGCCAATAGCCTGTACATCCTTCCAATATGTGTAACATAGAAGACACACTGTAAGGTAGTGATTCTGTAGCCTTTGAGAAATGTCCTTTCCTGACAGAATGTCACTTTGTTGTGGCCAGGACATGTAACTTCTTTTGGTGGGGCTGTGCTGGATTTCTGGAAGGTGTGGTGCTGATACTTCAGAGAACAGATTTCTAAATTTACTTTAACTGGTTTGGTCACTGAAACTGCTTACATAGGCTGCAAAATTCCAGGGCGTTTCTGGAAATTATATACAGAAATAGTAATTTCTACACTTTGTCTTGAATGCAAGACACTGGTTTAACATAAACTTTTAAAATTTTTATTTATTTTTCTTGAATACAAGCACAAATGTAAATAAAATGTAGTGCTTAACAGTTGCGTTTTAAGCTGATTTCTCCAGTGAAGATTAAAGTGAAGAGCCAGATTTTCTCTTTGCCCCCATGTTAACTGTCTCAAGCTCTTCAGTCTTCTGTTGAAGGAATGTAGGGGGAATAAAAATTAGTACTGTGTCTGTGGCCCAGAAAGCAGTTGGGCTGTTACTTCTACTGTACTGAATGTGTGCCAGTGGGAAAGCATGCACCATCTCGCTTCATATACTGGGGTCTAATGTAGGTCTGTGTTTGACCTGAAAGTTGTTCTGAGGCTCCTGAGAAAAAACTGTTAGGAACCATTGCTTGCTCTGGATTTCTTGCTCCTCAGAGAGGATAATGCATTTTTGCCCTTATCCGTTGATAACCAGATTAGAGTGGTGAGGAAGCTGCTGACAGGACTGCAGAGCAACACATCACGTTGTATGTTCTCTTCAGGACTTGTAATTCAGTGGCTTCCATCAGTGCTTTCTCACCTTGTTGGTTTGTGCTCGTGGTGGTTCAGGAGCCTCAAACCAGCACAGTGCTGGGCTATTGCTATTTCAGAGTTAAAGGTCTATCTTGCTCCCAGTTGAACGTGGTAATAACAACAACATTACCTACCTAAAACTCTTGAGAGGACATGAAGGGAAGGTCAGACACAGGTTTTCCTAAGGTGTGCTAAACATATTGCAGGAGCAGATGTGGTATTTGAGGACTATGTAAAAGCATATAATCAGCTTTGTAAGTGGACCTATTTGGTACACACATTTGTTGCAGTAGTATATGCTAAGTATGCTATTTGGAATCATGTAATGAATGAGAGAAATCTGCTTTATTTATCAGTGGGTTTTTATTTAAGTGGTATATGTTGTAATGATGTTTCATGACTTCAAGCACTTGTCATATTTTAGATGATAAAGCATATGTGACTGGTATATGAATAAGAATTATCCGTATATCTTACTGCGTATTAGTATCAAATTATGGGGTTTGTCTTTTTCCAAAATACTTCATTAATGTCCAGATAGCCCTGGAGCCCAAGAACAATTACCTTTCATTCCCTGATGTTCTTCTGAGAGAAGGCTGTCTTCTTAAGTCTTTAATCTGATTAGTAGTTTCTGTAAAATGCGGGTGCTGCACAGCTTTAATATTTTACTTCTGACTGGAAGGAGATCAGCAATATTAAAGGTGTAGAGGCTATAGTGATGTTTGAGACATCAGCTTGATTTAAAAAATATTATATAATTGTAGTGCATGTGCATTTCTGATTTTCCTTTCTACTGGTTGAAGGGAAGAGGCTTTTTAAACCAACAGAACCCTGTGAATTATGGTAATAAAGCAATTAATACATCAGTCTAGGAATTGGGCAGGGTGTTAACTGTGGTGCTTTGCACCATTCAGAGCCATTTCCTAGAAAGAGAAGAAGACTAAAATTCCAGATAATAGCAGAAGTTGTGTTGTTGTTTTTCGTCTGGGGAATAGAAATGCAATGCCTGTTCCCTTTTTTGTTTTCTTCTGGGCCTGTTTTCTTTTAACATGCTGACTGCGCCTGCCCTGGCTCCTTTCCCTGTAGTTGCTCTGCACTCCTCCTCTTCCGTTGTTAGCAGTTGGTGGGCACATTGGTTTGGGAACTGGCTTTACTCACTGTGCCTGAAAGAGGAAGGATAAATACTGTGAGCTGGAATTCCATTCCTGTTCTGAACCAAACCAGAGCAAAGCTTCTTTCACGGTAAGGTCGTGTGCTACTCCCGAGTGGTTAACATAGATTCTGAGTAGTGTTTTGTCCATGAAGTGCATGTACTGTTGCTAATGGCAGTTAAAAGAACAGTGGGACAGTGAAAGAGCTGAGTGGGAGAGGGAAGCAATGTGTAAACAAGTCAAGGACAATACGAAAAGACGCAGTTTCTACCCAGAGAATGGATGAATGCAGCAGGTTCAACACTTAGACGAATGAGAAAAATAATTCAAGGAGGTGGTATGGAACTTGGGTTGCATTTCTTAGTTAACAAAGCTGCAAACATATGCCAAAGTCAGCTACTTTCTCAAAGCCACCATAAATTACAGAGTGATAACAGAATTTTATTTTATTTTTTAAAAAATATTCTAAAATAATGACTACAAGTCAGTCTTGTCTTCCTGTTTTTAAATGATACTTTTGAAGTGTCAAGAAGTTTGGGTGTTCAGTTCTGGAGAACTTGTAGGGGCAGGTGGTGGTGGTTTCTAATGAAATGTGAAACAGCAGTCCACTGAAGAGACTTCCAGATATGTTTAATCTGGCATCCGAAAGAGCTGGTTGCTTTTGGAGTCTATTTCCATTTGTTTTTAAGTTTACATAAGAAAAAAAAAAAACTTGCATGTTTCATTGACATCCTTACTTGTTTTGAAACATCCTGGATTGTTCAGACTACGGTTGGGTATATTGGTCTGTGGGTTTGTGGATTTCTTTTGTTTGGCTGGTTATTTTGATTGGTTGGGTTGGTTGGTTTTCTATTTGTCTGCGTTTTGTTAGCTTAGGTTTTCTTTTAATGAAAAGGTGTCTTCTGAAATAAGAATTAGAATTGCCAGCAGCTCAAGGAGAAATTTGGTCTAGTAAGGATTTTCTTTGACAGATATGGCAAGACTTTCACATGACTTAATTACATATTTGCCTTGCAGCATTTATTTTCATCTTCATTATCTATAAAATATGAGGATGTTTTCTTTACTGTTATGTTATTTTTAATGAAGTAGTAGTAAATACTGATGAGCCAGGCAAGGTATGATTGAATCATTTCAGGTGTCCAAAATGCCTCTGGAGGGTAAAGGTTCTGCTGCAGTGTTCACGTGAATCAGAAATTCCATTCTATATAATGTTTATAAAATACCTTAGGTTTCTTTTTTCTTTGGTGTAGTTTTGTGCTTTCTGTCTGCCAATTCATTCATCAAAATACACTTTTGTAGTGACAGTGGGAAAGAGCAGTGCTTAAATGGAACAAGTGTGTTGGAAACCGTTTATGCCCACAGGTTTTTACAAGAGGTAACTACAGTTTAGAACTCCAAGGAGTTTCACAGCTATATGTAGTATAGATCTTAAAATTTTTCAGGTACAGCTTCAAATGTATTTAATAGATGTGAGAATTCTTCCATTAAGTAAGAAACACTTAAAAGTCCTCTAAATTACAGATAGTTGGAGCCAGGTAAGAGGTGAGGAGAAAAACCTGAGAATGTATAACAAAGTTCTTAACAGCCTGCAGAAGAAACATGCTTTCTTCAAAGTTTGAGTATTTTTTGCTTTCATCAAATGTCCAAAGCTCCATAAGATTCCATGGTCACCTCAACTATTAACAGAAGATTTATATTTGAGAAAATAGCCTTTTAACATTATGGATTGTTTAGAGTGTTGACCTCATAAAAGTCCTTTGGTCAATCAATTTACATAGTATGAGATTTACCATTGTACCTAAAGGTTAAAAGCATTTCTGTGTAGATAACTTTTTTGTCTAAAAATCTTTGGGGTATTGGGTTGATTTTTTGCAAACTGTTTAAAAACAGCAAGAGAAGCAGTTAGCATGTATTGTTTTGGGATTGGATGATGTTCTCACAAAAGGAGACATGGCAGCTGCTAAAGCTGCCTAGTTCTGTAACCAGACATCTCAGATTTTCCAAATCCGATGGGAGTTTCTTATTTTCTTTTATGAAGTCCAGTTTGAGGGGAATCTTAAACCCACAGGTTTTGTCATCCACAGTGAAGTTGCAGCATTGAGAGTAAACATCCGTAAGTTCTTCATCTCCGTTTCTGAATGTCAGTGAGCTCCAAGACTTTTAATAGCCTCTTTTATTTTGTGCCACTGTATGCACGCTTTTATGTTTGGAGATGGATATTACTCCTGAATTCCTGGACTACAGGGATCTGAGGTAAATTCAGAAAAACATCTACTGTTCACATTGCACTTTGTTCTTCTAAGACCTATGTTTTATTTGTGAATCTGCCTTGCAATTTTACACTGTCAACATACAGATCAAGGTAAATGCACAGAGAAGAAGGCAAGCAACACAGTGGGGTGTTAGGTCAAAAGTGAGGTGTGAGTTCAGACAGACTAAAACAGTTAAACTATCATTTCTGTGAGAAGTTATGGTTTATTTTCGTCTGTGGGTGTCATATTTACCAGGCATCAACTAAAAATTCTCTTCCAAATCTTTTTTAATTACTACTGTTTTAAGCGAACTACCTAATTTCATTTTCATCAGTGTTGGGATGAGGAGACTTTCTTTGGACATCCTCATTCATTTACCAGAGGTTTTGTCTGCCTCAGACGTTAGTGCCCTTCTCAGCTTGACTGCTAACATTTCATAGGAGAGCAAAACACTTCTTGAGGTAGACATTTTACTTTGTACTAGAGCAGGGGAGTACTCCTGTCAGTTCCTTTGTTACAGTTAACTGAGCCAAGCTATCATCTTTTTAAGCTGCCAGAACTTACCAGTCGTTAATTTCTTCTACAAAGTATGTTGTGTCCTTTCTACACTTTGTTCCTGTTTCCTCTCCCAAAAAAACATGTTAGGTGTTACCCTTCCATCATGGGGCATAGTGCAGTGTGGCCTACAGCAGTAAGAGAGTACAGATGTTGAAGAACAATGACAGTAGATATGTACTTAAACGTGTTTGTTTTTTTTAATCTTGCTATTAAATTTTGAATCCTTTTTTCACAGAATCTCTTAGAATGGTTTGTGTTGGAAGTGACCACATCTGGCTTGAGCTTCTTTCAGTATGCTGTTGCTGATGGCTGGAATGTACAAGAACTGTTCTCCACTTCGGTTGTTGAAAAGTTAGGGGAACTTTATCAGTTTGGAATTGACTCAACAGCCTAAGTGTAACTGCTAAGTATTTGCCTCATTCCTGCTACTGACAGCAACTTCTTGTGCTTGGCAACTTTTTTAGTTTTTTCTTAAGAGATTAGTCTGCTGGAACCACCAGAAAAACTGGCATGCAAAAGAGTATGATTGGCTCTAGTACATTGGAGTTTTTTGAACCAACTTGTGTTACTTACCAACTTCTGTCGTAGTTTGGTGTGTGGTGTTTGTTTTTTTTCAATCACCACCCATCCCCCCAGGGTTAAGACAGAAAAAGGAGACTCTTATTTACAAGACTTTGAGATGTAACTGATGAGCATCAGAATATGTTGTGCAGAACGTGAGAACTGTTTGCTGACATGGAATCATAGATGTCTCCTTCAGGAATACAAAGACGCATAGGAGGAGGTACCATGAAATTAAGCAAATCTTTCAATAACGGACTTGACATTACATCTGTCACTACACTCTGTATTCTGAAGAGCCATGCTCCATCATTGTGGGAAGCAAAATGATTTTTGGTTGTGAGAATTTGTCCTAATGGTTCAAGATCTGTCTGCCTGCTATGTCAAAGGGAGATTGCCTAGAATTATGCCTTTACAATACATGTAAAACCATTTTAGGTGCGATTCAGCTGCCCATCCAGTACCATGTAAGGTGCCTTGCAGTATCCACACTTGCCACACACAGGCCTCACAGAAGACCTGGAAGAAAGAGGTCTGTGCCCTTCTGGAATGTTGGCTGATGTCCAGATGGGTTACCCAGAACTGTCTAAACTGCTTTTGGATGACTCTGCTTAGGCAAATGAATTCCGTCTTTTGTGTCAGGACAAACAGATAGGGGTTGTATGCAATGTGTGATATGTAAGGGATGGAGTGCTCATGAAGTGATGTGGGTCATTGGCTTGAAGTATGGATTAGAAGGATCAACTAACCTGATGCATCTGTGGTGCTTGTGGCTTCATTTTCATACTTGAGAGAAATCGTAGGCTGCAGCAGTTCATCTGGAATTGAGCTAACGATTCAGTTACAGATGTTCTCAGTAATTGATGCAGCCCATGTTCGTAAATGACTGAAGAGACACTGGCGGTTGATGACTAGGTAGGCACAGGGTGTGGGAGTGACTTGGGATATGCAAGGAGTTTGCCTGTCACTGTTTTCCTTGGGCACAATTTAGCCATCATGTTGTTATAAATGGTTTGTAGTATGGAAGAGGAACTGTTAGCAGTGGTTCAAAACAGTTGGTATCTGTTAGGAACATTTGAAAAAGGACATAGAAAGGGTGCAGGTTTTTTTTTTTTTTGTTTGTTTGTTTGTTTTTTTTTTTTTTAGCAAAAGTCAAGGCTTAAAAGCAGTATGGTTAAAGCTACTATGTTCTTAGGTTTGGCTGTTGCCCATCTGCTGTGAAATACTGCGAGGTGGTTTTTAAAACCATAGTAGTGTTAGATGTGAATGCCAACACTGACATGGTCTTGAATTTTGCCAGTCTTACTTATGTGTCTCTGTAGAGAATTCAGTTTTTCCTCCCCTGTGGTGTTACCTGGGGACCTGCTTTAAGATCAGTTAACTTGATTGGCTGCTTCTGAGTAGCATGAGTAGAATCCAGATCTTCAGTTTCTACAGCTGTGTAGATGATGCTGTATTATACTCTCTTACTTTCTTCTGCTATTGACTGATTAACAAAATGTTAGATATTAAAATGTCACATGAGTTCTATGAATCTTAAGCTAAGATAAAGGCTTGAATTACACTAATGGTAAATATATTTTAATTTCATTTTCTTTAGATAGAAGACACTTTTCTCTCTGTAGATGTGAAAAGAGACTCTTGCTCCTGGATACATGTGTTATTGCCATCACCACTCAGTAGCTGAATCACAGTCAATAGGTGTTTTTTGAAGTTTATAATATTGGGAGTGTTAGTGAGTTTTTTTAATTATCAAATTTGCTACACTCAGATTTCTCTCAGGAAACTTCTAATGCTTGGAAGTTGAATCTTGTGTTTCTAGATGTCTGAATATAAGGACAACCTTTTCTGGAATTCCTACACACACACTTCTAAGTAATTTATCTGAAAGAGATCTTGTTCCAGAGTGAGAGTATTTGCTGCTCATTGGGCTTCTTTACCAGCTTTTGGCAGCACTAGATGCCAAGCTTCTCTCCGAGGTGTGCTTACCTCAAACTTCTTGCCCACTGTGATTTAAGATAATTAATGTCTTTTATGCTATTTTTCACTAAAGATATTCTGTCCACTGTAGCAATTCATCCAGGTTTTTATAACTGCTTTTAGTAGCTTAGAACTTTGTTGTAAAATGCTGTTTGGATATTGCTTTCTGAGCTGTCAGCTGTACTTGTGTGTGTAAAACCTGAAATGCTGAAAGTGTTTGGTCTTCAATATTAACTAGAATGAAAATCATCTAGCCACTGTAGAATGAAGAAATGTTTGTATCCTTCAGATAGATTTGTCTTGAAATATCAATTACATGTTGGGTTTTGTGACCCCTGTTGTAGAAATAAGTGATGTTTGCAGATTGCGTGAAACCAACGTTACATTAAGAGTTTGATACTGCCATCACACTGCACATGGGCAGTTAGAAGCTCCAACCCATGTCCATTGGTGGAAGCAAGGCATGTAGTAAACAACTTTGGCTCACCTGGATTCAGAAGTGCACCTTGATCATAGCCTGTGCTGCAATAAATGGACATGCTTTTAGAATAACTAGAAGTGAGTGTATTGTTGTGCATGAGGGAAGCCACATCATGCTGGAAGCTGGTATAATGTTTTTGTTTCATTAACTGTTATAAATACAGACTTGAGGTTCAGATCTTCACAAATACTCTTAAGTACCTTCCCAAAAAAGAAATGTCCTTAATGGGGACCTCGTAATGGGGTTAAGTTGGTAATAGAGCTTAGGGAAAGAGAAGTGTGAAGGCCTAAAATGGCCTTCAGTAGATGATGGTACAAAATTTACCTGGTCATGTTGAAAAGCAAACAGCCAACCTCACAAGAGAAAAGTCTGACATGCTTTAAATTTTAAAAGATCCTTTTTACTACTTAATCTTATACATTTATGGTACTGTGCCACAATTTTTCAATGCTTTTAATCCCCATACTTGAGTTTCTAACTTACTGTAACATAAATCATGAAAAGCTTTATTATGAATCCCCAAGTATTGGTGGCTGAGATGAGTTTTGTGTTTATAGAATCATAGAATGGTAAGGTTGGAAGGGACCTCAAGGATCATCTAGTTCCAACCCCCTGCCATAGGCAGGGACACCTGCCACTAGTACAGGTCACTCAAGGCCTTGTCCAATCTGGCCTTGAACACCTCCAGGGAGGAGCAGCCACAACCTCCCTGGGCAACCTGTTCCAAACCTGTTACCAAACATACTTAAGCATTTAAAAAATTAAAATTTCGATAACTGCTTTATATGAGCTAAGAAACTGTATGAAACTACTGCTCAGTACAGTTTTTTTTAGTCCAGTGTTGAATATCTTTTAAATGGATTAAAAAAATACTCTTTGACTAGTTTAAGTAATTTGGCTGTATTACCAAGATCATTGTTTAATATATAACTCTGTAATTCATGCAACAAGTCAGTAGCTGGGAGCATTTGATTTTGCTTTTTCCTAAAATTCTGTTTCTTCATGTTGGGGTTCAGCAGTAACTTCTGCAATTCTACATCTTCAATACTCTATAATGAATAGCATGGGAAGAAAAAAAAAGTTAACTTATCTGGGCCATTGGTTCCCAATGGCTACTATTGCTTGCCAATGTTTATTTTTTTCTTTATTAGGAGGTTTTACATAAATGATCAGAATGTTCACAGTTTTTAAATACTACTGCAAGTAACTTTTTGTTTACAAAGGCTTCCTGTGCAATATTTGTCTATGAGCACTGCATTGTAGTGCTGTTGGATAGTGACAGGAAAGTGTAGCCTGGCTTATCAACCACTCTCAAAAAAAATGCAGCAACAAAACCATTTTTATTTGAAAATCGTGTTGTTTTCACTTCTCGTAAATCAATTCTCGTAATAGCATATTCCTGTATCAATGGTGATCTCTTTGTGCATCTTGAAAATCTGCAATATATTTTTAATGTTATTTTTAAATTACCTGTGATGTTGCAGATATATATTTACACTTTTATTACTATTTGTGTGTTAATTACAGTGTTTATTTCATTGGTCTTCATTTGGCATTTGGGTGGTTAGTGGTTTTCAAGGATCTTGATGTATGGTTCTGTTTAAGATGCTAAAAGGAGCTGGAATCAAAATGTATTCTGCCTCCACCCCGATGCTGAGCGGGAGTGCTGTTTCCATGGCAACACATGGGCTAGTGGGGAGGAGGCTGGTGTCTTTTCCCTGTTTGGAGAGTTCACGTATCCAAACACAATTATTCTTAGCAGGATTCTCTTACAAATCAGTGTTTGTAGGAGAGAAGGAAATAGCATTAGTGAAAATTACCAGTATACATCCAGATGTTACTTGTGGTGATTTTGTCTTGAATCGTGAGGATTTCTTCCTGCAACTCACAGCTTTTTGCTATTGCTAGGAAATATGTACTAATTATAGCAGGAGTGATCCTGAACGTGTTAAATATGGGGTATTCTAATGTTTGGTGCTGCAAACACTGTTGGACAAAACCTCGCTTTACCCTTCTAATGGAAGCTACCTTCCTTTGGGAGGCTGCGTTATTACATGTAGTTGACATGTCACTGGGAGCAAGCTCTGCGTAAGGAAAGGGTAAATAGTCACCATGCCAGAGATGATAAAGCTTTGCAATTAATTTAGAGATTTCAGCAATGGCAGATTTTAGAGCAGGTAATATGTTAAATTTTGTCTTCCATTACTGTAGTACAACTGGGTCTCAGCCTCGCCCATTTCATTTATTATAGGAAACATAGGCAAATATATTCTCTGTGCTCCTGTTTATAGATAAATTCTTTTTCCTTGAGGGGACTGAGAAACTGTTACTGTTGGAATATGTGGAGGATTGGTTTGGGGTTTTTTCAAAGGCTGAGTATTTTGTTCTTGGGCTCTTTTATTTAGTCACTAGAAATTAATCTCTTTATCGCTTCAAAATAATGCAAGCCTATAGGAAAGAGGAGTTCAAACCTCAGCGTATTGTCTGCCTTGAAGTTGGTTGTTTTTTGTTTTTTTTTTTTTAATGCAGTATTGGAATAGTGGTAAATGCTGTGTGTGGGGGAATGAATCTATTTGCATGGAGGATTTTCACCTTTTCCTCTGGCGGTGGCTCCCAGCAGATGATGTCACCTTGCAGCTCATTGGTTGTGCGGCACCTAGTGCAGGGAAGGGAGAGAAAGATGCCGGCACAAATCTCAGTGGTGGATCTAGGGTGTTTGCGAGCACTTTTGGATAGAATCTTTGATTAGTACTGCAAATTTACTGCATGTGGCCATGTGAGCTGCTGGGTCCGTCCTTGGGTGAGGGGATTGAAGAGCTATCAGAGGAATGAGGCGATTGATCTGCAAGAGGATCTGTGATTGTAAGTTGAAAAATCTGGGTGGAAGGAAAGAGACAGGGAGTGCTGCTGGTTAGACACATTGTGGGAGGATGTGTAGCAGAAAATGCATGCATGAGTAAAGGAAGAAAAAGGAGAAACATTTGCCTTTGGTAGCCTGGAATGATAAAAATTATATTAAGGGCTGTCTTTTTGGGAGAATATTCAGAAATGGGCAAAAAATACTCTGTCTCTGCAAGGTTTTTTTCCCTTTGTGGGAATCAATGTGTAGGATTCATTTTTATGTTCAGTTTTACAGTGGTTCATTATGAAGGAAAAATGTTATTTTATAAGAACTTAACATGTAGAAAATGCTGTTTATCTCTCATTGTCATTTTCTCTCTAGGTCAGACAGAGAGAGAGGACAAAGTAATAAATACTTGGTTTTATTTATATATTTTGTGAACTAATGTGAAGCAGAACATTTGATTAGGAAATAAATACACATCCATTCTAATAGCTGTATTTTTATTTAATGTGTCCTTTTCTAGACAAAAGCTTTGATGATGAAGAGTCAGTGGATGGAAATAGGCCATCATCAGCTGCTTCAGCCTTCAAGGTTCCGGCACCTAAAAAGCCAGGAAATCCTTCAAACAGTGCGAGAAAGCCCGGATCGGCTGGTGGGCCTAAGGTTGGAGGTAATGTAAAGCTGTCCAGATTCTAATCAGTGTTCCCAGAAAGCATGTCAGAGCCGGCACAAACCAGAGAACTTTGGAAGGTGATGTTTAATTCATGACTGCAGTATTTTTGCAGAGCTTGAAACAGTAAGGGACTCTGTTTTACGTAATTATTCATATATAAAGGTGTTTGCATGCCTGCCTGGTTTTGTGAATGTATATTAGCTTGCAAAGGCCTCTCATGATGTTATAAATTAACATCTGGAGATAGCAGTTGTGCTGGTGAAATGAATATTTGGTTGTCTCTGATAGAATCCACACCTCACTTACTGTATATAGAAATACACTGTGAAATTCTGTAGTAGATCTGTGTAGATGACATTTTTCACTGGAGGTCTGCAATGCTCACATGGCTAGAAGGGAGCAGCCATCGGCCTTACAGCTCAACAGAGGTGATTCTTACATCTGAATGACTTTTATTGTTGTTCCTAAACTGTCAGAGGATTATTAAATTGATGGTGAAAGGCAAAAACTGAGGGCCCAAAACCCTTGCCAGGATCTTTTTGCATGGTAGACTTGTAGGCAGTATAATGATGGTGCTTACTAATTACAATCTTTGAACAGGGAAATCCGCATTTTTTTTAGGGCGGGGGTGATCTAGCAAAAGGAACTGTTTACTGTTAAGGAACTAAGAGCTTTTTTGATGGTTCAATTAAGTGGAAATAAATCATGCTTCAGGTATAGTTTTTTTATGAATAAGTGAGGGATTTTCAGTAAGGGATTTTTGTAAGAGTAATTTTTTTTATTCCTATTCAATGTTTCTGCAACATTCTCTTACGTGTACTGCAAAGCAAAGATAACATTTGGAAGAAAAAGAACATGCCTAACAAGCTGCCTTGAGTATTTTCCTGTGAATAAGATACAGCTAATGTTTTGACAATTCATTGGTTTTGTAATGTCATCTTCAGAATTCCTAATACATAGAAAAGATTCTTCTAGGGCAAAATCCACATTGCCATAGTGTATCACGAAATTGATAGCATGTATATTGATAGTTGGAATCCTAAAGCAATTTAGCTGTTGAAATTGGCTCTTAATATCTATTATTATTACACAAGTAATTATCATTATAAATTTAACCTGAAGCAGGGTGGGTTTTGCATGCAAGACTCACATGCACCACAACTGAGTGCTCAAAATTCCTTTTCTTTTCAGTATGTGCTTCTTTTAACAAGATTTAATACAATGCAGATATTCTTTAATATCTAATCGGTTTTACATGCAGAGTTGCACTGTATATGCTCTGCAGTGAAAACATGGAGACAGGAAAACAGGGAAAGGAAAATAAGAACAGAATAACCATTTGACTAATCTCTTCAGTTTATCTAAAAATGCAGTAGTAAAGGAGATAATAAACCCCAAAATTATTGTGTTGGCTTTTTGGCTTTCCTTCTTTTACAATACTGCCGAACTTTAAAAAAAAAAAAAAAAAGAGTGAAAAAGTACATGGAATAAAGGCAGAATTTAAGCAGGCCAGAACTAGAGTGCTTTGGCCATTCCTTGCTTTTTTGCCACCTTCTTTCAACTCTGGAAAATACAGAGAAGTGTTCATATGTGCATGTGTTCCCCCTCTTTTCATTCTGTCAGTATGTCTGTAGTCAGAACTTTGAAATTTTTGGATTAAATGTTTTAGTGGCCTTTATAATGTCAATTAAGTTGTTCTGTACATGCATCTGTGGTGTGATTGTGCAGACTGCTCAGGAGAGTTTTTACCTTAGCATCTTGTAGGAAAGATGTTATGCTTTGTAGTCTTCACCAAATGGCTAGACGGTGGATATCTTGTCTCCCTGTCTTCAGTTGTTCTCAGTTATCTCCACTTTTTTTCTCTTGCTGTCTACCAGGGAGAAAGTTTTAGAAGTCTGTTAATTTGCTTGTGCATGTATTTCTTTCATTTCATGGAACTACAATGCCTCATAGTTTAATTCTTCTTTGGTGGTTTTGTCCCTTCAATTTTTCCTTGAGTTGACCCCCAGTCTTTTTAGCATTTTCCCTATGTCAGCATTCATCAGTAAGGCTGTTATTGATGTCTTTGTTTTTGGCAGCTAGCATTTGTCTTCATTTTACTTCTGCTGCTCATTATTTATATCTTTCTATGGTTTTCTCTGTCCCTACTGTTTTTTTCTATGCAGTTACCAGTGTTTAAACTACTTTTGTCTTGCTAGCAGATGGAATTATTAAATACCTGTGCTGAGAGAACCTCACCCTTTTGCATAGTATGTGCAAATCCTACCTCTTCTAGCCTAATAAAGGTGCCAAATGTGTTTATTAAACAAGTCAGTCAAGTCCTAGTCTCTTCTAGAAGCGAGGAGTTGCTTGTAATATTATTCATATGAACAAGGATATTAGATCAGACAGGAGGTCTGTGTCATCTACCAGTAATCGGAAGTGGCTACTAGACAAATGTACGTGAACAGGGCAAGTGTCTAGTAGCACACTGCCATTGCAGGACAAAATGCTGAGTTAAGAGGGCTTTCTTCCACAGGAAACCACAGTCTTTGAAGAGTCCAGTTAGGGCATCCTGTTGTGTTTATCTTGAGATTTCATGAATATTTATGGCTACAAACAACCCTTGATGCTTTCTTGTATCTACTTTCCATAGAGTTTGCTTTGCAGATGCCTAAAGGATGACTGAGTCTGCTCTGCAGCCTCAGAATTGCCACCCTTGAAGCAAATCTATGGTTCAGGAAGTTTTCTGCTCTTGCTGAGTTGAGACTGTTACATCCTGCAGTCCCAAATCTTTCTGTTCACTGCTTCATTTCAAGCCTGTAATCATTAGGCACAGCTTCTCTCAGCTTTACTTCATAAGCAGTAACTACAGGTATTTCAGGCTTGTAACTGCTTACCTCACGGTTCTGCCACTTGTTGGTCCTGTTTGCCTAAGTGTCCCCTGACTTCAATCTATGCATGTATACATACCAAGAAGTTAAAGTTCACCCTTGGAGCAAAAAGCAGCAGCAGCACCATTAAACGTGTTGCTTTTTTGTTCTGTCAGGAAAAATCTCCAAAGACATGTCAGTGATCTGCAGCTGAAGCAGTCCTGCACTGCAGTTTCTTCTCTTCAGGCTTCTGTGACCAGGCCAAGTGGCTGGTAGAAGCTGTTGAGCATAGGCTGTGATTACTGCAAACTCCATTCATTTCAAATGCCTTTCACATTCCATAGATCCTTGTCCTAGGATACTGCTTTAGAAGGATGTCTTTTCCTATCAACTGCAGATCACAATAAAGTAAGTACAGGTTATTTTTGGTTCCAAGAGGTAGTGGAAGATATCCTGCCTTGAGGCTAAGAAAATTAAACCTCCCAACCATAGTGTTCACTTTCTTTGATCCTGGTATCTGTTGAATTATGCCTCAGATGCATTTGTGCTTGGCTTTTCAGTCTATACTCCATGGAGATATTTCTTACTGAATAATTGGATAATCCCACCATTAGGTAGATAGTCTGTTCAAATGGAATAACCCATCCAATATGGTGAAAGATTCTTTTTACTGTGGTGGACACTTTCCATTTCGTGTAGGAAAATTTTGGTGGCACTGGAAATGCTAAGTCATTGTCAAGAAAAGCACATGAAGCAGGTACCTATAATAGAAATAGTAGTGTCCTGCTTGGGCTGGAAGTCTGTCTCCTTGTCCTGGGGATGACTGTGCAACATCTTTTTGTGTCAACAGTGGGAATGGGACAGTTTCTAGAACTTCTGTGTTTGCTGACAGGTGTGATCAAACTTGTAGAAGACAGCAGGCAGCCTCAGTTGTGTACTGCCCTGAGAATAAGAAATCCAGCAGACTGTTTGCCCTGTGACTTTACTGCTTGAAGGTGTTCTGTGACCTTCTTGCCTCTGATGAATGAGAAATGATCAGTCTTCAACTTAATGGAGCAGTACTTTGGCAGATCGCTTACTCCATGGTCAATACACTCCCTCGAGTTAGCTCTTTGCCAGGGAATGCACAGCTGATCCGCTGACTTCTGACACGCTTGCTTTCAGCTTTTCATTCAAGTGGCAGAGCCTCTGGAAATGCCTCTTTGCTGTAAGGCCTTCTCACTGAGAACGTGCACCATGTGTGTTCTGCTGCTCAGAAATGGAGACTCTCAGGCTTGCTCTTGGCAACATGGCAAGCAGCTTTTCTGTTGTAAGGGACACCATAATTTACAGCAGAAAAAGGCTTGAGTGTGTCAGCCAAATGAGCTATATTCTTGTCCATGTACCATTCAACATCTCTTCCAGGTCTTTGGCAAGTACTCTTGCAAATGCAAACTCCTTATTCCACATCTTCTAGGGAATTGTTTGCTTATATGCTATTCAGAAGCTTTATGTGTTCTAAATCTTGGTAGGAAACCTCAGTCTGTAGTTCAGTAAGAAGACTGCTTTTCTTTCTTTTCCCCAAATGTAATTTTAAGTCAGTGGATTGAATGTAGCAATGGTGGCACTCAATAGAGCCATGTGCCATTTGATAGAAAAGCAGGCTCATGAAACCCAGTTTGTAGTAACTTTCTGTTGTACAATGAGGCTGGAACATTATTCTTCACGTAATTTGAAACAAGTTGGACTATGTACTTGTTTTCAATGGGAAGATACCACATATATGTTCACCTGTGATCCATTGGCATTTTAAATCCATAGTGCTGGCCTGCTGGCACCATTATTCATTGGTGACTGTTTAACTCTGATAAGTGTTGCTGTGCTTTTTGAAGCAACCTGGGTTGCTTTAGGGTAAATCATCCAGTGTCAAAACGAGCATAGGAAATATTATTTATTTGGATGTTAGAATTTTTGTACCTGACACTTAAAAAGATACTGTCAAGTAAGAATCCTCAGAATTGACACCATCTCCCTGGAGAAAGTTGCTGCTCCTGGCTTGGATGAGTGTATTCTTTGCTGGGTTAAAACCTGGATGAATGACCAGGCCCAAAGAGTGCAGATGAATGGAGTTAAATCCAGCTGAGGGCTGGTCACAAGTGAGGTTTCCTAGGGCTAGGGTTTTGTGGCCAGTCTCTTTAGTATCTTTATCAATGATCTAGCAAAGGGAATTGACTACTCCCTCAGTAAGTTTGCAGATGACATTGTGTTGGGCAGAAGTGTTGATCTGCTTGAAGAAGGCAGTACAGAGGGACCTGGACAGACTGGATCAGTGGGCCAAGGCCAGTGGGTATGAAGTTCAATAAGGTCAAGCGCCAGGCCCTGCACTTGGGTCATGCCAAGCCCATGAAATGCTACAGGCTTGAGACAGAGCGGCTGAGAAGTTGTTGGGGGGGGGGGGAAAGACCTGGGAGTGTTTGGCAGCAGTCTGAATAGGAGCCAGCAGTGGGACCAGGTGGTCAAAAAGCCAAACAGCATTCTGACCTGTATTAGGAATAGTGTGATCTGCAGAACTCTAGAAACATGATAGTACCCCTTTACCTCAGTACTGATGAGTCCATGCATTGAGTACTGTGTTTATTTTTGGGGCTTCCACTGAAAGAAAGACACTGAGGTGCTGGGCTGTGTTTAAAGGACAGTGAAAATGGTAAAGGGTCTTTTGAGAAGTGGCTGATGGAATTGGGGTTGTTTAGCCTGGAGGCTCAGGTGAGACAGACATTATTCCTCTCTACAGGTACCTGGAAAGGCGGTTGTTGTGAAGTTGGTGTTGATCGGTTCTCCCAAGCAGCCAGTGACAGGATGAGAGGAAATGGCCTCAAGTTCCACTAGGGGAACTTTGACATAAGGGAAACATTTCTTCCCTGAAAGGGTTACCAAACCCTGGAATAGGCTGCACGGAGTAATTGAATTGTCATCCCCAGAGATAATTAAAAAGCATGTAGACTTGGTGCTCCTAACTGGAGGAAGCTATTCCCAACTTCAGGAAATTTGAGTTTGTATATCTGTCTACAGTATGTTCTGTGAGCATTACAATGCTTTTTTCCCCTTTTCTAATAGTAGTAGTGCAGCTCTTTGTTGAGAGGAGTGTTAAAATGCTACTGATTGGCTTTTTGGGGCTGTTTTTCTTAGCAAAAGACATTTTGAAGTGTTTGGAGACTTTAGTAGGAAACAGTTCAAATGGAAAGGCTCTACATAAAACAAATGAGGTACTGAAAAATAGCCACTTGCACTCTGAAATCTTTACCAGGTGAAGTTGACCTCTTCAAAACTACATGCTGTAGTTAAGAAATGTTTACTTGCCTCAATGGCACTTCAGGAGGGGGTTTCCTTGTAAATGATCAGTGGACTGTTCTCCTTGGCCACTGCAAATGCTTGTCCAGGCACTGGAATTTCTGTTCCTTTTTAGCTAGCCTCAACAGGTGGACTGGAAAATCAACCTTAATGGTTAACCTGAATGGAAATAAATAAACATGATGAATTACATATGTATAAGACACCTATACATACACTTTGAAGTGGAAATACCTTATTTCAACCTTTCAGGACTTAAAGGGGGCCTGTTGCAAAAGGACAAGGGGGGATGGTTTTAAAATAGGAGAAATTCCAAATGGATATAAGGAAGGGATATTTTACAGGAGGGTAGTGAAACACAGACACAGGTTGCCCAGAGAAGTGTTAGATGCCCCATCCCTTGCAAACATTTAATGCTGAGGCACTAAGCAACCTGATCTAGTTGAAGATGTCCCTGCTACCTCCAGGAGAATTGGAGTAGATGACCTTTGGAGGTCCCTTCCAAGTCAAAGCATTCTGTGATTCTCCATATTCATGATTACTGTTCATTAGTCTCTGCTCATGGATGGACAGCTGGCAGATAGTTCACATTACCTTTGTTTATTTTGCATTAATTTCTAGATGCCTCAATTAGTAGAACTTACTATGTTAGTATAGGCTAACTATACTTGATAAGACTTCTCTCAAAAGACTCATAGCCTAAAAGTCAGCTTACAAGTGGATAAAACAGGAAAAGGGTAAAAGGAAAACAGAAATTAGGAGGTCTGCTGAGAAGAGCTCACTTCATTGCGTAAAAATTCTTTTCAACATCTTTACCCTGTGTTCTAGTACCAAAAGTCTTAATAGCAATCACAGTAGTACCAGACAGTGATGAGGATGAGAAAGGCAGCTCACCTCTTGTTTGGATTGCTGAGTGCTGATAAATTTCCCCCCCCCCCCGCCCCAAGCATAAGAAGGGGAAGCAGTTTCTATTTAGAATTTCACATGGGTAATTGCAGAAGGAAAAGAGGAAGAAGGAAGCTGTGCTGACATCAGCTGACCCTACCACTCTGTGTCAGAATCATAGAATGGTTAGGGTTGGAAGGGATCTCAAAAGGTCATCTGGTCGACTTCTCTGCAGAGAGTAGGGTCTCGCCACTAGATCAGGTTGCTCAGAGCATGGTCCAACCTGACCTTAGTCCTTAGAAACTATGGCTGTATTACAGAGTAAGCAGAGAACCATTCCAAAATATTGCTGTTTTGCAAAGCTTTTAGCAGGTGTGATTCCTTTTTTGGGATGGTGGGGCAGAAGTACCTTAAACCTGTCCCATTTCTTTGAGCAGTTTTGTGTACTACCAAATAGAGAGGCAGGGAATGTACAAGCATCAGGTGCAAATTATTTTTGGAATTCGAGTGGAAATTTTTCACCATGGCTGCAGATATTACTTGTAACAAATAAATATCCTTAAAATAGATAAAACAAAAACACTACACTAGAATCAAATATTTTTGACCTTCTAAAAGCTCAGTAGTGCAAGACAGAAGTAAAAGATAAAATTGTATTGCTTAAAACAGGGACAGGCAATGTTAGTTCTCATTCTTCTCAATGCAGTATCTGTTTAAACTGAAGAGAAGAATGCACAATTGAAATTATAACAATAACAAAAATACCATTTTCCTGAAGCTAGTACATGACAAAAACTCCACAGAATCATACTACCTCCAAACAATCTGTTTGGCAACAGTAATTGTAGATAATACAAACAAACAATTTGTGTTCCTGGTTGTTCTCATCTATTTCTATAATTTAAAATAATTACTGTAATTTTCTCTATTCAGGTGTAAAACTAGGAATAAATTGAAGGAAAATGTTAATGTTTGGCTATTAGGAAGCTGAATGAGAAGCTGAAAATAAGGCTAATACTGTCATGCTTGTAAGATTTAGCATAGCTTTAAAATTCACCTGTAGAAATTGGACCTATGAGCTAGGGTCCCCAGTGTGTGTTTTAAGTATTTGTGAAAAATGAGTGCCAATAGATTAAAGAAATAGATCCCAAGATGCCATAGGCCTTAAAAGGGCTGTGGTTAGTAGGTAGAGAAAAGTTCTCCTCCCTCTCTACTCTGCCCTGGTGAGGTGGTATTTGGAATATTGTGTCCAGTTCTGGGCCCTGCAATTCAAGAAGGACAAGGAACTGCTTGAAAGAAAGCTAAGGAGAAGAGGGCCATCTCATTTATGTTTCTAAATATGTGAAGGGTGAGTGTCAGCAGGACAGAGCCAGGCTCTTCTCAGTGATGTCCAATAATAGGTCAAGGGGCAGCAGGTTCATGCTGGAGCAGAGGAGGTTCTGTGTGAACATAAGGAAAAGCTTTTTCACTGTGAGGTTGACAACCCTGGAACAGGCTGCCCAGAGAGGCTGTGGAGTCTTTTTCTCTGGAGACATTCCAAACCGATCTGGATGCATTCCTGTGTGACCTGCTCTAGGTGATCCTGCTGTGGCAGGGGGCTTGGACTAGGTGATCTTTCAAGGTCCTTTCCAACCTTGACATTGTGTGATTCTGTGATAAAGGCTTAGAAAGATAGCTGTGCAAACAACAATATCATGTGTGAGTTGAAAGATGACTGTGATCTTTCAATTAACTGAAAAGAGACATTAAGCAATGGTGAGATGAGCCCGAAGGAAATCAGTTATCTCTGTCCATGCTGTTCATGGAACTGCTTGTTCCCCACACTTGGGATTTGGCCTTACCTAACATAGTCTGTCCAAACATGGCACTAAGTACAGCACTCTTCATGTCTTTGTTGTGTAGTTGTCATGTTTTCTGAATGCTTCACAAATGCTTTGGAGTTGAATTGATCTCCATATCGTTCCTCTGAAAATTAGAGGTAATATGTCCAGTCCTTTATACCTGTGAAACTGTGCTACACAGGAATTGAGGCTGAAGGAAACAGTAACTTCAGTATTAGAATCAACTTCAAATATACTGACTAAATTTCTCAGAAAATGTAATGGTCAGCACACAATTCCAAAGGAATGTTAATGCCCAAGAGCATCTCCAGGTTTTAAGGCATGCATGCCAGGGCAGTCATCTTTACTGTCTTCTGTCCATGTGCTTTCTCTTAGTGAACAAGTCCTGTGTTTGCTCCTGAATGATATGGCACTCCTCAAGGATTGTGACATACTATCCTAGTAGTTAAACACCTTGTGAAGATAGCTCCTAATTTATTCTTGTTCCTCTTGTTCTTTCCTGGAGTAAGAAATTGTGTGGAAAGATCTGCTTAGCAAATCTCACTCCTCAGAGAGACCACACTCCTTTCTGGGTGGACACTTCATGTGCAATATCTTTGGGATATAGGAGAGACGTTTTAGTGAAGCGAGTGTGTTTCAGGTGGGATCTGAAGGAAAGATAGCTAACTATGTTTCTAATATAGGCAGATAAAGTAAGGAACAGAAGGCATTGCAAAGGTATTCGAAGGTATTTTCTTACTTTGTTCAGTTTGTGCAGCTGTTTCAGCTTGAATTACTTTCTGAGTGCTTCAGGGACAGTGACTTTCAGCACTGGAAGAGATGAGGTGCACAAGTCAGTTCAGAATGAATGTCAGTCACTGAGGTTGAACATGACAGAATTCATCTGTCAGTTTCTTTAAAGTGGGCTTTCTGGCGAGGCTTTTCTGCTCTGCTGAGTCACTTGGCTGTAACTTGAATTGTCTTCTGAGCTGGTTTAAAACAATGTAAAAGCTTTGTCAGTTAAGGTTCTGCCGAAAAAAGAAAAACAAACCTCCAAAGGCTTCTTTGCGTTTAGTTGTTGTATCTGATGATTAAAAATATTTATTTCTGAAACGTCATTTAAAAAAAAAAAATCAGACCCTGGTGACTTGCATTAGAACAACTGAATGGATGTACTGATCCTGATTGTCTGCCCTATGTCTTGGTCCAAGGCAGTTTAGCTTAGGTTATTGAATGAAGTGCAGTAGCTTAAGGACTGGTGCATCTTCCTTCTGCTGTTCCTCTTTCCTCCATGCAGGTAATCACCATCCAATAGATGTGTTAACCCTGTAAGGTTATCTCCCAATGGCTTCCTAAGCTTTGTTTTTGAGATTTCTCTGGTAGGCAAGGTGTGTGCTTGCAGGAGCACTAGGAATAGAGAGTTTGTCATAGCAGGAAGGTTTTTGAGGAGGAGGAGATACATTGTTTCTAGATGTTATTGTGTTGTGGTTTGTTGCTGGTTTGGTTTTGTTGTCTGGGGTGTTTTCCTCAGGAAAAAGGCATTTCGAGTTCTTGAGATGCAAATATTTCTCTAAGTCCACTACAGCTTTTCATGGTTTCATCTCCTTAGTTTTATTGGCAAAAATGTGACTATTACAAGTGTCAGTGGTTTCTTACCTTGGATAACAAGGCCTGTAAGTGCTGCTAACAGTTTGTGCTGGTTTGAGCTAANTAGACTGAATGCCTTGGCTTGTGCAAATTATGCTCTGAGTAAACTTGAGTTCTTATACTAGCATAATTTTATTTAAATTGGTCTAATTATAGCTGTCCTATAGGACTTGGCAGTGTAGCTATCTAAAAGTAGATCTGCCTTGTTTACAAAAAAACCACCTTGTCTAATGTTGATCAAAGGTTGTTTTGCTGGAGCAAGTGCTACTTCTTTGTTGCTCTCAAATGTTTTCCTGACTTACACAGGGAACTTGAAGGCATCTGTACTAATTGACTCTCATTCACCTGATGAAAGAACATCATTGTGCTTTATCCAGATTTGAGACTGAAGAATATTTCTTTGCTTGTTTTATGGAAGTTTTTATTCAGATTTTTCAATTTAAATTCCAAAGATCAGTCTTTCAAACATGGAAATAACATTAAGAATATCAATCAGGGTAAGGTAGGATCTCCAATGTTTCCTGTGTTGTGTCGATGTCAGGGTGTGGTTATGCAGTATATCAGATGGTTTTAGATGACCCAGTAATTAAAGCATGAAGGGAATTTTGAGATTCTCCATCGCCAACTACTTTTCCCAACATTTGTTTCATGTTTTACAGAGCAATACTGTGAAAAGTGCATCTGAAAAAATGGGGTTTTTTGACTATTTTATTAACTGTAGCAGTATTCTTACAACACCTGGAAAGATACAGAGATTCCTTACTCAGCTACTAAGATTGACTGTACAGAGGGCTTTATCAGAATCGTGTTAAAATCCACCTTTGCCATCTCAGAGATGATAATTCAAATCATGAAGTACTGCTAACTTCCTTCCTGCCCCCCTGGCAGCATTTTAAAAGTAAGCCTGTAAGTTTTCTCAAATAGTAAAAGGGGCTGGCTCAAGGATAAGTAAGTAGACTCTGTGAAGACTATGTGAGAGCTACAGAAAAGTGACAAAGCAAACCAGTTTCAGAGACTAACAAACAGCAAAAAGTGTACTCTGAAAAAGAATTAGTTATGATATTTGTAAAATCTGCCCAGTGGGTCTGGGAACAGAGTTTGGTTATTGAGCACTGTCTCTGTCCGTTGCAAGCACCATGTTAAAAGAATCTGTTGACAAAAAATGCTGCAGTCTGTTCATTTACTTGTAGCTTGTGTGGGTGTATTTGGCTCTTCCCCCCCCCCCCCCTTTTTATTCTTTCTTTTTCTTCTTTTCATCAACACTTCAATCAGTTTTTGGTGCTTGTTTTCCCTTGTGCTACTGAGGTAACCTGTCTCCATTCCACTAGGTTACTTTTGCACTCATCCTTTCTTGAGTTAATTTTTAGTATTGCTCAACTCCATTGAGAATTTCAGCAGCTCTACTGGTTAAGCAACCTGGAGTAATTTCATTCCCTATCCCCACTCTTGTGTATCCCAAGTCATCCACTGGATTGTGCTATCAAGGCATTTGTTTCAAGCAGCGAGGCTGACCAGGGAGCTTGTTCATGGAAGTCGTTTTTCTTGGCTGGTTTATTTTGTTCTCAGCTTAGCTACTACCTGTTGTGATGTACTCTTTAGCTCTACTAATGCTAGAATGAAGCATATCAGTAGGAGTGTGAGTGGGAGTTGCCAGTTAACCTGTTACACAAAAAGCTGAGTAAGTACCTTAGCTTATCCTGTCCACTTATCCTACGATGAGCTGAAGCTGCTGTCAGTTCTTCATTTACAGCTGATTGTTTATTATTCTACAAAGCCAAATAGGTAACTATTTCCCCCCCCACCCTTTTTTTTTTTTTTTTTTAATCTTTAAATCCCAAATAATCTGCATCTTCTGCTTCAGTCTCTGATGGGTAAGACTTGAAGCTTTTGAATTAGTTGAGCTATTGGAGTAGCTCTAGACCTTTGAAGGGTTGGGTTTTTTGTTTTGTTCCCTTCAGAAGAAAACTGTAATCTACATTATACTTCAGATGTGTTTCTCTGTAAGACATTGTTACTGTTTGCAATTGGAGATTTATGAGGGATAACAGGCAGTTGTATAACAACAGGCTTATCAAAGTTTATTGATGTTTCACTTAGGATGCATTTTGTATTGGAGCTTTTTACAGAGGTGTTTTGAGGAAACCATTGAAGACCAAAACGTGAAACAATGAAAAAGTTTTAGAGTTTGTGTTACTCCTAGGTTTCTGTATTAATTTTGAAATTCCATTTGTTGTTTTGAAATTGTCAAAAGTCCCAGAGAGGTAGGAAAAAAAAATACTAATTGGACTAGCAAAGACATGATACTAAATACAAAGTGAGCAATTTTCGATATTTTCAGATCAGCAGTTCTGTGTTTTGATATGACAGTTCTTGGTTTCAAAACAGAATTCTAGGCCAGAATCACTCTCATGACATCTTTTTTCTCCCATGCAATGTTGTCTCATTGTTTTGTCATCCCATGATGTACAGCTTTGTAAATATTAGTGTGGAGAGAATCAAGATGGCAGAGCAAGTGAGCAGTCAAAAGTCATTGTGATGGGAAGAATTCAAATGTTTTGGTCAGAAGAGTGATAAAACTCAATAGCAGGAATTCGTTTATGGGTGACAAAACTAATTCTGTAAAAGGCTGGCTAATTTTTCACTTGCAGTCAGTACCTTTTCTGGTGTTTCCTCTTTAAAATGCTTAACTTAAAGCCTTGTGACTGGAAAAAACTTAATTAAAGATAACACTTTCTAGGGCCTCACAAAATGATAGAAATACTTACATGTCATTTACGGACATGTCATCTCACTCAATAGTCAGAAGGAAGTAAGGGTTTCATTTCCTTTTCCCTTTATCCCCAGACACATTGCACTTAAGTTTAAAAAAAAACCCCACCAAAAATCCTGTGAAACTTAGAGGTGCTTAAGGTGTTGAGTTATAGTTCCATAGCAAGTTTGTTATTCATGCCAGCTTCCTCAATCAGAACTCAGGCTTCCAGTTCTGTTTATGAGTCTAACCAGGGTATGTAAAAGTTAGCATAAGTTTATGTTGTGAATGAAAACTAACAGATAGGTAGAGAATGCTCCACACAAGACTTTTTTCCCTGTTCTTCAGATGTATTTGTCTTCTGGGTCTCAGCTGAAGGAGGCTTGGATTTAAAGGCAGGGTAATGTAATTTAAGAAAAAGCCAGTTGGCGAGGCTCTGACAATTAGTTATCTGCTGGGCACTTACAGAATCACGTGTTCTGTGGGTGAAGTTAAGAACATGCATTATTCAGTGGAAGGCATTAACACTTGAGAGAGATATTTCTAAGAAATGTATAATCATGTCTTGGTCTGAGAAGGTAAGCAACAACAGCAGCAAAAGAGCTTACAGAAATATGCATGCTCTGTTAGATATGTCACTTCTCTGTCTGAGGGCTCTCTGAAGTGGGAATCTGTAAAGCTCTGCTCATAATTTTGTGGAGGAGAGTCAAGCCTTACAAAGGCACCAGAATTTCTTTGAAGGCATCTACATGCCTGTGACTCTTGTGTCTCTTGTTAGCATAGTAAGAGATTTTCTTAAGTGGGAAACAGTGAGTTGAGTTTTGTCATTTTTAGCTTGGTCTCTACAGAAGTAGTCACTGACTGAGTTTAGTAGATGTACCTACCAAGAGATCAGGACAAGCAGGGAAGGGTTGAACAGTGGTTTTCTTTCTCTTGCATAGTAGACTTTGACTTGCATACAATGGAAATAGAGGACAGTTAATTCACACTGTTTTGTTGGGAGTGTTTTGGCATGTACATGTGATTATGCAGTAGAGGAGGAGAAAGGTTAGTGACATGTTAGTAAATGTGTTTCAAGAGATAAGGTTTTTTTGCAAGTGTCACCTGCCAAGAAACACATAACCTTTTCTATTACCAGGCAAAAAGGCAATCAAACCATTGTCTGGGAATACTAATTACAAGTGGTCTATGGAAGTGAATTGAAGACCAGGATGGTGGGAAATGGTGTGTCCCTACATTATGTCAAATCTTTTATAAACAGTAGTCCATCTGTCTTCTTTTTCTTACTTAACAGACAACTTCATCCTCTTCTAATCTCTGTTGTACATTGTGTAAGAGTGCACTTACAATACATGAAATAAAAACTTTTTATATATAAAATATAAAAAACATGTTTTTATATTCATGGTGTGTGTATGTCCATTCCCAATACTTGATTTCTGTAAATGTATTCCCTTGACAGAAAAATGAAGTAATGGATGGGCATGTGAAATACTTCTTTTTTCCTCTGCTTTAACAGTGGTATCTGCATATTTATATAATTGAATAATAGCACAAGACTTGTAGAAACTTGTAATTTGAGTTTTGTTGTTTTTCTGCTTCATGTCACAGGATCACTCTAGTCTTCCATCAGGTTGCAGAGTGTCATGTAGAAAGAGCTTCATAGAGGTTTACTGTGGTGTGAGTAACACAATGGGTTAGGTTTGACTAAGACAGCTTTAACAAGAGCAGAAACCCTTGAACTATTATTAAAAAAAAAAAAGTTCTTTGACCATATGGAAACTGTTTTACTCTTGAGAAAGTAGGTTTTCTGGTAAGTTTTGGCCACACAGGCTTTCTGTTCTGTTTTACTTTTCCTAAGTATGTAGAGTATATTGACTCTGATTATTTTGGCATTATGAGACTTTCTTAAATGTTGGACAACTTAGGGAAGGACAAGTGAGGTTATAACTTGAGCATCCAGGCAGCAGTTTGTACCACCTAGTTTAGCGTAGTGCCCCTGTGCCAAATTATTTCATTGAAGGGTCCACAAAAATCTGCTCTGACCAGGGTATCCTTACTGTGAGAAGCTGTACTAGTTGTGACAGTTCTGCAGTTGTGACAGATGGTGTTGGAGATAAACATGTTGAACTGTTGCATACAGCATCACTTTACAATATCCTTGAACTTAGGCTGTCAAAATCTGTTAGATGTTTCTGTATCATGCTGCAGGCACCACGTCCAAATTTTGCTGGATATCACTTCAGTGCCTTTTATACTAAGTAGCTGTGAAGGCATGTGAGAGATCTTGTTCTGCACAGAGGTGATGAGATATACTAAATTTAACATTGAATTTATAGTAGTAGTAGACTCTCATATTCCAAACTGTGTGAGTATACAAGCACAGCAGACGTAATTCTCTGCTCAAAAAACATTCCATGATTTTTAGTTGTTTTTAAAGAGTGCAGTCACCACGAGTCTGATTGCCCAAGAAGTCCTAGGTTTTTGTTTGAATAGGCCACTCCACCTCAACTGCTTCTTATAGTTTTTATTTGTTCTGTAGTTAGTAAAATATGTCTTCTCTGCCCAATGCTTCCTTTTCACCTGTGTTCTACAGATTAGGGAGGACAGTCTGCTTTCTTGTCATGTTGGACTCTGAAGGAGCTGAGACCAAGACCATTGTTTCTATGTGTGTGTTTGCTGTGAGACATGTTGTTTTTTAGCCTCTCAAGAAGGAAATCATCTTCTGGACTGATTATTTACATGCAGTTTACCTGTCATGTCATATGATCTGCATGATTTGATTATTCAAGTTAAGGGTTCTGCCAAGCTTCACCTTCTGCTTGGGATTTCAGGCTTCTAATGCAGTCTGAACCTGATGACTTCGTTCTTCTGTTTGATAGCAAACTTGAGTTGATTCTTTTACCAAAAAAGGACTTTATTGGTAGCACTCCGACTTGCAGGAAAGTGAAAACAAGGCACTGTTTTTAAATTATTTTCTTTATTAGAGTTCCCTCAAGTTTCTGTCCAAGATCTTAATTCATTTTGGGAACTGTGCGGCAGAGTGAAACTTAATGGGTTGCCTGTTAGTCTTCTTCCCTGATCCTTTTGCTTGGGATTTGGGACATCTTTGCCTGTTATCCAGGAAGAGTTCCATCATTGATCTTGCACAAAAGTAGCTGTCTCTCTGCTTATCTGGCTGTCATGGAAGCTTTTGGAGAGAAAACATTCTTGCCTGTGATAGTTACTTAGTAATATGTCTGGAAAGTTCTTGGGAACTTCCTTCAGGTAACGTGGTCCTGGAGGCCCATTATGGAACATTTATGGAGATGAGCATTCTGAGAAGGCTGTCAATCAGTGGAGATTTGGATTTTGATCTAATGCAGATTTCCCTCACTGTGTCCTTAATTTATTTGTTCAAGTTCTTGGAGTTCTGGGACTAAGAAATGTACCTCACTTGATAGCTCCTCATGAGACTACTGGGAATCACAAGGTAAATGTGTAAACTCAGGGCTACCATGCAAGATAAATAACAATATCCTCAAACTTCTAGGGCTGATGGCTTGTGATGCATGTATTAAGGTGAGCATTCATCCTGAGGAATTCCATTTAATGACCAATAACTCTTCCTTTGGTAAATAGTTTGAAAGGCTGTTCAGTTGGAACACTTGTGTTATCAGGATGCAGGTCTGGTAGTTTTATGCTTACAGCTGCTAGAGGATTGTTAAGCTAAACATGTTTCCAGATAAAAATGTAATGAAACAAAGCCATTAACTTTGTCAAATTGTAAATTCCTCAGAATTTTTTCTTTTTGAAAACTAAATAAGGAAGTTCAACTTGGTTTTGTTCATGGTGAAATCCAGGTTCAAAGGCTTGGAATTTTCCATGTGATGGATATTCAGGACTTCTTGTAAGTTATGTTCACTGTTTGGAAGTAGATATTGCGAAAGATGGTTACTCCACTTTGAAAACCTTGTCATGGGTTGCATACATTTAACAACAGTGTTTTGCTTTTCTATAGGTTCCTCAAAAGAAGGAGGAGCTGGAGCTGTGGATGAGGATGATTTTATTAAGGCATTTACAGATGTTCCTACTGTACAGGTAAGATTGTCTATGTACTCAGATTTGGTTCCAGAAAGATGTTATTTGCAATAGTATGTGTTAGACTGCTTTTAAAACTTAACAGTCTTCTAAGCAGGGGTCTTTGCTTCTCCTGCTTTCTGAATTTGTAGTCTCCATAGAAATATCTTTAATTTCTCCAGGAGGTCACTAACCCCCCCACACCTTTCCTTTACTGTCCTACTCATTATTTTCACATAGTATTTCAACTAAAATCCATTATAGCTTTTCTTAATCTTTTCCAGGAAACTACTGAAAATAATTTTATATTTTAATACAAAAAAAAAAATTTCCAAAGCATTTGTTAAATGTAGGACTGCATTTCAAGGGATAATTAAGTAATAATAATACAGACAAATAATTTCCAAAGAAGAAATTATTTTTTGAAATGTTCCTGGATCATAATGATATCTTTTTGGCATAGATGTCGTCATCCTCATCAAAACTTAAAGGCAAGTTATTCCGAAAGCAAGGGATGCTTGTTAGAATGGGGAGAGGGAGTTTTTTGCTGTGCCCTTTCCCACGTCTTCCTGCTTTGGTTGTCTTTGACTTTCAGTACTATCTCCATTTAAAATAAGAACCCTGAATATAGGGAAAACCAGATTCAGTCCTGAGTCAAGCTTAAGTGTGTCTGGATTAAACATGCAGGCTGAGGTTACTTTCAGTGTGTGTATGTTTAACTCATTTATAAGAGTCTCTGCCAGGGACTCTGTGGACTCTCCTCCTCTGGAGACTTTCAAAATCCTCCTGGATGTGTTGTTATTCAGACTACCCTAGGTGATCATGCTTTTGGCAGCAGGATTGGATTTGATCTCTGGAGGGCAACCTTTAACATTCTGTGATTTTGTGATTCTCCAATGGTAGCTCTTCCTTTCCAGTAACCTGTTCCAATGATTGCTCATTATTATTCTTTTAGGAATATGACTTTGTTTACTTTTCCCTTGTTTGTATTCCCCATGTTGGAAATACTTTCCATATGTATAGTTATTACTCATATTTGTGTTTGACCTTTTAAATGTTCTGTCTTGGATGTTGCACTTGCCTGCAGTGGTGCATGTGTATGTGTGTTGCCCTGCAATGAATAGCAGCAGTTTATGAAGAGAATGAGTGATTTTGAGACCTGTTTGATGGATCCGTGTGCCAAAAAGACAAGTACTGTGGTGAGAGGATTGTACCTTTATACTTAAGATTACAACCATCATTTTCTCACACCTCTGTTAATTTAATTTTGCTTAAATTGAAGAAAATGCCATGTTGAGGTTTTTAGGAATTCAATTTTTTTCTTTTAAAAAAAAATTTTACTCATTAATTCAGGTCCGATGTGGAAATTTATCAACAAAATGCCCATATTGTATTATTGACTGGACACAGAGCTTCATTCTGGCCTTCTAAAATAGTAATTGATCAAGGGCAGCAAGAAAAGAAATAATAACAAAATTAACCTTTTTTTACAAGGGGATTGTGGGATCTCCCTCTCTGGAGATATTCAGGACTCTCTTGAATGTGCTCCAGTATTGTCTGGTATAGGTGATCCTGCTCTGGCAGGGGGCTTGGACTAAATGACCTTCTGAGGTCCCTTCCAGCCTGTAACATTCTGTGATGCCTTTGACGCTAATGTAGGCATGGTCAGCTCTTACAACTTGGGATTTTTCAGTGGAATTGCAGTTTTAATTTCATGCCATTTAATAAATTCTTTGTTACAAAGCCAATTTGAATAGCAGACACTGCATAGATCCAATTCTACTTGTGCTCGGTAACTGAAGTGGAAAAAAAATTAAATTCTGTGCCTAGGCATGTAATTAGGTAGGACAAGTCCATTCCATGTGTTGCTTCTCTTTGTCTGTTGCCTGCCATGTTTTAATCCTGTGGCAGTAACTGCAGAATAGGCCTCTGATAACAAAATACATGCTCTTTTTTACAACATAATGAGACATCTTACAAAAGATATTTGTACCTTGATCAGAACCGCAAACTAAGTTTTAAGTATGTGGTAGACAGATCTTGGTTAACTGCCACCAAAAGGAGTGACTCTGCATTCCTTGTTGTTGCACTTCACTTCTTAGTGATAAGTTAGATACATTTTTGCTTTTTCTGTTGCCTGTATTAGTTTTCTTTCTGTGTTAGAGCCCTGAGATGGAAACAGACAGAGCAAGGTGGATGATTGTGAGAAACAATCTAAGGAGGTTGAATTGTCAGAGATTCTGATGTCCTTAGTCATTAATGTGAAACAACATTTTTAGTTGAACAATTTATTTTTTTTAGCCGAATTTTTGTTATAGTGTTGACTAGCAGCCCAGTTAAGTCCTCACAGAGCCATGCACTCTTATAATGGAGAGGAGAATTCCTGCCCCAAAATAGTTGCATTGGGTTCAAATCTATTCGTTGAGTCTCATTATAGTGGTGAGTATGAAAACAAAATTGAATTGTGATAATAGTGTAACAGGTTATTGTAAATTACACTTTTTTAAACGGAGTTAAGAAACTTATGATTAGCTCATCACAAATGTAAAATCTTGAAGAAAGTGGTGATTTTTCAGCTTTTAATTTAATATTTGCTACTCGGTGATATTTGCTTTAAAATGCCCACTTACACCTGTTAGCTCTCTGGAATATTTGGGGGAGGATTTTGAGTCTTGTAAAGGTGATTTCCTTTGTCAGGTTACCTGAGATATTAACAATATAAATTTTGGGGTTTTTTTTTTTAAATCTTTCAGATCTATTCTAGTCGAGAACTTGAAGAAACTTTGAACAAAATCAGGGAAATTCTCTCAGATGACAAACATGATTGGGATCAGCGAACTAATGCGGTAAACTTTTTGTTTGGTTTGGGTGGTAGTATCGAGTAAAGCACAGGCAGTGAGATACTGTAAAATGTTTTTTTTTTTCTTAAGGACACTCTAGATAATAGAATAAATGTTCATTTTAAACCTGGAATTTCTGTATTACAAAGAAGTTTGAGTATTTTAAAAAGGCTGAAATAACTTTTGCTAGCATTTAAGTGGAAGCATTTCTAAAAGCCATTGTATGTGTTTCACTTGGCATTTATGCCAAATTACGTATTCTGCAGGTAAACTGTTGGAATTAGTACCTCTTGAAGCTCTTCATTGTGAGAATGGTGACACTCTAGAATAGGTTGCCCGGAGGTGTTCAGGGCCAGGTTGGACAGGAGCCTGAGTGACCTAGGCTAGTGGAAGGTGTTCCCTGCCCATGGGAGGGGGGTCTCTTCCAAACGAAGCCATTCTGTGATAATGCTTCTACTTGGAGGCTTAAAATGTTTGTGTGAATCTAGCACTTAAATAGTTTTTTATCAGGTTTATAGTGGTTTAGTGTTTGAAAAGAAGTGAACAGAAATGTGTCTTTGTAGACTGGGATCTGAAAAGTTTTAGTTGGAGAGTTTAAGTCATAGAATTTCTTCACAACTCTTTGAATTGCTGCCATACATTTTAAAATGCTGGTTTGCTTTAAATACATGATTATGTACATTTTTGCAATCAAGTAGTTACTTTTTTCTTTTGAAATGCTCGTTGGTGGCATCCTAACATGAAGTGCCTTGAATTCTTTAGCTGAAGAAAGTTCGGTCGTTGCTTGTTGCTGGAGCTGCACAGTATGATGGCTTTTTCCAGCACTTACGGTTGCTGGATGGTGCTTTCAAGCTGTCAGCCAAGGATCTGCGATCCCAGGTGGTCAGAGAAGCCTGCATTACTGTAGCGTAAGTATCTTTTTGTGCCTTCATGTGCATCACCAGACCTCAGCATGAGCTTGACTTGAAGATGCTTTATCTGCGTTGCCAGGAGAATTGTCTTGGACTGCTGTATGCTGTGACTTGGAGTTAATGCAGGCTTAGATAAGAAACTTTTAAAGGAACTTGTTTTTATAGGCAATGTATGTAATTGTTAATCCTGTAACAGTTTGTATGTGCAAAAAAAGTTACCAACCTTACACTGAGTTCTTAGTGCAACATAATACAAACTGATCTGGAGCAATGTTGGGGGCTAGTCTTAGGCTTGGGTGATTGGCACAGGACTTCACTGCAGCTACTTGTAATAACAAAGTGAGCTGCCTCCTAGTGGTTTGAACATTGTATGTTTTGGTGAGGTATCATCTCTTGTGTCCAAGACAACTTCAGAAGCTGTGGCTGAACAGAAGTAAGATCTTCACCCTTATCTTGGAGATATTAATTAATTTCTGGGGCAGGGGGACAAGCCTTACCTTTTGCAAGAGCAGCCTTTCCCTCTTGCATGTTTTCCATGGTCTTTTTTCCTTCTGGTTAGGCATTAATTTAACCACTGTTGGGTTTTTGGTTTTGGAGGGGTTTTTTTGTTTGTTGTTGTTGTGTGGGTTTTCAGTGGGTTTTTTGTTGGTTTTGGGTGGTGGTTTTTTTTTTTCCACCCCTGGCCATCCAGAACAGATTTGTCCCAGAGTTCACCCTTGCTATTCTGGTCTCCTAACTGAACAGAACAGGAGGACTTACTGCAATATATAACTGTCTAAGCACAGTTGGTGAAGTGAGGCTTTCTGAAAACAGTGCTAACCTTTCCTAACACAAAATCAGGAGTGGTGTAGAAGTACTGTGTGACTATCCTCATTCAGGCCTAAAAGGCTGGAGGTTTTCTTGATCCCTAAAACTTAAATAGATATCATGTGTCATTTGCTATTGTCTGCCAGTTCTCTTTGTATAGTTTCTCTGGATTGGAGAAGTTTGTTCTCACCATTCATCAGTTAAACTACTGTGTTGTATGTGTTTGTGTACTTGTTAAAATAGAAACCATAACCTTCAGTAAGCAGAGGAGTTGGAATTCATGGGTGGCTAATATATGATAAATTCAATAGTTTTGCCTGCATTCAAATGAAAATAGAACACATACACACAAACAAAACCCACAAAAAACCTCAACAACAAACGAAAACAAAACCCACAAATCAAAACCCAACCTTCAGACCATTTTCTTGAGATTTTTAGGTTTAAATACTCTGAAAATGTGGTAAAAAGTAGAAATACAACAATATTTTATGTGGACATGAGAATTTTTGCCTTCAGGTTGTGATTTTTTTTTTTTTTTTCATTATGAAGTTTATTAGTGTTCAACTTAATAATGTGTCTGTTAATTAAGAAAAAATATGCCACAAATCCCACCATTTCGATGAGGCAAGAGACTGGAAATCATCAAATTAGGAGTTCTTCTGTTTAGGAAGAGAAGTCTTTCAAGTGTCCAGTAAACTTTGTTATTTTAAGACTTAAGAGATTAAATTTGTTCTAACAAATTTTGTTTTATTTTTCCTACCTAGCCATCTTTCAACTGTTCTGGGAAACAAATTCGATCATGGCGCTGAAGCTATTGTGCCTACTCTTTTTAATCTGGTTCCCAACAGCGCCAAAGTGATGGCAACTTCTGGGTGTGCAGCCATTAGATTCATTATTCGGGTAGGTGTTCCTCTCTTTGCCTTACCTGCTAGGAATATTCAGATAGTATCTCTTAGCAGAGACAATTATAATTCTGAAGAGGATTATAAATCATTCTGGAATGGGGAAGGTGTTTTTCTCACAAGTGGACCAACGTTATTTATTATTGAAACCAGTTTGCAGCCTTACTGTTGCAAAGATGGAGATGTTGGTGTGAAAAGTGTGTTTTCATCATCTTGTCAGTAATGTAATGGTAAAAAAGTAAGCATATTTTAAGACGTAACTGCTTGTAACTGCCTCCTTGGAAAAGACGAAGTCCAAGTAGTGGGTCAAGCTCTTGCTGAATCAGACTTTGAAGTGTTTGAAATTGCTGTCAAATTGGAGATGGATGACATCAGGTTTCACCTTGCCTCTGACCATCAGGGCACCCAAATTTACCCTTATGTGCAGGTGTTCCAGGTAAGGCAGGAAGGAAGGGTTGGGTACATGTGTCTGTCTTTCTGTTAGCAGCTCTTGGAAATCAGTCTTTCATTTTCACTTCAGGTGTCTCTGGTAATTTTACAGTTCAGCAATTTTTGATGTTCAGGGGAGGGTCACTGAAGCCACCAAAATACTGTTTGGTGCAGTTTGTTCTTGGTGCTCTCAATGCTGGACACTTAACTGCTCAGTGCTATGATATCATCTGTGGTTTTATTTTTGTACATTGTTGAAAACCTGAGTGGTTTAATCTCTTGCACCTTTTGTTGTCATTCTCAGTATGCTTTGGTTTCTGTGCTTATTCTGCCTAACCATCCCTCTGAGAATGTACCTAGACTTCTGCATTACCTTTACATCAGCACTTGGGCTAAAATCCGTTAGCATTTTATCCCCAGGCTATTGGAATGTACTGTGAGATGGCTTATGGCAGAGTGCACCTTACACAGAATGATGGAAGTTGGAAGAGAAGAACATCATTTAGAGTTGTTTTAGACTAGCTCAGGCATGTACTAAAGTCCCCTTGCTGTGTTGTTTACACGAGACAAAAATAAAAATCCACCACTAAATGGACTTTGTTGGTTCAGTTCAGTCAGAGCCAAACCTACACATTGGCTATAGCTGACCTGACTTCATTTGAACTTCTCTTGATCTCAGCTTGCAGGTGAAGTGAGAAAATCCTATCTGTAGTGTTCAAATATACAGCCTGTGGTGGTTTTTATGAGGTGTTCTGACCAAAAAAAAACCCTGATGTCAGTGGAAAAACAAATATCAAAGAAAGTGCAGAATTCCTTTGCACTTCTGTCCGTCAGACTAAATGAGTTAGGGATTGTGCAAGTGGTTGAATATTTAGAGTCTGAACCATTACAGCTTTTGGAGTTAGCATTTTACTCAAAAACTCCTGCCAGACTCCACTGACAGCCAGTTCAGATCCTGGTGCTTTAGTATCTAATGGGTGTGTTACAGTCTCACTTTCACAGCAATGATCTTGAAGAGCTGCAGCTCAACTTTATGCCTTTATTGGATTCCAAATTTATTTTCCACTTAGTTGTTATGCTGCAGTCTGGTTTCTTGTACTTGACTGTTAGTAAACCAGGAGATGAACTATTGGAAAGGAGCCGGGGGGGGGGGGGGGCGGAAATAGTGGCAAGGGAGCGTGTGTAATGATGGGGTGGCATTGTGGCAGAACATCCCTTCCAGAGGGAGATGGGAATTGGATTTGGTGATTGAGCTGCAAGGTGGGTTGGGAGGAAAGCACCTACCTTCAAAGGGGTGACAGATTAAATGTGCAGTCTTAAAGCTGAATATAAGCAAGCCTGAGGGTTTGATTCCTTTGCAAAACACTTCCTAGAAATCAGTGTCAGTAGCTCCTGAGACTTGGAACATAGAGGATTCTCCAGCTGTTAAATCGCTTTATTCTTTCCCCTGATACTGCTTATTGTTCCCTTTCTGGCAGTCATGTGCCACTTGTGAAACTGGAAACTACACAAAGCACAAACAAGTCCTCTAAAAATCCTGTCTAAAAGTATAGCAGTACCAAGCAATGCAACTGGAGGCTCTTCCAGATTTGTGGAGTAATTCCTTCTGAATTCAGAAGTTGGCAGTACTCTGAGAGCTGATAATTATCTTTCTGACTTTTCAGTGATTTGTGTCATTATATCCTGCCACAGTAACCTAAGGAGAAAATCTGTGTCATACTAAAAATGGTGCAGTACTGTACTTTCTAAACAGTGTAATTTTTATAGGCTATAACTTCACACTGTACTGAGAAACTGTTAAGAAGTTGTAGTTTCATTGAGGAAGGAATCAAGAAATGAACTTAAAGTGGATTTGTTGAACCATGTTACCCATACATGGAATTAAAATGTTAAAACCTTGTGTCTACTGTTAGTTAAGATAAGTTGAAGTAAGACTGCTTTAATTTTGAATTGAGGTATTAGGTTTGGATTTCATGTAGTTTGTTACCCACTTTCAATGGTAGTTAAAGAGTTTTCTTTTCCCATGAGGATGTTAGGTGTTTTCATATTGTGTGCCTTATTTTATTGATGTGTTTTGTGTTAAAAGGAATTTGCCCTTTGCACTAATTGTATTGATTGATCTCAGAAAGAATGGCCATAGTTTTCAGATGGATTGATTTGCTTTTTAAGACTGAATGTCTATTGCTTTTTTCGTCTGGCAAAACTAGCATAACATAAGCTTACAACTCCTTTGAGGAGATACTTACATTTGAGCCTTCCTAGATGACTCCTGACAGCTAACTATGACACACTATGATGTGATTGTTGATGACATGGAAAGTGCTTTTTGCTTGACATTTTGGAGAAAAATAGGTTTAATCAATGGATGTGCTAGCAGCAGTCTTAGTAATATTCCACATTTAGGTTCAGCAAGCATGTTAAGTCATTGCATGTTTTACTTTGTTACTAATTCTGTTAGACTTAATTAGCACAGTACAAATTCAAGAATGCTTTTCTCATTAAAAGATTTTTGATTTTCCTTTTTTCCTTTTTTTTAATTTTCTTTACAGCATACCCATGTGCCACGACTCATACCTTTAATAACAAGCAACTGTACCTCAAAATCAGTTGCAGTTAGAAGGTGAGTACCTTATGAATAGAAAATTATCAAAGGTTTTACTTTTTAAAATTGGGTCATCATATACTGAAAATAAGCAGATTTGGAGTTTGTGGCCCTTCAGTGTGAATACACAGAACTATTATCCAGTAAACTACAGAAAAAGGAATTTCAGTGAACTTCAGATGATACTGAGGAATGGTGCTTTCTACTGGGTGCTTCCTAATGGTGGTGCTTTCCCTTGGGGGAATGTCTATGTATCTTTTTGTCTATTTATTGTAATTTAAAAATATTTCTAACACTTTTTGAAAAAATACCTTCAGATTTAAAACTAGAAGGGGAGTTGGGATGGTGTAGAAAACTGTAGTTGAAGCAGCGTTGTTCAGTCTAATGAGAGCAAACACCACCAGTGTTGACAACACACAGGAGATGCACATCTGCACAACCAGCCTGAGCCTGTTAGATACTGTGAGGGCCAGACCTGACAGGCCTGGTGAGGTTAGCTGTTGTCAAAGCACTACAGCATGCTGCATGCAGTGTATGGCAGCACCTTGCTCTCTTGATGCCAGGAGGACTTAGTAACCTCTGTGCAGTGCAGTCTGAATGTATGGAATTAGATTGTCTGACACTGCCATAATAATAAACCTACTATGGTGGGGACTGTGCAGTTGAGACAGTGACTGCTACCGTAGTTACAATGTGGTGTATCAACATGTTGTCATGTTTAACAACTGTGGTGCTTCTTCATTCTGCTGTTTTTCTAAGAGCATAATATTTGTGCACTTGGATTGGCTGTTAACAAGATTAATTGCTTTCTGATTAACGGTATCATTTTCTGCACAGAATCTCACAAGAAGCTGTTAATGCTGGTTTTGAACCCACACTAGCCCTGAAAGTGATACACCTATGTGTATACAAGAAATATCTTGAGTATCTAAACTATTTGCTCTGAGTTCAAGCTCTCTTTGCATCCAAAATGAGTATTATTTAAACCTAGATTGTACTCACCCGTCCTAACTTCTGGTTTGACTGCAAAATAGTTCACAGGGCTTCATTGCCTCTGCTTACAACAGCTTTGCTGATGGCTGTAGATAACTTGAGTACTTGCAGTTCAAGATGCAGTTTCTTGCTATGCCTTGTAGGTGTCTGAAGGATTTGGGGAGAATAAGAATGAAATCTGCCTCACCAGCACAGGTTAAAGATGCAACAAACCTACAAAAAGTAACAGTTCTAGGCAACAGAGTACACTATCTTTTTGAAGACTTGTTACTTACACCTTTCTAATTCATGTTGCTTTGATTTGGTCACCAGACTCTAGCTTCAGACTTTGAAGTATGCCTTTTCCTAATGGTTGTCTGCTAAGTTGTCAGGAGTTCTGGATTAATGAATAAAGTTACATAACTTGGTTTGTACAGTGCCAGCAAATCATTATGAGGGCTTTCTATACGCAAAGTCCTATGCTAATGGTCTTGGGTTTTTCCTTTAAGCTACATACTCGGTCATGACAGATGAAAGGGTGGGAATAATGTTTGAGACACTATGGCAGAAATGAACCATCAAAGAAATGACATGTAATGACTTAGTAGCTGAAGTAATGATTTTAATTTTTTTTTTCTTTACATTGTAAAGCATAGAATTTTAAAGTTTCTAGGTTTTACTGATTTCTGTCTGTTACTTAGGGCAGATAAAACTTATATTGCCTATGTGTAACAACACAACCTGAGCAGTAGATGATGAGTTGAACCACTTTTTTTTTTTAAGTTTAGGATTAGTTTAAAGTCTTTATGGTTGCTTTCTCTACAGAATATTTTAACTTTGCAGTAGGATGACCAGTGTCCTTACTTGACAGGTAAACATGCTTTAATGTGTTTGTTTCCCTCAGGGTGAAAGAATAAAGTTACTGTTTATTCTGCAAGCACATTAGAGAAATTAGTATTAATTATAACTTTTTGTTCTGTCTTTTTAGGCGTTCCTTTGAATTTTTAGACCTGTTGTTACAAGAGTGGCAGACACATTCTTTGGAAAGGTATGGGCCACTGTGCTTTTTCCCAGAGAATAAACTATTAATGAATTTTAAGACAGAAATCTTTCACTGAATCCTTTTAATTGGATTATGTTGTTGAGTGTTGGCCAGCCTTTCTTGTATAGACAACCATTCTAGCACAGCAAGTCATGTGGCTCATTGGGGTGCTAGGGAGGAGGAAAGTGGTATACTTCAGCATGTATTTTGTGGTGCCTCCTTTCCTCACTCTCTACCTCTTTTGCTATATCACATGAGCAGTGCACACCAGAGTTTCATTTGTGACTACATATCCTGTGCAGCAAAGGTGCACAGAAATGATCTCTGCTATCCTGGAAGGAGGAAATGTGTGTTTACTGTAGAAGAGGGCAAGTTGGATAGGCCTGAGGACTTCTGGTAATGACTAAGAGGATGTTGTAGCTCTGCTGGATGGGTAGAAAAATAGTACACACATCAGCTCTGCAGAATGTATAATGTAAGCACAGAATTGGAGCAAAGGGACTGCAGAGCCTCCAGAGAAGACTCTGAAGAGCTCATCCAGCTCCAGACACCTCAAGGAACTCCTGCAGAAGGGAGAAATGGGACATCACTTGATTTGTCAGTGTGTGTATGTATTTAAAAAAAGAAACAACAAAACCCCAAACAACATTCTGTCCTCTAGGGAAAAGAGGCAAAACAAAAGCTAACCAACAAAACACCAGCACAAAAAGACCAGAAACCCGAATATGTCTTGAATTAAAATTTATTTATCATCACAGTTTTGGGTTGCTCTAATAGAGGTCTTGCTGCTCTTTGAGCACATGCTGAGGTTCAGAAGTCATAAGCCAAAAAGATGCCAGAGGTGAATTTTCAGGAAAGCAAACTTACTTTTTTTTTTTTTTTTTAACATTAATATAGTAGGGGAAATTGTTTTTTCCATTTCAGGAAAGTAGATGCCTTCAAAAAGGTAGCTTTATGTGCAATAGGTGGATGTAAAAAATAGATGATAATGAAGTAGATTATAGTTCACTCCTTCAACCTAAAAGAACTTACCTAAACCTTTACAGACGTGTCATCAGTGTTTAAGCATTTGTTCACTTCATGTGTTAGAAAGATTTGTTTACTTCAGATATGTTCAAGACATGAATACTTGAAATAGAACTTGGAATAATGAAACAGCATGAAGAATGTCTGTCTTCTAGGCATGCAGCTGTGTTGGTTGAAACAATCAAGAAGGGCATTCATGATGCTGATGCGGAAGCAAGAGTGGAGGCCAGAAAGTGAGTTTTGACTACTTTTTACTCTGAAAAATATGTAATTTTTACACTGATTGAAAGAAGGCTCTAATCAGAGGTGAGTGGCCAACTATGGCTGAAGAGGAGGACACAGCTGAGGCTGAAAATTGATGTTTCAGTTGTCAGAGTCCTGAGCTGATACCTAATTTCTTTCGGAGAAGACATTCTGCAAGTTGAAGCAGTTAATACTGTCAGCCAGCATTTGAGGCTTCTGTTGAAAGAGGAGTCATAAAGGTTGATACTGCTGCACAATCATTCTTATCCCCCCATTAAACACCACTGAAACACCACTTTGATAACTGAGTGGGCTAGAAAAGACTTTCCCTTACTTCCCCACAAAATCACTAAGCAAATGTGACAGTTTCAGAGAATGGGTTTCTGTTATTTTGAGAAGATAATTCTTTGTGGCTGGTTTCTTTTACAATGTGATGAGCAGTATTGCATACACTACATGTTTTCAGTCTGAGTTCCTTTGCATCCCATCCTTGGTTCATTCTGTAATCTTTACTTCTGGACTCCACACTTTGAAGAAAATACGCAGCAATTACATGTGGTTATTCTGTTGTTTTGCAGGGCTTATCTGGGTCTTAGAAATCACTTTCCTAGTGAAGCTGAGACTCTGTACAATTCTCTTGAGCCACCCTATCAAAGAAGCCTTCAGACCTACTTGAAGAATTCTGGCAGTATAGCATCTCTCCCTCAGTCAGACAGGTCATCTTCCAGCTCACAGGAGAGCCTCAAGTAAGAGTCACTTAAACTATTTTTGGAGCTTGTAAGCAAAAAAATACATTTCTGAAGGCCATCAGCCAGGCTTCTGTGGAGTTCAGAAAAACTGTCATTGTATTCTGTCATTATTTTTTTTAAAATAAAATATTTCATTGTGTTTTGCTATGTGAAACATTACCACAGCCAACTAAACGAGAAGGGCAATCATGAACTGGATTTTAGCAGGCTCTTCTCATTCATATTTATTTCAAAATTGCATTTTATACGCTTAAACAAGGTTCACATATTGATGTCCAGCAGTCCGTTGCAATGATTAAGTGTAGGATAAAGATACTCCTTCGCTAGTTTGAAACACTTGAACTTTGTGTTAACAAAGTGTGCCTATTGGTAACCAAAGGATTCAGGTTTTGTGATGAATATATAAATTCATTAAATATAAAAGATCAACTGTATCATTCTGTATTTAATTTATCTGAAATTTGCTGAGATGGTTGAAGGGGAGGGAACCACCAAAGAATTATCTCTTTTTTCTTCTCTTACTTTGGCCTTTTGGATCTGGTATGTGAGACTGACTTCATTTATTGATTAATTTTATTTATTGGGGTTTTTTTTCTAGTCGGCCTCTATCTTCTAAGTGGTCTGCAGCCAGCTCATCAAGCCTTGCAGGCAGAGGTAAGATAGCAGCAGTATTGTGCAGTGCACACTTACTTTCTTTCATGCTTTCTGAATTAGTAAAATTTTAAGCTGCATTGAAAAGTTTTATCTGAAGCATTTACTTTTCCAAGTTTCCAAGTTGTATAATAGTATGTAACACTTCCAACTGCTGCTGAGGCTAAGATTGCCTCATACTGAGTTGATTGGATGTGTTTTCAGTTGCTGCAAGTATAACATAATTTGCTGTGAGAGTTGTTAGTGGATCATCTGTCTTGGAGTTTTGCCTTAGAACGGTAACTCTATATGAAACAAAACTTTCTTTTCTGGTCTGCTCATGATTACTAGACTTACAGCAACTGGAAGCTGTGTAACTACTGTTCTTCATTTAAAAAAAAATAAAAAGAAAGCAAACCAATCACAAAAAGAACAAAACTACAGCTTTGTAATTGCAAGGGGTTAATTTTCTCTTGAGTTTTCAAAATTAAATATTTTCGGCTTCTTCTCACGTAATGTCTTCATAACTCTTGTGGCGTAAATCCATGAACTCACTTTTACAAGTGGCCATTAACTAAGAGTCCCTGTTTTTTGGATACTGAAACTGTTCAAGTGGTGTCAAGTTTCAAAGACATAAACCAGTGATTAAAATAGGCTGAAGCAAATAGCGCTCAGTAAATAGTAGGAGGTGAATATAAAAATACTTTGCTTCAGGGTCTACTTGACTACTGTAATTCAAGGTGTGTGTTCAGCTTGCCTTTGGCATTATCTTAGCTGCTGAGTCTGGGAATATTATATTTATTACAAAGATACTATGAATTTCTTTGTTTGTGAAGCATTCAGTAATGTAATAGATAACATCAATGCTGGAAATGGTGCCATTGGTACACATAGTTTGTATTAGAAGGCTGAAATTTCATGCAAAAGTGAAGATAAATACTGTTGTAAAAGTAGCTGTTCTTTACCTGAATTTCATGGCAACACTAGCTCGAGCTTGCTTCTTCATCTCAGTAATATTTTATTCAATATTAACTTGACCTACACTTTCTGACTTTCTTTTCTATGCTTTCCACAGGCACACTGCAGTAGTAGAAAATGTTTTTTGTCTTTTGAATATAGTTAATTGTATTCTTTATCATCACAAATGAAACAGGATCACAAAATTAGTTCTTTGCTAGTTTCAGGTGGTGGCAAGAGCGTTCCAAGCCCAGGAACTCTGCAGAGGTCTCGCAGTGACATCGACGTTAATGCTGCGGCAGGTGCGAAAGCTCGCCATGCTGCTGGACAGACAGCTGGAGCTGGGCGCTTGTCAGCAGCTGGGCTGCCTCCGGGCTCTTACGCTTCACTAGGTAAGGGAAGCATCTTCATACTGCTGTCATATAGTTTGATCAAGAAGTTAGGGGAAAACACTTTGGCATTTGAACAGTTGTTTTTGGTTTAGTAGCATTGGAGTATTGGAGAAGAGCAGGTGCTTGGAAGTAAGTTACCAGCTTTTCTCTATGTTTTGTTTTTCTTATGCTGGAAGAATGCTGATGCAGAGAATATGTCCACGTTATGCTCCTTAAACGCATTAACCTGGAATTAACATCCAGCATTGGAAGGAGCAGTACCTTCACTTAAAAGCAGGTGGTGAACATGGCTTTTATTCCCAGAATTAATAGGGAAATCAGTGTTAGGACTCTCAGATTTTCTTGTTTTCTTAGCTCTTTGGCTGACTATTTTACAACACTAAAATGACATCCTAGTAGTTAAGTGGTGGCTTCTTTATGTAACACAGAAGTGCTTTATACACTAATACACAACACTGATTTCAGAGATTTCTTCCTAAGCATGTTGATGGCACTATATGTGTGTTTTTAACTAGTAAAGTCTTCACTGATAGCAGTACTTGCTGTTAGATGTTGTAAAGAGCTACAAATGATAGAGAGTGCAGGAAAATCGTGGTGGTAGACTCTCCAGTAAGTGAAGAGGAATAGGGGCACATTTTCCTTTTAGGTTATCTATACAGCAGGGATAGCAATGGGGGAAGTGAGGTTCTGTGTTTACAGAATTTAGGGGTTATTTTTCTCTTATGTGCCAGCTGGATCACCAAGGAGGCATATCCTTAATATTGCTGAATATCACAGGAGAGGCAGAGAAACCATATTGTTCTTCTAATTCTTAAGGTTTAGCTCATGTTTGGGCAGATGCTAGGATCCACTTCGGTTATTGTTTTTGTAGTTTTTGGTTGTGTGTGGGTTTTTTTTAATCTAAATTTAAGTTAAAAACTTCTTCTAATTAGTTTCTTTTTTGTTCTTGGTGCCCGCTTGAAGTGATTTGGACATCCTTGGTTGTAGGATGAAATCTATAGAGTGAGCAGCGCTGAGCGAGTCATAGCTACTCAAAATAGGAACTTGGGGTGTGTGCTCCCTCTGGTGCCCACAGCGAGAAGAACCTGCTCAGTAGTGGGAGACACGCTTGTGCTTATCACTTAAGGAGCTGTCAGTTGCTGCCAACTTAATACCTACAAGCCTGGAATACATGGGATGGTTATTCTCCAAGATCAGTTTAGCATCTGGTCTGGTTTGGTGTGCAAAAGGGCATATTCTGGATCTCAGACAAAGCTGGAGATCAGCTCTTGTGAGAAATAAGTGACATAGAGTGTGGTGGTAGAAGGAAAAGAAAATCTCATCAGTCTACCAGTTGTCTCTCTCTGTTCATTTGTTGTCTTCATGCTGCTGAAGTGAAGGGACTACTTTAGGCTTAAGAGTTGGACAGAATATTAGTTTGTGATTGGAGCATTGGTTTGCTGTCAGAACATTTTAAGCACTATGTGATGTGTGCTCTGAATTTTCTAAGCAAGGGTTGAGAAGGGCTCAGAGAAGTGAACAGTGGTAGTTTTATGCAGGAAAATAACAGAAATAAAGCAAGAACATATTCACAGTTCAGAGGTTGGATGATTGGGGGTGGTAGAGAGGCAGTCATCCAGGCCTATATTCTTTTGAAGGTTTTCAGGAAGTAGAAAGTTTTGCCTTGCTGTAGCAGATGAGGTTACTTATGGGAGAGAATACAGTGGTGGTCAGGAATGACAAAATCATGTGATAGTAGCAACGTATAGTCAAGTCAGATCCAGTTGCAGATGGTATAAGGGCAGTGACAGGCAAGGAATTTGCTTAGAGTTACACAAAAACCTGATTGATCTTGACTCACGTAATAGTTCTTTGATATCTGTAAGGTGATTTGAATGACACATACCTGTCCACTTCTGTTAATGTAGAGAGTGTCTGTTGTGTCTTAGGCTGTGGATTAACCAGTGAGCCCACTTTAAACTACTGTTTGCTCTTAGTTTTCAAAAGGTAATCATAAAAGTGAATGGACTGTGAACCCAGACAAGTGCCAGGTGTTAGAAAATCTTTCTGAACTTCCCACTCTGCCCATTGTAAGGGGGTTGTTCATATTAAATCCAAATACAACAACTTAAATAACAGATTTGTCAAGACATTGTTGAGCATAGTACTAAAATGCCTAGAAAGTACTTTGCATGCCACAGGTGTTGCAGTCAGTGAGAAAATAAGTAACATTGCCTCCTGGAACTTTTAATTCAGTTTCATTTGCACCCTTATTTACACAGAAACATCCACTTTTTGGCTTAAACATCTGAAAATGTAGATCTTAGAGGATCACAAGATGTTAATGAGCATAGTGATCTGTCATTGTCTCCTTATCTTCGCATTTTACTGTTTAATAGAAGAACTCTTAATTGCTTATCTAGTTTTCAGGGTGTGCTTTTAAAGATTGTTCTAGAAGCATTAGGACATTCTCTAGTTATTCTAAATGGTGATTGTCTTGGACATCCTTAAGTATTAATGTCCCTTTTGAGGAGGCTTGAGCTGTAATAATGTCTCATGATAAATATTTTAATTTTGATTGTTACTCTGTGAGTATGTATGCACTAGCTTCCAGCTGAACTAGTAAATCTTTAATGCTTTTAGAGTAGAACTTTTTTCTGTTTGTCCTCTGTCTTTATTGTGATGTCTTTTTTCTTTCCTGTCCTTTACTGCAGGTGGAGCTTGAAGCTCATTAGCAAATTTCATTAAGAAATAACAGTATTTTGATTCAGTAATGATACAAATATATACTGATGCTTCAGTAACTGACACCCAGAATGAAATGGATTATAAATGTTTTGCTATCAGGGTTGGCTCAAGTTTGGGTAATGGGGAGAGATTCAGCATCTCTCTGCAGTGTACTTGTACCCTCTGCTGTAATTTTGTACCTTGCACTGAGGGAAACCAACCTTACTTAAGATAGCCTATACATGCATGAATTAGATAAACATGTCTACTGTGTTTAATATTAATGTATTTTCCTTAATTAATGTTTTATGACTCTGCTGTGAACACCTTTTATTCTAACACACTAAGTTTTCCATGTTTCTTTGCCTGCTTTTTCAACAAAGAGGATACTTCTGACAAGATGGATGGTAAGAAATTGTTTAGTCTGTCCTCTAATTCTATTAAATATTTAATACAGTGTCTCTTATGTAAAATTATGTTTAATGTATTTCTTTATTAACAAAATACTGTGCTGTTTTCATTAATCCCTATGTAGTCTTGATGTCTTCATATACATGTTGTGTTACTGCTGTTCTTGTCAATGTTTCTCATGACTGGTCTGTACAAGTAAGACAAACTTCATCAGAAATTGGATGTCACTCTTGTTTCCTTAAAAAAACTCTATTAATTACAGAGGAATTCCATAATCAATGCATCTTTTTTTAGCTAGCTCTAGTTCCATTGTGTTTCCATAGTTTTACCTGAAAGGTCAAAGTGTTTAAATTCTTGGTAGTGAATTGGAGAACAGAAGACATTTGATCTCATCATTAAGGATTTAAAAAAAAATACATATATTTAAAATCTTCTTTCAAAGGCACTCTATCAAAATCTTGTCTAGCAATATCACTTGAAGTGCCTGTAAATCCTGTAACACTCTGTTTGTACTGAAGAATAGTTTGAGGACCTACCATGTAAACTAGCTTCCCAAGTATTCTTGAAGTTTTAGTGCATACTTATTCTTAATTCACTGCATTAAACACATGGAGGGAGTTGTTATCCCAAATGCAAAGCAGTTGACAATTGGGCTTCTCATAGTAGTTGTCTGGTTCAGGTGTGTGTTAAGTAATGCTTCCCATATCATAAAATGACAGTCCTAGCTTGATAATTCTAATTTATTGGTGGGAACACTTAACCTAGTCAGTTATGTTTGCTACTTACTTGAGAATTGTTTTGGTGTTTTTAGTAACAGCAGTTGCTTTGAAGAATTAGTAGTTTACTGGAAACAAAATAGGCAGTATTTTCCACAGAAATTAAGATCTCCCAGGCCCAGCATCCTTGGTCATTTTGAAGCAGGGATAATCCTTTAGATGACAGAGACTTTTTGGAAGAACGTGAGCCAGTTTTGAGCATTGCAGGTAGCAGCCAACTTCAATAAAATGAGGGGGATTGTAAACAGTGTCTTCCTTGCTTATTTCCATATCAGATTTCCTTAATGCTGCATAGAATAGGATTTATTTATTAACTGTCTGTGCTGAACACTTGAGCTTTTTAACATTGTCACCAACTGTAAAGGTGGTTAGGGCCATGTGTATAGGCTTTTTCTGTTGGTCAGATGATCAGGCGTAACTAATGGTGTCCCACACATGTTTAAGAAAAGTAGAGGAGGTATTACACCACTAATCAAAGTAAGAGATTCTAAAAGGGTATCTGTAGGGATGATGTGTGAGACAGTGAACACAGCTTGGTTCTTTAGCTGTGATTATGGTACAGTTACTCTGATCTAACCACCACCAGGAGGAACTAACCTTTTTTCCTTTTCCAGTCACTAACACCTGTAATACTCCACTATCAATCACAGTAAGTTAAAGCTCCTGAGAACTGATACACCAGAAGTAAATAGTATTTTATTTGGTTTATGGAGCTGACAGTGAGCCATCAGCTTTCCAAACTAAATGGTCACTCAGTGGTAGAGAGGAAGGAGAAGCTGACCCACCCCTTCTAGGACTAGCTAGCTGTTAGCCTGACTTAGGTGTTGCATAGAACCTGCCCTCCAAGATGGATTTCTGGGAGAATGTTGGATGTGGAGGGATGTAGGTTAGGCTTGGGTTTGGGTTTTTTTTATGCAAATTGGCAAATCTGGGAAACTTTCAAGCACTCACATATTACTGTAACTGATTTTTGTGAGGAAGCATTGAAATTTACAGTGAATTAATACTTTAGAGGGAGTTTTAAAAAATAGTGCCTTGAAGATAATGTAACATGAGAAAGTCATAGCTGAATTTGCTGGTAGAATTAATTAGGTTCAGGCTAGCCAGAGGCACTAACAGATGTTTACTGATTGTAGTTTTCTTACAAGCAGAAATGGCAGAGTGAAAACAAAAACTGTATTTTCTTTCTTACATTTAACATTTTTATGACGACTAATACGTGGTTTGTTCAAAGGAACATACAGAGAAGCAGCACAGCTTTTTAGACAGGAATAAGATTTATCCAACTCCTATTTTATCAGGACCAAGCCTTGTTAAGTGTGGCATAGCTATACAAGTGTGATCTGGTTTCAGCAAGCTCATACTACTTCCACTTTGCTAAGCAAAGCTTGATCTCATGTATGTAGATCTTCAGAGTAATCATGGATTAAATTCAGAAAAAAAATCTCCTTGCTGGCAGTTCCCATTACATTCTCACTGTCCAGTGTGGGAAACACTGTTCTTGTGGGTTTTTTCTGGGATAATTTATAATAATATGGTTTATAATTTCAGAAGAGCTTACATAAGAATATTTTTAATGTTTCTTTGGATCTATAATTTTTTTTTTCTGTTGATATTTTTGGTGGTGTTGTGTTAAGTTCGGAAGGCAGCGCTCTGTATGTTATGTTCTTGTAAATCACTAGCAGTGTACTTTGGATGTTTCTGGATTATTTGCTTCAGTTCAATAATGGTCTTGCAGCATAGAAGCTTAGACTTCATGATAATTTGTCCAGATTAATCTCTAAAAGGAATTGGAGAGAGACAGTACTGTTTGGAATATCATATTTTATTATTTTTTCTGTTTAGGAACAGCTTCTGAAGATGGTAAGAAAATATTTTGTTAGAAGAGCTATTATTTTCAGCTTCATATTTTCATTGATACAAATTAAGCTTTGAAAGTAATGTGTGCTCTTTCTGGGACTTCGCGGAGGTTCATAATTCCAGATATCTTATGCATCTAATACTTGGTTGTCATGTAGTATTTTTTTTTTAATTCTTTCGCTTTTATTTTAATCCTCAAGTACTCATCTGCAGTAGGTGTCATTGCTTTAACATTTTTGGTGTGAAAATACAGGAGCTTTAGAATTTCACATTTGTTTTTTAAAGCAAATCTTGTCACAGTGTTTCATCAAATGTCTTCATGCTCTGGGGAAGCAGGTGCTACTATTACTCATCTCTTTCAGGCTGAGAAATTAATTTTCAATGTGCTATTAACATTTAAACCTGTCAGTAGTGGATGGATGGTGAGACTCCAAGTGAGTTAACAGTTCATTTGCCTCACAAATACAAAGTGGTTGTTTTTACCATGATAAAATTTAAACCAAGTTCCAAGCAATAATAATTTAACATAGTACTGAAATGGTGGCACTCTGTGTTCCTAAGTTTTCAGGCCAAGTTGTGAACGCAGTTACGTACCTTGCAGTCTCACAGCACTGAGTGGGAAAACATTGCCATTGCACGGGGATAACTAGTAGAGTTTGGACTAGTTCATCTAACCATTCTTGCTAGCATATTGTTTTCTCTCAGTTTAGTGAATAACCTCCTTTATCCTGATTCTCTTCTTATAGACTCATCTATGGCTATTCCCTCTGCTTGGATGAATAATATTAACTTGGTTGGTCACCAAATTCTGCTGTGGAAAGCCTAAAGAGGCTAGAACTAAATAACAGTCTGTGTACCTAATTTTGGGTCTAATATGGACTCAGTATGCCTAGAACATATTTGAATTACCCTTTTTGTAGAAGTGGATTACTTGTTAAGCTAGATACACCCTGTACAAGCATTTTGGGTTTTGCTCTGGCAGTTGATAAGAATTGTGGTCAGCATGATTTTGAGTTTTGTTTCATTTTTCTGTTGTTTGAGATTGGCTTAGGAAATGTAGTACACAACTCTGCTATTTCCATTTGTGCATAATCTTTCAGTTACCTATAATTCATCCAGCTGGGGTCTTCCATTGTGTGCTCTGGATGGTGAGAAGAGCATGGCTAAATGCGGAAAGGTGAAACCCAAAGCCAAAATGGTTTGGTGCTCTAGGGAGAAGTTAATCTATTGTTTTAGTTTTGAGATACTCCATTTAATCTTTTTCTCAGCTCTTCTCTCTGTTGAGGAGAGCAGCATTTCCTTATTTCATTTTGTCACTGAAGTACTTCAGCGTACTTAGGCTTGGCAAAATGTCAAAAGGCTTGGGAAACCCTGTACAAGTCTGACTGTTGCCTGGAAAACAGTAGAATCTTCAGTAATAGGAAAGCTAGTGTTCAGATTGCTAAAGAGAGGAGTGAAGTTAGGAAGGACCCTCAGACTCTGTTAATAATGAACACCAGTTCTATAGTTGTACATCAGCATAAGCAGAACTGCAGCAAGTAATCATGAGAAAACTGTATCTGATAAAGCAACATCAGCATATATTGCTAATAATAAGCTACTTCTGATCAGCTCATGTAAGAAACAAGCTAACTAACTAGTTCAGGGTGTTTAAGTGCTAATGTGTAATAATTACTAAACCATTGCATCAGTGGAGAAGTACTTCAGTTGCTCAAGTATTAAATTCTTCAGGGTATTCAAATGTCTACTAATTATCCCAAGCGAATTTCCACCAATTGAGTTATGTTATTCTGCCTTACTATCTCCAAAAGCTTAAGAAAATACTGGTAGATGCTGCTGATGCTTTGCTTGGTACATCACTCTGAGAAACTGATTTCATGGCATTCCTCTTTTCTAGGCCGTATACGAACCAAGCTTTCAACGCCTTCTGTTGGTATTGGAAACTCTAAAACAGATTCCAGAGGACGGAGTAGAACCAAAGTGGTGTCACAGTCTCAGCGTATGTATTTTCTCTTCATCACTAATACTTGATAAGAGGCCAAATGCTTAAGCATCTATTCATTGACCAATGGCTGTAGTCAAAGTTAATTCTAAAAAAAAAAAAAAAAAAAAGAGAAAAAGCTACATACTGAGTTGTTGTTCTGTGCCTTAGGTTCTTCATCGCCAGAGAAAAATGAAGGTATTTTTTTTTTTCAGTGTTTTGGGTCAGTGGTATTTGCATGCTTTCCTGATTCATGTTGTTTTTCTCTGGACAAAATAGGAGGTTAGTTTTTAGTTCTCCAATCAAATTACAGAGTGGAACAGGAAATGAAACACACCCTAAAATTCTGTCTTCAATTATGACCTCTCAACATTCTTTTCCCCCCTTTCTGACCTCCCCAACAGGAAAAACAGTGAACTCTTGTCAGTTACATATAATGGGCTAGAAATACAGAAAAAGGGGTAGGCCGAATGATGTCTTCAGGGTTAACAGCAAAACTTAATTTATTATTTTTCAAAAAGTTGACATTTTCAGCCTGAAATACTTATTTTTATTTTAAGCTGACCACTACCCTAGGTCTTAAATATGTACTTTTCTTTTTTTCTGTATTACAACTGCTACCTTAAGTCTTCTTTAAAGTAAAAATACTAAACCCTAAATTTAAAACCAGTTACTTGTTTTGAATCAGAGGGTTAAAGTCAGCAATTTGCTGTTTGCCAGCTAATCCATGGTCATTTTCCATGTGTGTAGATACCAAAGCTAATGTAAGACTTCTTGTCTAGGTGAGCACTCTTATCATTAATTAAAACAAGGTGATTACCTCACATTCTTTGGCACTGGCTGACCTACAGCAATTTGCTTACACTTCTGATGTCTCCAACAGACATTTGCTGACTAAGCTCTGTAGTGCTTTCACATTCTCATCTTTGTCTAGTTAAATGAAATAAATGAAAGGAAGACAAATTAACAGCAAAATTAAAATAACCAGTCCTGTACTTTGTCAATTCTAATGTTAGAAACCCAGTAAATTACACAGGTTTTGAGTTTTCCAGTATCAGTATCTCCATCAGTAGCTCTATTCACTTTTCTTTTAATTAAAACCTATAATCTTGTGTTTAATGGCAGAATTTATATTACTAGCAGTAACTGCAGTCTATGATAAATAGAAAGACTCTAGAGGATAAAATAAGCAGGCAGAAGACTCTCAGAGTTCTTTTCCTGTTAGAGTGCTTCCCATTTCAGTTCCCATTACTTTTTTCCAGCAAATACAGCTGTATCAAACCTGATCCAATGCTTCCAGCTTTTGTAAATGAAACTTGTAGAAAATACAAAACAAAAACCAACCAACCAAGCAAAAAAAACCCTCAGATAAATATAATAGAATCCAGTAATAGAAATTTTCTTTGGTCAGTTGTTGGTTTAACAATGCTCTAATACCACAGGTTTTTAAGGGATGGGAGCTTGAAAATAAAATCTGTTTATTGGCTGTGATGAAGGTTGTGCAAAATTTACTTCACATTGAGTATTAAGTTGACTATACAATATCATAAGCAAAAAATACTTGGAGTAATAATTTAAGGGGAAGGAGAGGTAACAGTCCCATCAAATAACTTTGTCACTTAATGAAAAGCTGTAAGCAGTATCCATAACAACATTTTTTTTTTGTATTTTTATAAATTCCTTAAGTTACTGTATGGTAAACTCTTTGGGGGAGGGGTTAAATTTAGGTAGCAATATAAGACTTTTGTGACGATCATTGATATATATTAATTAAACTGTATATTTGGGGAAACATATTGAAGCTTTTTTAGTTGCTTTTTGCTAATAATGACAACTTTTCTCCAAGAGAATTTGTTTTGGCACAGCATTAATATCTAAAGAGCTAAGTTGAATTGATACGAAACTAAATAGATTTATCTGTGTGATGTGTGAAAATGCACAAGGGCATCTTTACAGCCTTTTATTATTTTGTTCAGAACTGATGGCTGCAGATAGCTCAGTGGGGGTGAACAAGAATTCTGAGATGTTTTAAGGAAGAGAAACAGGGCAAATGCAAATGGACAGGTGAAGAATTGTCAGGCACTGTATGCCAGCTATTTGGGTGGTGCTGCCTTACGTGACTGAAAATTTTCATGGCATCGTGGGGAGTGAGGTGCTTGATGTTTCCGTGCAGGAGATTTAGTTTCCCCAGCTTACAATGGGAAAATAGCTTCATATTAGATGTAAGCCCTTTATTTTTTTAAAAAGAAAAACGTTTTTGCAGATGCTTTTGTAAATTTAGGGTTACAAGTACTTAGCACTTCTGTTCAAGGGTCATTTTATGAAAGACTTGCAAATTTGAATGCTTTTACAAAAGATACTTTTTCTTAGGGTTTTACAAGCCCTTTACTCTTCCTCTTCTGTTTTAAAATTGTGACACAAAATTATTATTCTTATCTATGGAAAAAAAGATTCCATTTTTTTCCTTTCCTGTCTGGTTTTCAGGTAATTCAGCAAGGTGGGCTGAAATTACATTGCAATCTTCATTCGGAGAAAAAGAGTTAAATTTTTGAATGGAAATGAATTCTTACTTCAGATAAATTTCAAAGAGGAAAATCTGAAATTCTGTGCAAGTCTTTTCAGTTGTGCCATTGTGAGGTTGTTTCTTTTATTTATTTTTTTTTTTTTGGTCATCCACTGCGCCTGCAGCTCGGTTCCTTTACTGTCTGTCTCAAAAGAAGAATAATTGTGTTTTGGCCTTGTGTGTAATTTTTGTTCAGCTCTTGAACTTCTTGAACTTTTTTGCCAGTGTCATATTCTTTTAAAGTAATATGAAAGCTACAGTTTCATGTTTAATTGAAATGTAATTCTTCAGTGTTATCCAGTTGTTGGTTAGAAAGCTGAAGAATTGTAATTTGCTTGTGCAGCTTTGCTTCATCTGCTTTGTACATAGAGCATTTTAGTTCTTCAACTGTGGAAGCTACTTAAAAGCACTGCTTTAGCATAACCCCCTTGTGGCTTTTTTCCCCTATGAAATGACTAAAGCTTTCTTATTTCCATTTGCCATCCATTTTAAAATCTGCTCTGCTCCCTCCCTCTTCGTGGATTTTAAACCCCTACCCTAATCCTGCCTTTACACTTGTTCAGGATCACAGTCTGCTAACCCCATTGGTGGTAAGAGTCTACAGAATTTGTGTATACCTCATTGTTTGATCACCTGTTTGACATAATCTCATTTAAGGACCCTATTCAGCAGAAACTGGCTCACTTTTTTCCATATGCTGCACTTAATTAATTTGATGCAATCTTTTAGAAGGTGGCAGAGATGGGAACATTTTGCCATTTTGGAGTACTCCTTCAGTTAGCCCTTTCATCTTTCATTTTCCTTATTACTAGTGGTAGTACTAACAACAGTATGCTAATAATGCTATCAGCAAAATATTTTCAGCTTTATTTGGCTTATGCATGCTCTAGTTGTACACTTTTTGCAGGTCAGACAACAGAAAGATAAAATATTAGAGTAAGAGGTTGCATTTCTTTTGTATATTCTGAGAAGATGGTTTTTCGTGTTTCTGACCTATCTTCAGAAGTTCACTAGCACCATGCAGGTTTACACTGTTTTCATTGTTTCAATACTGCTGGCTAGGAAGTAGACATAGTAATATGAGGTTTAAGTTGGAAACTTTAGTGTTTTGCAGATCCCAACGATTTCATAGGCTTGCCTGTTTTGCTTTGTTTTCGTTCTTGCTGTAGAAGCTATACTTGTGTTTTTCCAGGCTGTGTAATACTTTATTTAACATTTCTGCTGAATAGGTCCTTAGTTTGGAAAAGGGATTTTGCTAAATAATCATTTCAAGTTTGAATTCAAACAATGAATGTGGAAGTACATGCATGGTGCATTGTTTTAGTTTTCTCTCTTCCACCTAGCGTCTGTTTTGTTTGGGATTTTGTTTCTTTTCCCATCTAATCAAGCTTTAATGAACTTGTTTCTTTTTTTTACATGTGACTCATAAGAAGTAACCCATGAAACTCACTTTGAGATGTTGCATGTAAAGTCTATAGATCAAGTAGCATAGCTGTGATCATACAGTTAGTTGATTATTTTGAAAAGAGTGAGAGGTTTATATCTGTATGTAATTAACCTGTCGTTAAAATTGTGTTTTTATTTGATTAGATTTCTTGAATCTTACAGCTGGAAAAAATACATGAAGTGGTGGTATAAATTTGTTATAACTAGAGAATGGATTCTTTGTTAGGGCTTAAACTTAGAAGTGCAGTGTCATAACTGAATCAGTGACTGGTTTCTGGTAGTGTGTGTAGTGTTGGAGATCTATAGCACTTTTTTATTTTTTTAGCTTGTTTAAAGCTAATTCAAGTGTTTTGTTTTTAATTTGTGGGGTAACCTCCACAGGAATGAACATGAGTAGTAATTGTCTTCAGTGAATTAGCTTCTGAAAGAACACTGCTTGAATACCCCCTGCTCTTAGGAAAGCAAAGGAAGGAAATTTAAATATTGGAGAAATTTTGTTATTTCCCTATAACGTTGGTTGTATGGACAGAGCTGGGATAATGATAAACTTACTAGTTTTAAAGCTGCTCCCTTCAGCTTTCCAGCAATTACTTTTTGTTTTGTTTTTAATAGAAAAAGTGGTTAGTGAGACCATGTAGCTTAAAAACCAAACACACCAGTAGTCATGTTAGTGACATTTAGAACTGTTGATGAAGACTAGAAATAATATTTCTGGTTTTTGAGCATATCTACTAGTAAATGCCATGCTAAGTGCTTCCTTGCATCAGTTACTATATCTGCCTTGTATGTAATGTTTTAAGAACTTCAACTAGGATTTTGTGTTTCATTTTTATTCCCTTGTAAGTTTTTTCCAGACCATCTCAGTCTACCACCACTTAACTACTGACTTGCAGCATTCTTTCAAACCATGGTTGGTTTATCTTCTGTGCCACTCCTTATATTTATTTATTTTGCCTCCAGCTGGCAGTAGATCTGGGTCTCCTGGGCGAGTTTTGACAACAACCACACTTTCCACTCTGAACACAGGAGTTCAGAGAGTGCTAGTGAATCCTGCAGCTGCACAAAAGAGAAGCAAAATCCCACGAAGCCAGGGATGCAGTAGAGAAGCTAGTCCTTCTAGGTTGTCAGTAGGTAAGAATCACTGAGTAACTCTTGGTTTCTTTTATAGCCTGTCTTACTCTACGTTTTGAATCTCTATGGCTTGCATTTAGTTTTAGATAGGTGATAAAATTAGAATATGTATCAATCAAAGTCTGAAATGTGCCTATTTTCTGAGGCTAGTCCTTGATAAACAGAACAGTTTTAAGCAGAAAGTTTATTTTTTTGTCGTCAGGATGCAGGAGTTGTTCTTTTCCTCACCTCCCATGTCTATCTCTCACTTTTCTTCTTATTCCCACACCAAAAACACATCCACTGAATGAAAGTGTGATACCATTTTGAAAAGTGTTTTTGTGTCTTCTGTGTGTATATGGTTGCATATGTATACTTTTGTGATAAAATCCATGTCACATATCTTAAACCTCACAGGATAACTTAATTCTTGTGATCTATTACAAAGAATATTATAGGAAAATAATCAGTTGATCATAATGTTGTTGCTGTGGTTCTTTTTATTTTGATTTTTACCTTAGCTGCATTAACATCAGATTTTCTTTCTTTAGAAAGCTGTGGGTTTTTCCATTTGTGTTACTTTTGGTTAACCCAAGTACAGATTCTGAATCAATACCTGGTTCTTACCATCTTTTGCAAGAGTCTTTTCACTCATTCTGTAAAGAGTTGGTAAATACCCACTTTTAGCTACGCAAAGAAATAATTTCACTGAAGTGGCTACACTTTGTAATACAGCATGATCAAGGAAGAGTGGAAACAGTTAGCACTTAGAATACAACATAATCATCAGTGCCTTTTCTTAGAAGTAGGTCTTTGATCTTACTGCAAAACAGAAGTTCATTAAAACTGCAACTTTTCTTATGTCTTCTCCCTTCTGTGCTGCTGTTTGTCTGTACCCTGAATCATACTAGCACGAGGCAGCCGCATTCCTCGGCCTAGTGTGAGTCAGGGGTGCAGTCGGGAGGCCAGCCGTGAAAGTAGCAGGGACACAAGCCCTGTCCGCTCTTTTCCACCCCTTGGTAAGTACTCAGAGCCCTTGTCGTGCATGGCTGCTCTTGCCCCTGTGATTTGCACCTAACGAATCCATGCCTCCTTCATTTAGCTTGTAGCCCACCACCATTATTTTCCCCTCCTTTGGCTCACTCACCACTTCCTTCGATGGAGTACTGACCAATTGTGTGAATGGGTTGCATACTTCAAAAGCAAACGCTTTGCTGATGTCAGTCTTACCTTAAGTACCACGTCTGGAAAGGTGTGTGGTGTGTAGTGTCTAGGTACTTTTTTGAAAGGGCAGTCCTGCTTTTGGAAAGATTTTTTTTTTTAAATAATACATTTTGCTTCTTATTACGGCACTCATTACTGGGGTGCAGTTAGATGATCTGTATAGGCTGACCAGCTAGAGCAGAGAATAGAGTGTAGTTGTCATTTTCTGCTTTTCCTATAGCAGCAGCCGCAGTCTGCTGTTGGTGAAAACTTCTCCTGGGTCAGTGAATCCCTTTGGCATACAAGAAAGAGATATGCTTTTTTTTATGTCTCCTTAGCTATACTGTAGTCATGTGGGAGAAAAAAAAAACAAACCCCGAAACGTCAAAACCCAACAACTTAAGTTGTTAGTCATTAAAAGCAAATAAATATGAGGGTGCAGCTAAGGGACCAATTACTGAAGCAGAACTACATTCTGAGGCTGCTTTCCAGTTTGTGAAAGTGAACCAGGCAGGTAATGGAGTCCTTTTACAAGTAGACAAACCAAGTACAGTTCTGAAGTTTACTTTTAATCTGTGTAGGAGTGATAAATAATCCAAGTAGCAGCTCTTGTTCCATAGGGAAGAGGAGGAATTGAAAACTTCTGATGTTCACACAAGCACAGCTACATTCAGTCCTCATTTCTAGAGTTGCTGTAACCAAAGCCTTTGTTACCGCTGCTTCAGCTTATTGGCCTGACACTGACAAGTTTTGCAAGATTGTCAAGCTGTTGGCTGTTTCTGTAATGTCACTAAGGCATAGGAAGGTCAATTTATGATTGCATCAGTGTCGTTTTGGTTAGGGATTGGGGAAGTTTCTCATCCCTATATGTCCTTGTCAAGATTACTGTGAAGTGGTAGTAAATTTTGATAAGTCTTCAACTATGTTGTTTTGGGGAATTACCTTTTTTGGTTGTGAGGTAACACAGAATTGTCTCGATAAAATTGTATCTTAAACTGATCTCTTTTTGGTGTTGTCCTTATCTGAGTTAGTCTTCACAGTGTATCCATCTTTCATTTGTTCAAGTGTAGCTTACAGTTAAGGGCTTTGTGGTACTAGTTTTTAAACATAGTCTGAAAAGAATGTGTCTCTGGCTTCCATCTGAGCTTGAGGCACTTGACTGTACTCCTCTTCTGTTACCACTACAAATCTTTTGTGATCTGTTAAGGCAGGGTGCTTCCTGTCAGCCCTGGGGTTTTTGGGAAAGTACCAGTTAATTGGATGAAAGCAGTTTGCTGCTAATTTGACCAGATGCTGTTTCATTTGGAAAATAAATGGAAACTAGACATTATGCAGGATCCTTCAGTACACTTACATCTTACACTGAAACACAGCTGGCAGGCTGTGATGTTGTACACATCTTACTTTATCTTTTGAGAACGAGGATATTTTCCAGATCTTTTTGTGCTGCTTTTGCTGCCTTACAGCCTGACTTGAATTGCATGCATGCAAGGTCGGATTTATATTTGGTCAAATACTTGTCACCTTAAGAAATCTTTATGAAGCTGATATCATAAAATGAGTCATTGGGATGGATGCTGCCACAGGTTTTATTTTCATCAATGGGGTTTAATTTTTTTTCTTTTAATTTTGGCATCAAAACCAAGTACCTATGCAAATGCAATAGATGAATTTTATGGTGGTACAGAGAATGCAAAGTAGCCTGTAAAGGAATGCAATCTTGTTTAAAGAAACAATAACAAACCAACAACACCAAAATAATCAAAGCAAACCAGAAGAAGCCAAACAAACAGAAGCCCCAACAAACAGAACACACAAAAAAAAAACAAACAAAAAAAGCCCCAAACCAAAACAGGAACAACAACTCTACCTGGCCTAAATGAAGATTCCTTCAGTTTGACTTCTGTTGAATGGTTTTGAATGTTATTTAATGTTCAGTTTTGTCTTACGGGATACTATTAACTTCTATCCAAAATAATAAATATCATGTTTTTCAAGGGCACAAGATGAAATAAGGCAAATTCAGCTCTACACTCATAGCTAGAGAGAGTTTTATGTGGAGTTGGAGGAGGAAATGTAATCAGGATTGCAGCTGATTCTCAGCACAGAAATTTTTGCTTACACATGTGAAGTCCTTAAAAGCATAAAATTACCCAAATGCTATGTAATAGCTTTTCTGCATACATTGGTATGAAGTGTTTATGTAATCTCACATGTCAGTATTAATATTATAAACTGAGAGATTAACAGCCACTCTGAGAAGCAAGTGGTTTGTAATTCATATGGAAGTGCCCATATTTCTGTTAGATACACTAGTCTTGAGACTTAATATTAACTGTATCAGACTTCAGTTCCATATTTCAGCTAAGAAAGTATGTTGAGCCCATGAAAAATCTTCATTTGATGTATCTTTTAGAAAAATCAAACTGCAACACTAAATACTTCCTCACTTTCTGCACCTGCAAGGAATATTCTTGGAATGAGGAATATTTGATCCAATACAGTGCTTCCTTTTGCTGTCTTGCATTATTCAAATGTGTATGGAGGAGAATGATCTTGAATTATATGCCTAAAGTTTGAGTCTTGAATTTTATCTTTTAATTTTTAGGGCTTGCTGATGGAAAGCAATAGAAGGGTTTATCAATATTATTGCTTGCATTTAAAGCCCTGTCAGACTTCATGTCTGTGTTTCGACACCCTTTGTCCTCTCTCCTTTTCCACACTGAGATACACCTTCTGAAGAACCACATATTTCCACAAACGATGAGTTGTAAATGAGAATTCTCTAGCTAAACAACTTCATGCAGGTTTAGGTGGTAGTAACTGATAGTTGTACCTACATAAGGAGTAGAGATCTTTCTTTGGAAAAATCCAGTGTGTTGTTTCTGGGACCTTTACAGGACTTGACATGATCTTAGAATTAATTCAGATTAGAAGAGGTATGCTTCCTCAAATATGATTTGGTCCCTGTCAGAGTTACTTGATGCTGATCAGACTCTCACATTGTTAATCACAGGAAAAGATGATTGATTTGATCCCTAGTTTCATAAAATCATAGAACGGTTTGGATTGGAAGGGATCGCTGAAGGCAATCTAGTCCAACCCCCCTGCAGTGAGCAGGGACATCCTTCACTGTACCAAAGGTATTAAGTATTTACATTCAGTTATTCATTAAATCATGAGAACATATTTGGGGTCTGTATCACAGTAGGTGGACATTTAAGTTCAGATTAAAATTATCAAAACCAGTTTCATTTATGTGTCTGTAAAATGCTAGCTTAAACTGAAGTGAAAGAAAAGCATGAGTCCTTAAAAAACACACTAAATTTAAAATTACTTGGTTCAAGACAGAAAATATTAGTAAGACTGAATCAACTTTGAAATCTCTAAAAGACCAGTTCTGTGCAAGTGCCAGGAGGAGGTTACTAAGTTTTGTTCCAGAGTCCTTAAGGATCTTTGTTTCTCTCTTTCCACTGCTTTAAGGAAAACAATGTTCATGAGCTATAGTAACTAAAACTTTGTTTATGTAAAGAAAGCAATACACTTGTGAAATATTAATTGCATTAAATGGTTTTAAACTTTTAATTAAAATTAAACAGTTCTACCTTTCATCTCTGTTGAGGAGTTTTAACTCAGATGGGTTTATCTGCACATACGCAATAGTTCAGCTTCTAACACAGTGAGTTTGTACAGCGGTCATTTTTTTGCAGGTGTATGGTACCCAAGCATGTAGAATTGTGTTAACTGCAGTGAAATAACAGGATCAGTGGGACTTTTCAGCTATTGCTGAGGATTCTGTGTGTGTGTCTCTGTGTGTTTGTGAATTTTCTCTTCTTTGAACTTAAGCATAATTGCTTTTAATCTGTTATTAATGTTTTAGTATAAAATTTGTGCATGAAATGTCCACTCTACATAAACTTATAGTCATATTCTCTATAAATCTAAATGATTAAACATAATAATTTTCTGTATAATCAAAGAACTTCTCTGAAGCTTTTCCCTTCTCTGTAATTCCTTGTGCTAAAGCTGAATCTTTTTGATCAATATTCTCTTCTTCATGTAAGCAGCGCTTTGATGCCGCAGTAATAGATAGGGTTTATATGATCCTGTTATTACAGCTTCCAGACATCACTCCAGATCCACTGGTGCCCTCTACACTCCTGATGTTTATGGGGCTACAGGTGAATGATGAGTACAATTTGCTGTCATCTGTGCAGTCATCCTGGATTTTTTTTTTTTTCCCCNTCTTTTTCCTTGTGGTATTTGAATAGAATGTTTGTGTATGACTCTGGTTTTTAACTTCATTTTTTACATTTCCCTGCACCCCTACAGACTTCAGAATGAATGTAGCCAGTGTTTGAGCCGCTACATACTTGATTAGAAATGTGAAGCCAGCGTTTTTCTTCTGCTTGGGTTTTTTGAAGTGAATGTGATATTCGTGGCCCCTGTTACCTTTCTGACTAAATCCTTTCTGTTTATTTTTGCTGTTGTTGGAACAGGTACCGGCTTTGGGATCAGCCAGTCGAGTAGGTTGTCATCATCAGTTAGTGCTATGCGAGTGCTCAACACCGGCTCTGACGTGGAAGAGGCAGTAGCAGATGCCCTGGTAAGAGTCTTGCACTTAACCTCTGAAGGATACAGACTCTTAAAAAATGTTCGGTAACTATACATTGATTTATGCAAAGGAACTTGTAATTCATTATTTTATTGGCTTCTAGGGGGTGGAAGCCAAGATACTGAATTGCTACAAAGTATTGAAACTTTTGCTTCCTACAGGAGACTTAAGTTTTGGGAAATGTACGTTTCTCTGTGACAGACAGAAAATAGTCTGGAACTGTTCTGTTGGAGTGGCCCAAGGAGTCATTTGAGTAGATAGCACTAACCAGCAGCTTCTTGCAACAGCCAGCCCAATTTCTGGTGAAGTCAAGGGCTTGTCTGAGCTGGGAATGGTGGCAGCTAAAGCACTCTACTTGTTGTAAGCCTGTGTTGCATTTAAAGTTCTTGACGCTGAGGAGAGAAACTGATGGCTTAGTAGACAGCATTTCGTAAGTTTAGGTTTTGGGTTGTGTGGTGGTTCTTTTGGTTTTTTTTTTTTTTTTTTTTTTTGTTTTTTTTAAATTTTTTTACTTAATCTAAAACTTATTTTGCTTTTTTCC
>WBNM01025030.1:188214-316409 GCA_013399055.1 Ramphastos sulfuratus
TTTTTTTTTTTTGTTGTCTTGAAATTGTTATACTGAATCTAAAACTGATTATGCTATTCTCCTTTTCAACCTTTACTGTTCTTTAAAAAAGGTGCATTTGGTCCCTCTACCTCCCAGTTGGTTAAATTGACTGTGTCACATATTTTGCTCTTCTGACATGCACATCAAGCTGAAATCTTCAGTTAACTGACAATGTTGACACTATGAACTGGAAACATTTTTATTAATTATTGTATGCCATTTGCATATCTTTAACTAGGAAACTGGTACTTAGAAATATTAGAATGCTTTAAGTAATTCATTCTTACTCTATTTTAATGAAAAGATTGTTTGGAATGTTAGTAGAACACTCTACTTGCTAGACCAAAAAAATATGTTGTAACCAGAATGACTGGATAGAGGAAGAACAAATTAATAGAAAAAATCTTCACAATTTGTGTGTCTTCACTGGCACAGAGATCAGAATAGCTGTAAAATCTTGCTTAAGAGGTCATGTTGAGATGGAGTCATTTCCTCCTGCTCCCCCCACTTTCTGATATTGTAGACTTCCAAAAAATGTTCAGCATTAATGGGAACGTTAAGTAGTAAACTGGAAGTCCATCTGGATTTGGAAATAGGGGAACTTAAACTTTCTGACTATGTAATTTCAAAGCTTATGCTATAGATTCATCAACAGTGGTGCTGAATGTCCTTCTAATAGCTTCATAGCTAATTCAGGTTTAGTTGGGAAAACAGTCTAGTTAGAATACAAAAATTGTGGAGAAATTCATGCTTCCAAGGAGTGAGGCTCAAATGTGTCCTGCTTTATTGAAGCAATAAAGTTTGTTCATAAAACTGTTTTTTGTATTACCTGGATCCAAAATACCACAATGCCTCTAGAAATGTTAGAGCAAAATTAGTTTGCAGTGACAGATTTTAGGTAAAATATACAAAGAGGAATGAAAAACAGCAATATTTTATTATTCCATGCATGGTTGCTTGCCATGCTGTAAATGTACAGATCACCCTGCACAAATGACTCCATTTAGTTGGAAATCTGGTTATGAACATCCTTCTGTTACAGACTGAAGCCCTCTCCCATAACAGTGGTTTTAAAAAGTAGATTGTAGAGTCCTGAGAGATGTAGTAGACAAAACAAAAATATTCTGGATTGTATTGCTGCTTTAATGGTATGAATAATCCTCAGCCAGTTCAAATCCTGCTGAAGCCAGAGGGGTGCTAGTCTTCTGGCTTGAGATCTGGTTTGAATGCAGAACACAAGATATGCAGCAATGTGGTCATCTTTACATATTATATACCTCTTACTTTAGCTTTGACGTGTTAGCTTCCACTTCTTTTATTTACTCTCTCTCCTTTTTTTTTAATGTACTGGTGACCCTTTTAAAAAAACACTCATGTCTTCATGATTTTTCTCTTCCTTTTAGTCTTTTGAAGCTGTATTCATGCTTATTCTGTTGACATCATATTTGTTACATGATGTATTGATTAGTTGGTATTGTGATATGCTCTAAGTTATTTCACAGTCACAAATGAAATCCTTGTGCAAATGGCAGTGGTAATTAAGGGGAAGAAAATCGCTTATGCTACTGCTTCTTGGAGAGTATGTAATAAAACCTAAAGTTTTAACTTCTAGTTTCAAGTCCAAAATTTGAATGACAAGAGTATTTTTCAGGAATTTGTGTTTTTCCTTTAGGATAAACAGTGTCTTGGTAGGTAGTGGGTTCTTTTTTTTTCCTGTGACCTTTGTCATGTTTTGTTTTGTTGCTTGTTTTTGATTTGGGATTTTGCATCATGCAATTCATCTTTTTGTAGGACATTGACATCTGTAGTAATTGTAGAAATGACAAAATGTAGATATTATAAAGAAGTTAGGTAGAGAGATTGATGGGACAATAGAATGTAAGTGAAGGTTCATACTTAACAATTGACTGCATGTATTGTCTCCATGCTGAAATATCACTGCAATAAGGTGCAAAGACTTTGACAGAGAAGTCTGTGTGGCCATCCAGCAGATGATATGTATTATTTCCCTGGAAATGGAAGCTTAGCTGGCTACTTCTGAGCAATGCATGATATGCTGCTGATCAGATACAGAGAGCTAATTGTCAATTTTGTTCTTAAGTTTGTGTGTTCCAGTGGCAGATAGTTTAATAGTCACAATGCTGCTATGCTTTACCTTCCTGTTCTCAATTTCTGTTTCTTTTTAATAATTTACTGCTAACAGCTCTTAGGAGACATACGGACTAAGGTAGAGAAACCATTTTCCTTCCTCAATAGTTTAATATTTTGCTATTAACATGCTTGATGCAAAATAAGTTTAGGTGACAAAATATGTGGGTATAGACCTGAATGTTAAATTCTGTAGCATATATAAAACTATTAAATGAAATAACTGACTTTCAATGCAGTGTTAGTGTCACCTTATCATGCAATTTTATGGAATTTGTTTTTTTAAGTAAACCTTAAGTTGAATATTTGATCAAATGTATGTCTTCTCTATATTTGCTTTGCTCTTCTATTTCAAATACTACACAAGCCATACTTCTATAAAATAGCATTATTAACTTATGTTGACTTGCTCTGAACAGTTGGGGCTGTCTGTCACTGCAGGTAGCTGGGGTCACACTGATTATTTGAACTATTGGTCTTTCTACTCGTTACGGGTGTGCGTGCTGTGCTTGTAAGCACTAATGGGGGGTGTTTCTCTGCAATAGAAGAAGCCAGTGCGAAGAAGATATGAGTCCTATGGGATGTACTCAGATGATGATGCCAACAGTGATGCATCAAGTGCCTGTTCAGAGAGGTCCTACAGCTCTAGGAATGGAAGCATACCAACGTATATGAGACAAACAGAAGACGTGGCTGAAGTCCTAAATCGCTGTGCCAGCACCAACTGGTCAGAGAGAAAAGAAGGCCTTTTAGGTCTGCAAAACTTATTGAAGAACCAGAGAACTTTAAGGTGAGAAGACATGTTAACAGAAAAATACTTTATTTCAGAGCTGAAGAAAGGAAGTAGGAAGGAAGACTAATACAGTATTTGAAAGAATACAGGAAGTTAGGGGAAGGGGAAGCAGAGTGTGTCTGAGAGTAAGATGGGGGAAGGAGCAGTAAGCTGTTGTCACTTCCGGCCACAAGTGTATAAGACCTGTTGAAAAAAGCTCAGTTTAAAAATGGAATTAGAAACCAAGAGAGTTCTTGAAGTGCAGAGAATCAGTAAGGTGTTTCTATCTAGTACCAATGCAAGACCTATATTTTTAAATCTTAAAATTTATTTACCATTTTTATTTGTTCTGTATGCAGAAGAAACTGTTCACTGCCAGCTACTAAGAATTACTTTCTTTCCATTATCTGCTCTGTTGAAGTAGTCAAGAATAGTATAATATATTAATTGAAGAAACACTTCTAGGTCAAAAGTCTCATTTTAGACAAAATTTATTACATTTTAATCCATGTCTTTGAAATGTTTTTTCTCTATTTTGTTTACTAGATGTTTTGATTCAATATTTAAAGTTTTCACTTGGTTTTTGTGCATTAGTGTTCTGATAGTACTAGCAGAGGAGCTGACTAATGTATTGTTGTCACTTTGACAGTCGTGTTGAGTTGAAAAGGTTGTGTGAAATCTTCACAAGAATGTTTGCTGATCCTCACAGTAAGGTATGTTTAGGTTTTTCTTACTTTCAATAAATGTGTGAAAACATAAATTAATGGAAAGCCAAATCTGGTGAAATACGTCAACTATGTTCCCAGCTGTAAAAATTTGACAAGCTCTGTTCTGTGAGCACTTAATGGGATCAGATTTCAATCAGTTAAATCGGCAGTTTTGAACAAGATAATTTTCCATCTATTTTTCAGGATATTTGAAATTAAGTAAAGATTACTTTCATCTAAAATACACTGAAGTAGTCCAAAAGTTTGTGCTCAAAATTTGTAAGTATTATTAAGTAGTCAGGTGGCTTACAGAGGCCATTTTAACATGAGTCATGGAGTTTTTCTTAATTAGAAACAAATGGCTGTGCTGCAGTAATTCAAATTGGAGAGAGAGTGGTCTGACTAAATCTTACATGACAAGTGAACTGTACCAAGTGTGTAACTACTTCTTTTGCATGGTGTTATTTTATCATAGCTTAGGATGTTTTCCTCTAATGACATAGGTAGGACGGGCAGTAGAGACTGATGAATCTTATCTCCATCATGGTTTGTATTCAGTAAGGCAGAGACAATATTTCAGTATAAAGGTAAATGCAATGCTCTATTCACTTGTACCTAGGTAAAGACCCAGTATGTATGATACATCAAGAAGAGTAATCCTTATTTTCTAAGACCATAACAGTCTCTCTGAGTTAATTCATAGAGTTTGTGGAATTTTTGTGGGAGGTGTATTACTAGTAAGCTTAATAGGTGCAGTTACTGCTTATAGCAAAAGTTTTGATGAAGAAGCTGATGAAGTTACAATGATATCACATTAAAAACATGTAATGTCATGTAGTGTTTGAATTTTTAGGCTTGTTTGGAAGGAACTTTGTTTTCTGTTGAGTATAACATGTCCCATCTTGTGTCCATATATCAGAGCTGAAAAAATGATAGTCCAGAAAAATTCAGAGCAAAGTGGTTACTTCCAAAGTATTATCTTTTTCCCAGCAAGATTCTGAAAAATTACTTGGATTATGGCAATACTTCTTACATATTAAGTCTTCCTTATTGCTGCAGTGGAAAACTAAATACAGAGTGAGAAGTTAGGACAAGTTACCCTAGCGTTTATCTGTCCTTATTTTTTCCTTCTGGAAAAAGTGTCTTAGTTGCTGCATATTTTGGAAGAAGCTTGCACTCGTAGGAACATCATACCCAAGTTGCTCACATACTGCAGAAATCCAAAAGAAAAGGTTAAATCCAAGCAGTTAACTCTTCTTTCTATGTAATGTTTTCTTCAGTTTATAAGTTAGAGGAGAGGAAAGACGAATGTTGAAATACTGCCAGGTTAGAAATTAAATAATGAAAAATTAATAGAAATTAAAGAATGAAAAATTGTGACTAGCAGCTTGGTTTATTCTGCTTGCTCTTGTATTGCAACTATGCATATATTGCAACTACCCTGGAGAATTTTTTGTAGTGGGGGAGCAAGGAAATGATAATGAATCTGTTCCAGACTGTAGCTCTGCGTGTGTCACAAGAACATGTTACTGTTCCTTAAAGCTGCTTGGAATGTTACATTTGATTACTACAGTTGATTATTTTCTTCACTGGGCATTCTTATAGGTAAAATAATGTTGCTTTGATTTCCAAAACTTAGCCTGCATTGTAGCAGCTGTGGTGCACCTGTTCCCATCACTGAAACCTTGTCTGCCTTTTGGTGTGGCCAAACTATTAAGAGTTGTCCTGTTTGTTATTTGGAGGATCCTTTAAGTGTTAATGGTTCATGAACTGTTAATTTTTTATCACGTATGTATGGCTACACAATCCTCATCTTCGATTCTTTTCAAGCGTTGGTAGCAATTCTGTCATCTTTTGGTTTGATTTTCTTTTGTTGTTGTTGTTTTAAAGTTTGCTTTAACATGATAGCTGGATTTAGGGAACTGCTTAGAAAAAGAGTAATATCGTTTGGAAGAGAAAATGGGAGAAGGATTTGAAGGCTGTGCCACGTGCTTACTTCTAAATACATCTGGTATCCCAATAAAATTAGTAAATTTGTCATAAAAGATTTAAGATACCTTTTTTTTGTTTTGTTTTGTTTTATATTCCATACAGGAACTTTGTATTGATGGCCACTAATTTGTGTGTTTTTATCTTTTTTCCCCTTTTTTGTTGTTTTGTTTTCTTTTGTTTTTTTGTTTCGTTTTGCATGCTGTCCCCTGTGTTGGAACTCTCTTTAGAGAGTAAGTTGGTTCAATATTCGTTGGAAGCCTAACCTTACTTGCATGAATGTGCAATTAACCCTTTTTCTCTATTTTTCTTCCCCCCCCCAACAAGTTCATGCAGTGTCAAGCCTTTTGCAATCATAAAATGCTATATACAACTATGTAAATTGTGTGGTAAAGTTTTGAGATGTGCTTTATCTACTAATTAACTGACATTGTTTGGTTATGCATTCCTGCTTTATATTGTGGTGGTTGGCACATCTGAAATAACTCACGTGAAAGGTAGATAGATCACCTGTAGGTTTTTTTCATACCTCTTATTTTTTTTTTCACTATCAAATTAAAAGCTTCAACTTCAGATGCTTGATTTCAGAATTTTAATTTACATCACAAATACAGAAACTGCAGAAATCGCAGTACCCACATACATCATTCAACATACAGATAGCTGAATTCCATTTTCCATTCCAAAGTCATTCTCTACCTTAAATGCTCTTATAGCCACATTAAATTCTTCATGCTTTGACCTGAGACAAAATAGCATGGTTCTTTTCTAGAGAAAGATAAATTGAACAAAATAACTCAACTTACTTGAGTTTTCCTCCTATGTTCACTGTGGTAAACCTAAAATTAAACAAAGCTTGAAAATAAAATCCAGTCCTCATTTACATGGAATTTTAATAGCTAAATCATTGGCCCAGGATCTTTAAAGTACTTTTGCCACAGTGAGTCACGAGTCACTTCATGATGATTTCAGTTTAAACCACTTCACATATTTTAAGTGTCATAAGAAGTCCACATTACTCTAAGTAAGAAGTTGTAATCAGTTTTGTTCAGCTTGGGTGTTTTAATGAACTAGAAGTGTGTGTCAGTGTCTGTGAACTCCAAGAAACAGGTACAGTTTCTGAAATCTGCTGAGCTGTAGAGTTTAATTTGAAGGGGTGTAAATAACAATTTTAAGACCTCCAGTGTAATAATCTTCATAGCACCAGAACTATTTTTGTTGTTTGTCCAAGGCCAGTTTATATTCTCCTTATCTTAAGGCTGTGAAATCCAAAAACTTGTACACTTGACTATACAGAAAGTACTTTTTAGTTTATTTTTTTTCTAAGTCTTACAGTTATGCACCCACAAAACAGTGTATTGTCACAGTTCAGCCAAGTACAGAAGACATCTCTATTCCCAAGCAGAAAATTATCTTTCTTCTGCTGGAAGAGGAATTTTTAAACCTCAAACTTGAACACAAATCTAGATAGCAGAGGAGGTAGAATTTTTTTTTTCCTTCAGTTTAGTTTTAACTTCCCAAAAGGGAAGTTAATTGAAGTAGCTCATCCTGATAGGCTTAATGTTGAATAGGATTTGTATTGTTCGATTTCTAAGACAGTTTTTTGCTATTTATGATGTGTATCAAAAGATTCTCCTTGGTCTTTATTAGATCATGAAAGAATCATAGAATACTAGATTGAAAGTGACCTCAAGGATCATCTGGCCCAACCTTTCCTGGCAAAAAGAATCTGATTTAATTTTCTAGTTCTATACTGCAGATTTGGAGGCATTTCTTTTAAAGATATTTATATGTATTTTTCCACTTTATGGTGTAAATTTGCTTATCCTGTTGTGAGTAATATGAAAAGAGATCCGATTTCCTCAGTGATGAAGGCATGCAGCAGTGTGTGTCAATTCCTCCATGCTGGATCAGTGCTGTGGAGTGAAGTCCACTTCTGTGGACTGGTTTCTGCAGCTGTGTGAGGTATGATCACAGTTTTGGATCATCTGCTTTTACAGACAGTAGCAGAATGTGGCCTTGTGCCAAGCTAGGTCAGCCACAGGAGGATTTGAAGTTCCACACCTTTCTCTGCAGCAACTGTATTTCCAGGCTTGTACCCATGTCAAAAATACTTAGGAGGCAGTATCTCTCCAAGTTATTTTGGATGATAACGATACTTCTGCTTCTGTACCCAGCTATGTGTTGGAGCTGAGGTGCCTGTCTTTTGTGAAGGTAGCATTTTAGGCTTAAGCACCCAATTTTTGGTCAGAGGAACAGCGACCCTGTGAGCCACACTGGTACAGAGCATATACATCCAGATTTAACCATAAGTCTTGAAGAAAACACCCATAGTATTACTGAGATACTAAAAATGCCATTTAAACCGGTTCCCGTTTGTCATCCCTTGTCCTCCTTACTGCTCTACCTGTTAAGGTTACTATAAATACACCAATAGACATAATTTTCCTGCTGAATGCAGGCTTTTCAGCACCCTTTATATTTGGATTCAACCTTACTTGTTGAACCCAATGGATAACATCTTTTTGGAGAGACAGAAGTACCCGTGAGTTTCAAACACCTGCCCATCTAAGATGCATTGTGGCTTTTTTCCTTACTTAGATGTGTAATTTCATGCTTGGATACCTGCCATAGCAGGAGAATTTTGTTCTGTTCCACAAATGTTTTATGTAAAGGAACTGACCAGTTTCGACAGTTTTGCGGTGTTTAGCGATGCAGGTATTTACAGTGAATTTTTTTTGCTGAAGAATGGTAGCAGCTTTTTTGGTTTTATGGAGGAAGTAGTGGGGTTTTTTAAGTCTTCAAGGAATATGTCGAATCAACTTAGTGCTGAACCTTAAAAGGGTGACAAAAAAATTTACTGAGAAAATTGAGGTTGCGCCAGCCATCACAGTAAGCATTTCTTTTCTTGACGAAACTGCATGGAATATCTAATTATCAAACTTCTGCAGAAGTGGGCTAACATTTCAATGTACTCTTGTATCAAAATGCAATGAAAAAGCAAGACAGATTTCTTTTTTTTTTCCTCTTTTGGTGTTTTTTTTTTTCCTGCTTGGCTGCAAAAACACTGCCTTTCTCTGCCTCTGAATCCCTTACTGCTTTCTTCTTTGTTTGTAAGTTCAGCATACGTCAGTGTTGTTTCCTCTTTTGCCCCATCCTACCCTCTTTCCCTGTTCTTCTGCCTTTTAGGTGTTCAGTATGTTTTTGGAGACGCTTGTGGATTTCATCCAGGTCCATAAAGAAGATCTGCAGGACTGGCTGTTCGTATTGCTGACACAGCTGTTGAAAAAAATGGGTGCTGATTTGCTTGGGTCTGTACAAGCAAAAGTTCAGAAGGCACTCGATGTCACCAGGTAACAAGTTCCAAAAAGCAACAATACTGACAAAATCCAAACCTACTTCCACATTTTGTTTTTCTTTTAGTTTGAGTTTTGTGGCAATGTGCAGAGTTGGCAAGGGATCATGAAACTTGTAACCCTCACTGCTTAAGCCTGAGATGAAAGGGTTTGAGTCCCTTAGTACCACTTCCAAAATGTTCACCTGAGGCATGATGCCGTGCCTGTGTCTGAACTTGTTTTGATATAAAAATACTCTTGCAATATTCAATTCTCACTGTCCACAAGCTTTTAAGGAATTATGGCAGTAGTGAGTTTTTCTGTCTTCTGTTTGCTTTTCCCAGACTTCACTAATAGCCTGCTTCCAAAATGATCTTATGTGATTTTTGGTCATCATCAGAGCTGCCCATCCCTGGACAGTTTTATTTCCAAATGAAAGCTAGAGTTTTGAGTAGAGTTGGGCAATCTGTGCTGTCTCTTCATCTTCCATTCTCTGAAGGGCAGTGTAATTCATCTCTGCTGAATCTCTGTGGCAGATGTGCTGCCAAGTGTGGGGAAGAGCACGCTGTTGCAGGGAGAGAGGGAGAGGGAGTATGATCTGCTGCCTTTCTTGTCTCGCTGCAGCAGAGCCTTCAAGGCTTATACCCAGATTGTTGGATGTGGAAGAGCATAGGCAGCCCAGAGTGCAACAGGACGATTCAGAGAAGTGGGTAGTGGGTTGTGGTGTATACCTTTAGCAGTGCTACTGCATGGGAATTTAAGGATTGCATCAGTTTAGAGTCAGAGTGATACCGTATCATGATATCATTCCTTATTACTTGCATTATCTATTCTAGCTATAATTGTTTCAGAGCACCATTTTCCTAGAATTTGTCCTTGATGTGCTAGGTGAATGTTTCTGAAAGTCAGATACAGCACAACAGAACTGGTAGACATTTTTTTCTGTCAGGACTGAAGCTTTTCTTTACTGAGGCAATGAAAGGCTTATTTAGTGCCTTTCAACAGGTACTAAAGGAACATTTTATATAGTTCAACACAATTTGATTTGTTCATTTTACAGGGAGTCTTTTCCAAATGACCTCCAATTCAGTATTTTAATGAGATTTACCGTTGACCAGACCCAAACACCTAGTCTGAAGGTAAGGATTTTCAAGCTTGCAGTGCAACCCAAAATTTTCATTGGTAGACATTTGCTTGTCTTAATATTTTAATTTCATTTGTTTGTTTTTTGTTTGTTGGTGGTTTTGGTTTGGTTTGTTGGGTGTGGTGTTTTTGTTTTGTTTTTTTTTTAATTAAGAAAAAACAAAAAAGGTTTTCAATTGGTGGATTTTGTTTTTGTAAACTTTCAGACAGTCAAGCCAGCACTACAGGACCAGCTTCGCTCTTTTTGGAGCTCAAAGGTTTTTGTCTGAGTTATTGTCTTTATTCTTAACCCTATTGCAAACTCTTACAGTGTTTCCAATAATTTTTATTTGAATGCATTCGTATGCTGCTACTAACCCCTGCGAGAAACTCGAAGCATGCAGATGTTTGGTTTTAAAACCTTCCACTAGTATAAAAGTGTTTGCTGCAAGAGAGATCTAATAAACCCACAGCACAGTAAAAAAACGAGCAACAAAAACGTGGCCGCCTAACATCAAGCTGGTTATGCAAACTCACTCTGTCAAGTCTTCTCTAATTTTATGTTTGTGATTTCCCAAGTGTGTTTCTTAGTTTGGTTTGGTTTTTATTTTTTCTTTTTTTGTGCTCAGCCTGGTAGGTTATGAATTTTTTGAATTGTCTTATGAACTTTGGTTTCTGTATTCAAGATCAGCTTCTTTTTGGTACATGTACTTAGGAAAGCAGTGTGTTGTTTTGTAATTACACACATTTTTGCTGAAGAGTCTACAGTCCATGAACCTGGCAGCATAGCTGCCAAGTAAACATGTGTTCTCTAGTACATTCACAGTTCCAAAGAATTAATTTTAGGATAAATGCATCAAATCCTTATAAGATTTACAAGTGATGTGAATAGGGAAATAACAAACATATGGTACCTGGCATTTTCTGGTCTATTCTGCACGAGATAGTTTGACACTGCAAGAATAAGGCTTTTCCCAACTTCTGTTGACCCTTAAGTCACATGAATGTGCCGTTTTTTTCTTCAATACAGTAAAACTTACATTTTTAAGCTTTTAAGGACAGTTGAGGTGTTGACTACTGTTGCTTCGTAGAGCTGTGTTAAAAAGGGACTGCTGTCATTTGTTGAAGACAGCAAATGAGGTAGTGAAAATCAGTTTGTTGTTTAAATCCTTAGAACAAATTTGGCTTGGTTTTGTTTTACTTGATTTTTCCCTCCCCAGGAAGGTGAATTTGATGGTGGAGATGTTCTTCTACTCCATAGAGTGGTATAGCTGCTTACATACAGATACATGTTATGTTTCACAGTGGAGAGTGTAGATTTGGAGTGAGATACAGACTTCTTCTATGATGGGTTCAAGGCTATTCACTGTGCCACCTAGAAGGAATTAAGAAGTCAGAAACACTCAGTGGGAAGACATTCTGAAAGTCATTGCAAATATTTTAGACTTGTGAAATCAGGGTGTTGGTAAAAACTACTGTGGTAGGAGAACACCTATTAGTTTGAAATAAGGGTATGTAAAATGAATTTTTGGGGCAGTAAAAAAAATAAGTGTTTAAGAGCAAATAAGATTGTATTTTTTCAGAATGAAGTGGTGTCTATCTCTTCCATCTTCACGAGGTAATTACAACTTTGGGATCCAGACAGTAAAGTTACTACCTATTTATCCATACTCTTGAATGTTTTGTGTAAATCTCATCCTCAGTGCACCCAGATGCCTCACATCAATTGGTAGTCCTAGGGCACTGCTCTAGTTCTTGAAGTCTTCAGCTTTTTTTTAGATAAATTATTGTTTTGCTGCATGGTGTACGTTTGGGCTAGATACACTGAGGAACAGCATTCACTGTGACAAGGAAAATCAGAGAAAGGCATCCTTTTAACATGCTCAGATGTGAGAAGGGATGACAGAATCACAGAATTACTGAGGCTGGAATTAGACCTCTGACATTATCAAGTCCAGCCTGTGACCTAACACCAGCACATTGACTAAACCATGTCACCTAAGTGCCACGATAAGTGATAGCTTCAAAGAAGGATTCTGCATATGACTTGTCTTTCTGGTGTCTGGCCACAGAGGTGGATTTGGATAGCCAGCCAGTAAAAACATCTGAACATAGAGAAAATGTGGGGACAGACCCAATGTATTTTCCTGCATCTGTCTGAGTTTCTTTTGCTATTATTTTACATGTAGGTGTGGTGAACTGCTGTAACACAGTTTAGAACTTTCATCTATTTTGATTAAATGGATGGATGGGCATAGGAGTCCAGTTTTTTATATGGGATATAATCTATTGAGCTTGTTCTTGCAGAGCATATACTTTCCAAAGGATGGGTGTTGTACTGAAATACATTTCAAATCATAACTTCCAGTTTTCTTGGGTGGACTATCAAGTGGCTCCCACTCAATGAAGCGTTGTGACCCAAATTTGTTCCAAGTTGCTGAATCTTCTTTCCTTTGAAAATACTATTTTTTTGACAGTTTGCTGCAGTTGATCAGAAGATATATAATTCAGTCCATGTAAAAATTTCTTAATTAAAAAAACAAATGCCAATGGTCTGAAGACAAAAATTCAGAGAGATGAGACACCCTTTCAAAATTCATCTGTACTGTATAGTTCAATCATTTGGTTAAATAATGGCAGAGGCAGTTCCTAACCATTGTGATGGTTTTGGAGTTAGCTGCCTCCACACAAAATGAATTCACCCAGACTAGATTGGGTTGGCTGAAGGTTAAGGAATGAAGCTATATTTACAGCTTAGCACAATATACAAACAGATATCTACAATATATTACAAATATTTGCAGTTATATACAGAAATATACAAGTTAAAAGTAATACAGAAACACAATACCCCTCCCAGAAATCAGTCCCCAGGAGGGGCTCCCAGCCACCCTTCCACCTTCTTCCCATCCCACTACCTTATCCCAAAGTCTGCCTTACGTGCAAGGTGAGTTTGGAGGATCAGCAACGGGGGTTAGAGGCAGAATGATTAGCTAACAGCAACAGAAGCCCAGGGAGAAGATGCAGACCCTGACTCCAACAGATAGAGACTGTCTTACCTATATTTGTGTCCTTGCTTTTATACATCTCAGCATGCCTATGAGTGAAGTAGACATCACCATTGTTTGCTTTTCAGCAAGCTAATTTTTCTCATTAAAAAATTCCAGTTAGCCTCAAACCAGCACAAGCATCCAGTAACAAGGACAGGCAGCTGGCATGTGGCAATCTGAGAGCCTCATTGCCTGATTGTTTATATTAAGTCTGAGTAAGGCAGAGTCAAGGCTCCTGCATGCTTACGGGATGAACTTATTTTCTGGTTTAAGTAAATATGCTTCATTACATTCTGCTCTCTTTTTTTTTTCTTTGTTTCTTTTATTTTCTTATGTCTTACCCTGATGCCACAAATGGAACTCTGTAAATCTCTGTAGAAATTCATTTTGATACCTTTTTAGCATTTAGTGGAGAAATTCTTGTGGTTGATCACCAGAGATAGCGACCGTTCAGCTCTGGTGTTGAATAGAAGAATGCTGATAGTTAACTACGTAGTGGGAACTTACAGGAACTGATTATAGGTTCATCAGATGATGTTCATGTTTCATTTCAGCTTTTAAAAAAGTTCTTAATAATTCTTAGTTCTCTAAAGTTCTGATTATTCTTTTTTTAATAGAAGGTTCTGCAATATGCAGTGATTTCTACATCTTTTAGTTGCTACTGTTGAAACCCGAGATGTCTCTTAATATTTGAATGTCTGTGGAATAGGAAGTGTGTTATCCATTTGTAAATTGGTTTGTTATATGAAGTTTTGTATCAATAAATCCATGCTGTTCAGTTTGAGTAGAGAAAAAAAAACAGGATGGTTTTTGGGGGAAAATGAACATGCTGTGAGCACATCTGCTCTGACAGCAGACCATTTTTATTGTACACCTGACCCTCTTTCTCTTTGCAGGTCAAAGTTGCAATCCTTAAATACATAGAGACTCTTGTACAACAGATGGACCCAGGAGATTTTGTAAATTCAAGTGAAACTAGGTTAGCAGTGTCTCGAATCATCACCTGGACCACAGAACCCAAGAGCTCAGATGTTAGAAAGGTATGGTTGTTAGTGTGTGTTTTGAATTGCAGTACATTCCAACTGCCTTGACAAATCAGAGAAGCTAGTATTTCTTGGTTAAACAATAAGAATTGGTTTTCTGAAAAAATAGACTGTTTTTAATAGATCAAAAAACCTTTTATATCCTTCTCAGCAAATGCACCTTATTTTTTTTTTTTGTATGAAGTATCAGAAGTGACAGAATAAAACTTTGCCTAATAATACGTAAGTAAAATGTAAAATTAGGACATGAAGAAACTCTCCACGAGGGTTGTATTTTCATATGTGTTAATATGTTGGGATTGTCTTTCATAGTGCAAGGAATAACTTTGTTTCAAGTACTGTCTGGTATTAAAATATGTTCAGTGGGGATTTTCTATGCAGTTTTACTTCACAGACCACCTTCTGTGATTCTAATAGTGCATTGGTAACAGGAATGGTAAGTTTGTTAGCAAACTAAGTTCAATCTCTGTTGGATCTTCAGTCCTCTGTTCAACGAAAGCTAGGCAAATACATCTTGATGGTTAGACAAAAGACAGTTTGTGCTTTAATAAGGGTTGGAAGATTTGTTGTTGTAATGCTGCCTTTGCGGTGCAAAACTGCCCTTTTTACTTGAAAGCTGGGTTTGATATACCAGAGATACAGAATAATCATGAGAAACGTAGAAATTCAGTCTTTGGAAGGGGTTCTAAATAATCCTTCCAGTTACAGACAGCAAAAATATTTTCGTTTTGATAGAGTAGGGTTTTATGTTGCTTTGATTATTAGCAGCCATTCTGTCTTAGCTGCCATTATCAGCTTGCTAATGCTTTTTGAGTGCTAAATAAATATGCTTATGGCTCAGAGATGATTGCACTTACGACACAGAGAATCATAGAATCAGCCAGGTTGTAAGAGACCTCCGGGATCATCCAGTCCAACCTATCACCCAGCTCTAGCCAATCAACCAGACCATGGCACTATGTGCCCCATCCAGGCTTTTCTTGAACATCTCCAGAGACAGCAACTCCACCACCTCCCTGGGCAGCCCATTCCAATGCAAATCACTCTCTCTGTCAAGAACTTCCTCCTGACATCCAGCCTAGACCTCCCCTGGCACAACTTGAGACTGTGTCCCCTCATTCTGTTGCTGGTTGCCTGGGAGAAGAGACCAACCGTACCTGGCTACAACCTCCCTTCAGGTAGTTGTAGACAGCAATGAGGTCACCCCTGGCCCTCTTCCAGGCTGCACACCTCCAGCTCCCTCAGCCTCTCCTCACAGAACTGTCCTCCAGGCCCCTCATCAGCTTCATTGTCCTTCTCTGGACATGTTCCAGTACCTCTACATCTCTTTTGATTTGAGGGCCCCAGAACTGGACACAGGACTCAAGGTGTGGGCTGACCAGTGCTGAGTACAGAGGAAGAATAACCTCCCTTGTCCTACTGGCTATACTCTTCCTGATCCAGGCCAGGATGCCATTTGGTCTCCTGGCCACCTGGGCACACTGCTGGCTCACGTTCAGCCTACTGTCTACCCGTACCTCCAGGTCCCTTTCTGCCTGGCTGCTCTCTGGCCACTCTGTCCCCAGCCTGTCGCGCTGCTTGGTCACAGAAGTGACTCCTGTGTTTCTTCGCTTCTGTTAATTTCTGCAGTTTGAAGAGTTGGAACAATTTAACAAACGAACCTAAAAAACTTCTTTTTTTCAATTAAGTTTTGAGTTTGGGCAACTTCATCATTTAAAGTTTGTAATGTGAAGAAAACAAAGTAAAAATAGCTTCCATTGCGACTTTGATCTCTCTGATGTTTTCAACATGAAATGGAAAGTTTATATTGCAGCTGGAATTTGTCTTTAGTTTCTTACATAACTTCATGAGTACAAGAAAGAAGTAATAGCTTATATCCTATGGACCTTTCTTGCCTTGTACCATATTCTATGTGTAAGACCATAAAAAAGAGGAGAATTGAAGCAGCACTATCTTCTCAATCAGTAAAGTTTTAGTACTAAGCCACGTGGCAAACTGTCTTATCTGATGTGCTATATCTCTAATAAGCATTTTTGTGTCAATAAGTAACTGAATCACGGAAAGATTTGCTAGTGAGCTAAATCATCTGGAACACCTTAATTACGTGAAGTTTTTTCATTTTATTTTTCCTTTCCATAACACAGCTATTAGAGGCAACTGCCAAGAGGCCTTTAGTAACTCTTTAAAACAAAATTTCACCGGTATGTAGTCAAGAATTATTCTGATGATGTAAAATATTTTGTTCTAACAGGGTTTCCAGCCTGCTATCCACAAGCTGCTTGTCTTTATTTATAAGCATCCAGCATTTAGTATGATTTCTTTAAAAGTTTTTGGCAAATGTGTTTGTGTAATTGGGTTTGGGGTAGGTTTTTTGGTGGTTTTTTTTTTTTTCTTTTAGTAAAAATATTTCCAGTACTAAGTATTACGAAAAATCCTTTTTTATTTTATCATTTTTATTTTATCAGTCTGAAGTTGGGCACTCTGTTAGTGCAGTTTGTTGATGTGGGACTTCGTTCTGTAAGGTAGAATTCTGTGTTTCAGAACTTAGATTTCTTCCAAGGTTAGAATTCTTTTGGAAATAATCAGAATGTTCTTAAACTTCTTCTAAGAACAAAACAACCTGAAAAGTAAGACTTGTAAAGATGGAATGTGATGGAGCATGTCCAAAGAAGGGCCATGATCAGAGGGCTGGAGCCCCTCTCCTATGGAGACAGACTGAGAGAGTTGGGACTGTTCAGTCTGGAGAGCAGAAGGCTCTGAGGAGACTTTATTGTGGCCTTCCAGTATCTGAAGGGTGCCTACAGGAAAGCTGGTGAGGGACTTTTTAGGGTGTCAGGTAGCGATAGGACTGGGGGGAATGGAGCAAAACTAGAAATGGGTAGATTCAGGTTGGATGTTAGGAAAAAGTCTGCCAGTGGTGAGACACTGGAACAGGTTGCCCAGGGAGGTGGCGGAGCCTCAATCCTTGGAGGTCTTTAGGGCCAGGCTGGATTTGGCTCTGAGGAATCTGATCTAGTGTGAGGTGTCCCTGGCCATGGCAGAGGGGTTGGAACTAGATGATCCTTGTGGTTCCTTCCAGCCCTGACTGATTCTATGTTATCTGTAAGACTGGAGTAAAATCAAGAGAGCTTATGCTGAGAAGAAAAAGACTTTCAAATAAAATGCTGCCTTTTGTGTTTTGTTTGGGTGCTTGTTTTGGTTTGGTTTGTTTGTTGTTTTCGATGAAGGAAGGGAAAAAACCAACAGATGATTCAATAGTTGAAAATATTATGAGTGAGAAAATACCAATTTTGATACTTGAAGTTGAGCTTCATTTTGGGCAGATGTGATGGTATCAGTTTCTTTCCTGAGGTGACCTTGAACTGTCTGCTGTGGTGTTTCCTGAGCATCTTAAGTACAGAGGTATGGAGTGGAGACAGTCTAATTCCTAAGCCCTTGCTCAGTTGCTGGATTTGTTTAGGTTTTACTTTGTGTCAGTTTCTGTTAAATAAACCAGCTGTTGTGGTTTTTAAAGAGCCTACAGAATGAGACAGTCTCAAATGAATTGGAGAGAAAACAGAATTCTATTTGGAAAGAGAGATACAGAAAGAAATTACATAGCAGATACAAAATCCGTAGCGAACCCCCTTGACTTTTCCCCCAACCCAAAACCAAATCTAAACCCAGTGCTCCAGTCCTCCCCCCTCAACATCTCTGCCATCCATAGGCCTAAATAAAAGCCTCTGGAGGCCCCAAAACAGGCCTATTGCTTATGTGTTTGTCCTGATAAAATAGTTCCTGCCAGACACAACAGGATGGGGGAAGAGGAAAGGAGCTGGCCTTGCCATAAGCTTATAAGGAGATAGCAGAATTATGGGATTGAGTAACATTTTTTAGTCCCTAGAGGATTTTTTAACCAATAGTTCCCAACCCAGGACATTAGCCATAAGATAACAAAGGGAAGAGAAACACTGAAGACAGGTTGCAGAGGGCATACAGAGTGTTGAAGGGAAGACTGTCAGAGGGAGAAGGAAACCAAAGTTAAAGAGAACAGCCAGTCACGCGTGTGCAGAGATAAATTATGGCTATCTAACATGCTAGGATTTTTGGCACTAAACTTACTGTGATGTGTGCTGGTATGTGTGCTCATACCTTGGCCTTCCACTTCTAATTAAAAAATGCTACAGTTCATTACTCTGGAAGCAAAAGTAGGGGAATAAACGTCTAGAAGAATTTTCTAAACTACTGGCTTGAAGTATATTGCTGCTTAAGGAAGCTGTCTATCGTTCTGCCTAGCATGAAGCACTGGTTCTCTCCAGTGCATGGCAGACCTTGATGGTGAGCTCTCTAACTTAGATGCACTTGGTTAATCTTACAATCAGAGTTTTGTAGTACAAAGAAGCTATTAAGCAATTCTGGAGAACTTAATCTCTAGCTTTTCATTGCACATGTTAGTTTAGTTCAGTAGACTATCCAGTGCACGTTCAGCAAACATTACCAAGTTGTATATGGAACATTGCTTTACCTGAGGGAACCCAACCATCATGGAGCTTACTGTGTCACTTTGTCAAGAAAGAACTCATATTTTGATCAGATAAAAAATACGTAGTAAAACATGCTGTAGGGTGAGGATGGTGTTGATGAACTGCTAAAATGGACATCTACATCCAATAGGCTGTAAACTCCAATACTTAAATCTTCATCTCTGTAATATGTAGAGAGCTAAATGATTCCTCATGCTGTTGGCCTATCTTTTAAATGATTAAGCAAGCAGGGTGGGAAGAGGGAGGAGGGTTAATTAATTTGGCCATAGGGTAGGTTACAAAGACTATTAAATGCCTTGATCAGGACTCCAAGTCAAGACTGTGGTGTTCAAATTAAGGTACCTGCGTGCTTGGGTTTTGGGGCCTTGTTTATCTGGTTTTTACTATTTGTAAAGTGATAACTGTTCTTTTTCCAAGCTAGTGTGTTGATCATACATCTGTAATTACCACTTCCAGGAGAAGAAGTTGTAGGCTTGTTCCTGCCTGGTGTGCTCCTTTCAAATCTGTTCAGTGTGCTAAACTCCTTAAAAGCCATTTTGTGAATTCCTTCAGTACTTTTTTTTACTGAGTAGGGATCTATGCTTAGGGGTGTAAGGAGCAGATTTCTTCCAGATTGGTTGTTAAAATTACTGCATAATTCATTGTTGTGTGCATGGATTTATCAGTATCTGACCTTCCAGCTTCCCAACAGGTGCAAATTGCTTTTGTTCACATCTGTTAACATGTTTATTCAAGCTTAACGAAGACTTCAGTTGCATGTTATGATTACCACTCATTATAGCATCGCTTGCTGACAAAATTACTTTAGAAACTTTGTCTTCAATCTGTTTTCTTCTTCTAGGCTGCACAGTCAGTGCTGATTTCCCTTTTTGAACTCAACACTCCAGAATTTACAATGCTGTTGGGTGCTTTACCAAAAACATTTCAGGATGGAGCCACAAAGCTTCTCCACAATCATCTGCGGAACACAGGCAACAGTGGTCAGGTATCTACACCTCTTATGCTTGCTGAAGTTATTGGTGCTTTGAACTCAAAACTGAAAGTTGGTAATTATTTGTGAGACAAAGAAGGCTAGTGGTGGGGTGGGAACCCAAATCAAATGTAGAACTCTGTCCTAGTAGCAGATACCACTTTATGGAATGACTTCTCTTTTTCCACCAGAGAATGGTAATTTCTGTGTTGCTTCCAAGTAACTCAGTAAGTTTGAATGTGCTTTTTAAGAGTAGTCTATCTTCACAAATTTCAAAGTTATACCTGATTGAAGTGACAAGTAATTGGCTAGCCAGTCCAAGAGATTAAATGGCAGCTCTTTGAATGCTTATGGGCAGTAGAAAATGAAAGCAGGATCAAGTTGAGAGGGAAGCTGAAGTGCTGCTGGAGTATATCTTCTCACCTCTCCTCCCCTCAGGGATCAATGGGAAGTCCTCTAACAAGACCTACTCCACGTTCCCCAGCAAGTTGGTCAAGTCCTCTCACTTCCCCAACCAATACATCACAGAACACTTTGTCACCAAGGTAATGTAGAGTGGCGTTGCTGCAGTTCTGCATCTGAGGCTTCATCACGTTACCCAAAATTGTAACACCAATAGCAAAAGCCTGGAGTGAATTCTGCAGTCACAGATGCTGAAAAAGAATCCCCTTCTCCTTCCAGCTACTCCCCAGTATTTTCCCTGTCAGTGGCAGCACACCTCCTAAGATCTGTTAAGAGGAGAGCCACTTTTCTTCCTTAATTTTTTTCCAGAAAAAAAACCCAAACTAACGATTTTATTAGTACTTCTAGAATTTCTATAGCTCCATGATAATGTTAATTAAAACTATGGGGTCACAAAATAAATTCTTCTGAATTCCTATGTTTTTCTCTGTGGCCCACAGTGCATTTGACTATGACACTGAAAATATGAATTCTGAAGACATTTACAGCTCTCTGCGTGGAGTTAGTGAAGCCATTCAGAATTTCAGTTTTCGTAGTCAGGAGGATATGAATGAGCCTGTAAAACGAGATTCCAAAAAAGATGATGGTGACTCGGTGAGTATTTCAACTCAGGGCATCTTGGCATTAGCAAACCAAGAGAGTGACTGATTTATTACACAAAGCAAAACACCTTTTCCAGTAAGTTCATATACTACAACTTCTGAAATGGGATGTTTCTCTTAGTTACTTCAGAGCTGTGGAAAAATGTCTTTTTATTTTTGAACCACACTTTGGATTTGAAATGCTTATTCTAGGTAATACAACCTCTATGTTTGTGTAAGGTGCTAGCAATTTAAAAATAGATTATCATGAAAATCAACTGAAGTGTACCTTAATATTCCTGCTTTTCCAAAGTTCTATTTTTATTCTGTACAAAACTTGTGAAGTTATCAGTGCTGCATGCAGCATTTTAAACTTCTGTTTGTATGGAACTTTGGCTTTCATATGTGTTGAGCTTGCAAATTACCCTTTTAAATGTGGTTTTAATTACTTAGTATCAAACTTCTGAGGTATAAAAAATACCAAAACCAGAGGTATACATAGTCCAAAATATTCATGAAGTAGCAACAGTTGGGAGTGTTTTAAGGAAAGTTTAAGGAACTGTTTCTCAGCCTCCTTACTTGAAGGCTAGTTGGAAATACTTGATCTGTAAACTCTTTGAAATTTGTGTGGTTTTTATTATATATAGTTGAGTTGATGTATTCAGTTGAAAAATGTAAGGGTGTGTTTCATAGGCTCTCTTGATGTTTCTTTCCCTGCAGATTTGCAGTGCTTCTGGCATAGTTGACCTACGAGCAGGAAGCAGTGTGGGCGATACAGGCCGAACAGCTCTCGATAACAAAACGTCATTACTCAACACAATGCCTCCCCACTCATCACCACGTTCCCGGGATTATAACCCTTACAATTACTCCGATGGTATCAGCTCATTTAATAAGTCTGCTTTGAAAGAAGCCATGTTTGATGATGATGCAGAGCAATTTCCTGATGGTAAGCTTCAAAGTGCTTTCTGTGTGAACAAGGAACTGGAAGTGTATATATGGCTCAGCATCGTTGGGAAAGTCATTTGGGGTAATCGTTTGTTGTATGGGAGTTTGGCACTTGAGCCCCTAGGGTCAAATAAGGAGCTTTGAATTTGGGAAATGCCCTGGTGGGACTTAGGAGCCTGGGGACTCCCTGGCGGTGAAGGCGGCAGAAACACCTAGAGACAGGGGCAGGTTTTGAAGCCCTGGAGACAGGCAGCTTTAAAAGCCCTGGAGATTGCTTTAGGCATGTGTTTTACTGACCAGTCAGGGCAGGTGGCAACTGCTTGGTGGCAAGATGTGTAACTATAGAAGCCTGCTCAGAGGACTGCTTGGGAGACTGCCTGATGGGGGCAGAGAGAGAGGCAGATAGCTGCTGTCCAGCCTGACCATCACCGCTTGACCACTGTGGTATTTATTTGTAGTCAGACAAATAAACCCTTTTAGGCACTTGACTCCATTTGAGTCTTAATTCTGTCCCCTGGAATGTCAAGTTAGTCACAATAAAGGTCCAGCTGGGCATAAATTAGGAATGCTCAGCCAACCCATCACCAGCTGGAATGCCAAAGGGGTTTAACTTGTGCCACATCACCCACCGTTGGTCCATGACAGCGTGCTAGAAAAGGCAGTGAGATTTTTCCATCTTGTAGTTTGTTTTCTGAATTGATCCTTAGCAATACATATATCACCACTGCCACTTCATTGTGAGAAGATTTTTGCAAATACTGCACGTAGAGTTAGTTTGTGTTTTAGTTACAGGTTGGACCTGATGATCTCAAAGGTCTTTTCCAACCTGGTTAGTTCTGTGATTCTGTGATACTCCCTTTTGAGTGACACTGTTATGTTACTTGCTATTTGTAGAAATAAAGAGTAAAAATGAGATAAATACTGAAAGATATTCTATACTTCTGCTAGCACATTCTGTAGCAGCATTGCCAATATAAATTTACTTGAAAATAGTATTTACAATGGGGAAGTAAAACTGGATCAAGCCAGTTTGGAAGTTAGGTGAAAGGGTAAGTATTTTTTTGGTAATGTATTTGTATTTGAAACATGACACTGGTATTTTCTATTGACTAAACATTCTCTTTTTAAAAAACCCAAAACAAAACAGAACAGCTTTAACCAGGAAGGTTGTTTATTTAGCCCATAGGAATCTTGGAACTTGGGCTGTTGTTTTGTAAGCTTTCAAGCTTCATTTTAGCATTTCTCAGTATATCTTGGGAAGATTGAAAAGTGTCAGTACTATCATTATTTTAAAACGGAGTAGGTGGCTTTCATAGTCTGGTATTCATTGTTGTTTTTTCATTTGCAGTTGTAGATCAAAATCAGATTTTAAGTAAAGAAATTTTTTAATAGCAGGGGGACAAATGAACTTCCTCCCTTCTGGCTGTTTTGCTTCTGTCATCCAGCAAAGATGTGTTACAGAAACCATCAGCTTCATCAGAAGTAAAATCCAGAGCCATCTCGTAATGACTGCAGTCAGGAATCTGCAAAACTAACAGCCTTGGTTTGCTTCCATGTCAGTTGCCTTGTTCCAAGCACTGTTCTTGTGCACATCTTTTCCACCCTGTTTAGCCTAGATATTGCTGTGGAACTATGGCTGATTGTGGCCATTTGAGCTAGATTTCGAGCTCAGACATAAAAAAATTGGGAACAGAGAAACTTTGAAGTGGAAGAGTGCTGGAGTCTGAGTGGAGAGGTGAACGTTCCAGGGATAAGCCATAAAATGGCAACAATGGATAAGTTAATATAATTTAATTGGAGCATCCAAAGCTTTATATCTGGAAGCCCAGCTTGCATCTTCCCCTTTTGCTGCTTCTGCTGCACCCACTGCTATCTTCTCTCGACGCTGTTTTGGCTGCTGCTTTGCTATCCCTTGATCCCATCCCCACCTTCAAGGTTATTATATTCTGTAGTAGTTTATTCTCCTTATACTGTTACATTTAGTTCAAACTGTTAAAGTACAATTTCATTTGGTTTTGACTTTCCAAATTCCTAGTTGTAGTGAATTTACTGGGGGAGGGATCGTCTCTAAACTATTCTGTGACACTAATAAAGAAAAGACAAATTTATCATGTTGGATGGAAGGGTCGTATGGAAAAGGTGGCATTTTGTATACAGATTGGATTTGAAAGGATGGCTTTGGGTGTTGTGAGCATAAAAACTTTTGCAGTAAACTAGCTTGTTGAGTGTTTTTCCAATAGCGTTCTTAGAAGGTTTGGGTAATTGTAAACTTGTTCAGCAGTGTTGGCTGCACTGAAAACGTAGCAGCCAAATTGAAGGTTTTGCAGACAAATTTGGAGTTCAAAGTAAAACAACAACAACAACAAACCAACTAAACAGAAAACCAAAAGTACGCTAGGAAACACAGCAGCCATCCTAGAAAATATCCCCCACTTGTACAGCAGGCTTTAGTACTTATTTGCTCTGACCTGAGAACTGTGTTTGTGTATTTCTTTGACAGAGCCTGCTATGGACCATTCTGATCTGGTTGCAGAGTTACTGAAAGAGTTATCAAACCACAATGAGAGAGTTGAGGAAAGAAAGGCTGCCCTGTATGAGCTCATGAAGTTAACTCAGGAAGAGTCTTTTGGTGTTTGGGATGAACACTTCAAAACAATATTACTTTTGCTGCTTGAAACACTTGGAGATAAAGAGGTAAAGTCAGATGAATCCAGTTAAGACTGTCAACAAAGCACATGGTTTACTTTCAGTTTGTTTGAAGTCTGTGTGGCCTATAGGAAAGACTCCTGGAAAGCAAAAAAACTTTGTAAATGCAAGAATGTCACGAAGTCTGAATACCCTGATGGTGAAAAGAGAGTGTGAATAATACTTAGCTTCTCAAGTGTTCTTGTCAATTCCCACATGATAGATTAAATTAAACATTTTTCACCAGGATCCAAGGCTTATCTCTTGATAGCCGCTGGTGGAGTCTAGACTATCAAAACATGTGCCAAAGCATTTAAAACCAATAATGCCTGTTGTGAAGAGACTGAGTGCTGTGTAATTGTCCTCTGCAAGGGCTAGAGTGCTTGGAACTACTGAGGATCCAAATGACAGTAACACTTAGTTTTGATGTAAACAAAAAAGAAAAAAAAGCTCGAACAAGTTTTCAGCAGTGTATTCCTATAATCTGATATTCACCACTTGTGAAGAGTAAAATAGTTCGCAGCTTAACTCCTGGGTAGTGTAAATAACTCAGGTTAGCAATATGCTTGTGATATGCCACCTGAATTACCTGCAAAAAGAGAAATTGAGAAGAGTGAGGAAGTAATTTTTTTTTTTTTTAGCTTTATTTTTGCAGTATGAACCCATTGTTCATATCCGTGGAGTATAATCTGGTATTCTTCCATTATCTAAGACACCTCTAATTGCTGAGCAGATGTTTAAATGTATCTCTGTATGAAGATATGTAACTAAGTTGTTTTAATATTCAATCTTTAGCATGCAATTAGAGCTTTGGCATTGAAAGTTCTAAGAGAAATTCTAAGAAACCAGCCAGCAAGGTTCAAGAATTATGCAGAGCTCACAATCATGAAGACATTAGAAGCTCATAAGGATCCTCATAAGGAGGTTAGTAAATGTTTACTTTATTTCTTTGATGCTGTGACAAATTAATGCAAAATGAAAGCTGTCCAAAAAATGTGTGAGAAGTCAGTCAGATCTTAGTGACTCATTTGTGTAACACCAAGCATTCAGCTGTTGTTAGTTAACACAGGTATGCAAAAAGAAAGACAAAACTTCATTTTTGTAAGGTCTCAAATGCTTAACATCAGCCCTAACACTGCCTTGATTGCTGTCCCAAGAGGACACGGTAACCAATGACATGTCATGATAGCTTTTCAAGGAGCAGCTGAAGATTTTTACTTTTATGACATGTTAAGCCAGATATAGGTGGCCTGGAGCTCTACAAGCTTCCTGATTCCATTAAAGTTCATGGCTGAGAGGTGGGACTGAACATGGCAAGGAATTGTCAGCCCTTTCCGTTTTAGCCAGCTCTGCACTATTCAAGAGCATGGCTTGGAATGTTGTTAGGCTTGAACACACAGGACCATGTCAAAGGGAGGAGCTGGTTGTGGCCAAGAATAGTGAGAGAATCAGAAGTAGAAAGATAACTATTCTTACTCAGAAGTATTTGTGATGCCCACATATACACCATAAAGGGTAATGCATGTAGGGGTAAGAAATACAAATTACAGTAACTACTCCAGCATTAAACAGTTCCCACCAGTGCCACTAATGCTCCGGAGAAAATTATTAAATGAGTAGATCTTCTCCCTGCTCTCTCCATGCAAGGGCATAAGCAACCTGGAATTTTTAGTGAAGTTCCAGGTTTTGAAATTTGAGTGCAGTTCATACCAGTGACTTCTGTCACTCCTCTGGTACTCCTCTTTTCTCTGCACCCTCTGAATTTGTTTCATATACAGCATTTATTACAGTGTCTTGATCAGATTTCTTCTTTTTTGTTACCATGTTTTTTTTTGTCTCTTGGCTTCATGTAAATGAGGAGAGGGGTCAAGGATGGACAGAGTTACAGAGGCTTTTGTACATCACTGATCTGCCAACTGTGGGTTTTGTACAGCAGGTTATCTCAGTAGATGGCAGATGCCACAGCTGCACTGTTAGGATGATTACATGTGAAATTTTCTCTTGTTCCCATGTTGTATCCTGAGCTTCTGTACCTGTTGACTTCCTACCTGATTGTTTCTGCATATTCTTCAGGCTTAAAATACTCTCATGTCATAGTCTGTTTCAAACTGAGAGGGGAGGAAAACCAGCTGGACAGACTTCTAGAGGCAGTTATCTAGACATGCTATTAAATGCGTTTCTGAGATGAATGTGAAACTGACCTGACAAACAGTAACAAATGACAACAGAACAACTCAGATTTACAAAGGTGATGATAGTTCAACATATAGTTGGAAGGTATTGCAGAATAGAGAAATCTGACAGTAGTGATACTGGGCAATAAAAATCCCCTACCAGGAGTTCTACAATATTGTAAAAGTACATGAATGAAGAGTCTTGAACATTTGATTACAAGATTCCAGCTGTTTGGCGTACTGCCAGATATTACACCGTAGTAATTGGTCTCTTGTAAATAATTTTTCCATCTGTTTTGTTCTGCCTATAGGTTGTGAGATCTGCTGAAGAAGCTGCTTCCATGCTGGCCACTTCTATTAGTCCAGATCAGTGCATCAAAGTTCTTTGTCCAATTATCCAAACTGCAGATTACCCCATTAATCTGGCTGCAATCAAAATGCAGACAAAAGTCATAGAAAGAGTATCAAAAGAAACCCTTACTCAGCTTTTACCAGAGATTGTGCCAGGTCTAATACAGGTAAGGAGAGAAGAAAGAAACCAAACCAAAATACCCATCTGTGTATAGAAGAATTGCAAAGATTTTTTTGAAGTAGTACCACTTGGCTGTTAGGAAGGATTTTATTTGTCTGATAGTTGATGGCTGCTTTGACCCATGATAACTCAGATAGTGCAAACAAGCTCTTGGATTGGCAGGTAGCTAATTATAACTGTGGTTAGGACTCCATAAAAATCACAGTAGGATATCAAGTGCTAGTTATAGTGAAGCTTGGTAGGTTGTTTTAGGTTTTTGGGGGTTTTTTAGGTTTTCTTAGAGGGTTTTTTGGTATCATTTTCCAAGTTGTCATCACTTGGTCTGAAATGGTCCATGTTGTATTTGTGTATAATTGTAGGGTTTTATTCCTTGGTGTTTAGGGAAGGCAAGAGGAAAGAAGCAGTTGGCTGGAGAAATTTTAATACAACTAGAATGATACATTTTTTTTTCTTCATTTGCCTTTAAAAATAAATTCTTTCCCAGGTTCTCAAGAGCCAAGATGCATTAATTTACATGTGATGGATTAAGATTTTGAAAAGGTCAACATCTGCCTTCTGCAGATCTTTGTGTTTATGGGTGTGATGCGATCATACATCTCTGGGAAGTTAGAGGCAGAAACAGGTCCATCTGAGGAGGTGTGGGTGAGGCAAGGGATAGTAGCAAAGTAGCAATAAAAAACCAGAAGTGTTAAGGAATAAGATGAAAGTAAACTAAAAAGAACCTTTGGCTGTTAAGAAAATGCTTTCTTCAGAGTACCAAACTGAGTGGTCTTTATCTTACATAGTGCCCTGTTGCATGGCAGCAGCTCCGTTTGCAGTGTAATTTATGAACAAGATTGTGCAGGTTTTAATTCTGATCTGGAAAACTATTATCAATGGAGATTAATAAGCAGCCTGCTGTTTAAGGGCATGCACTGTTTTCCCCTGTTTGTTTTGTTGTTGGAACACTTCACTGGCCTGCATGAGCATTAATTTACTGTAGCCTTCAATGTATTTATCATAGTAAAGACGTAAACAGCATTGTGAGGCTTTTAATCATTAACTGATAAGGTATTAATGTTAATTTTATTGCTTTCTAGGGTTATGATAATTCAGAGAGCAGCGTTCGTAAGGCATGTGTTTTCTGCCTTGTAGCCATTCATGCAGTAATTGGTGATGAACTAAAACCACATCTCAGTCAACTCACTGGCAGTAAAGTAAGTAAAAGATACCATTTTAAGAGTTCTTGGTTCATAAATGCATGCATGCATTTGCATTTTGGTTGCAATTGCCAAAAAGTTTCATAGAACTATGTACTAGAATGAGAATATCAGGGCTACTTCATCATAAAATGGCCAGAACTGAAAATCTGTAGATCTTTATGCAAGTATATGGACTTTAGCATTAAGGTAGATACTGAATTATGTTTTTCACTGCTGTTCAATGGATTTAGTTGCTGGTTGTATCCCTGCTTGTACTCACCGTGGTTTCTCTTACTAGTATTTCTTGTCTTGAGTTTCATGCCAGTTCTGATTGGAAAGCAGTAAATGTAGTCTGTAGATGTTATATATAACAGCTTTATTTGTTCTCCCTCCTTGTTACTTTGCTTTCATCAGTCCTTTCAGTACCTCTGCTTTGAAATAACAGTAATCAGTCTGTTGTTCTTTCTGGTTCAGGGTGTTTGATTTTGTTGACATCTTTTGATATACCATTAGTGTTTTATATCTTTGCATGAGACATTTCTATTTTAAAAATACTCTGGCAGTGATAGTGTTGGATGTGATTCCAGGCAGTATTGGAAGCTTTAGTAAGTGCCAGCATAGTAACTCCTAACTAGAGGCTTCAAATCGCAACGTTAACTTAGAAGATTTTTAAAAAAAAAAAAATCTACCTTATTGTAGTTTGAAGAAAATCTATATTAATCTTTTTATTTCATATCATTTTCTTCTTTACATCCTTAAAGAAGCTTTAAGCTTCCTTGTGACAAATTTTGCTGTGTTGGATGTTCTCATTGGCAACTACATGTCCTTTACATAAATTGTGTAAAATAGAGATATGTTTTTAGGTAGAAGGAAAGGGTTTCATGTCTCCTTTTGTACCATTCCTGTAGTCTGTTCAGTTTGCAAATTACTAAACAAAGTCAATTTCTATCTTTAATATGCAGATGAAATTATTGAACCTTTACATCAAACGTGCACAGACAGGCTCTGGACCAGGAGATACAGCAGCTGATCTGTCTGGACAAAGCTAATGAAGTGGACAAGAGTTAACCAGATCTCCTAAAGCAAGGGCAAGGCCATCTTCAGTGAAAAGAAAATCCTTACATACAATTTTTGGAACTTTTTTTTGTGTTGGTTTCTTTATTTCCCCCCCTTTCTGTCGTTGGGGTTTTTTGTTGGTTGTTTGTTTTGGTTTTTTCTTCTTCAACCAATGGCTGTCCTCAGCCTGCATGTGACTGTTGCAATAGAATTATTCCAAATCCAAGGAAAAACAGTATTAACATCCATTGATCAGAGCAGAATAAAATTTTAAAACAACCTAATCCATCAGTTACCCTGTTCACAATCCTCTGTGTCTTCCCATTAACTTCTGCCAGTGTTACTGTATTAAAAAAAGGATTTATTTTTTTTTAATGGTAATTAAAAAGGTATGCTTTAAGCTTCAGGAGTTAAACTATAAATTCTGTTGCTTTTATTCAGCTGCAGATAACATGACTTTCTTCATAGCTATTCTGTTTGAGTATCATGTCCTTCGCTGGAATCAAGAAGCGATGTGCAACAAGGCTGAACTAGTCTGAACTGCAGTGAGACTTGTTCACTGTGGTGGTGGCTCATCATCTTATTTACAGCTTGTTTGGGATATTCTGGAGGTTGAGAAATATGCCCATAAAAAAAAAGCTGGATCAATCCAGTTCTGTAACAGTGATATTGTTCATTGGTTGTATGTTTGTTGCATAAATAAGAATTTAGTGTGTGCAGTAGAGGACTGGTACAACCAGTACCTCTTAATGTGGAAGACAGCCCTTTCAGGGTAGCATTGCCGACCTGGTGACAGTGTGGCAGTCTGCTTTGTAGCAGCAGAGTTAATGGTCACTTGATGGACGTGAACCATCCTTGTCACTTTTCCTTCTTCAAGCAGGATGCTTCAGAATGGAGTGCTCTGCCCAAGCATGCTCAGTATGTATTTATCTTTATCACTAGAATGTTTCCTCTCAACCTAATTGCTGGAACAAGTAGTCTTGTATTGTAACTCACATGGGATTTTATGGCAACAGTGCAGAAAAAAAATATTCATTTGTTACCTTCTTAAAAGCACCAAGATTTTCTGCACTGAATTAAATGGGGGGAGGGGGAGTAGTCACAAATGCTATGGATCTTGCCACCTTTTAATTTAAAAAAAAAAAAAAAGTATATATATTTTGGATGAGTTGGGAAAGCTGTACCAAATTATTTGCATGATTTTCTTGAATAGCATCCTCAAGACCCATCTGGATTAAGGTGTGGAAATGTTTCCAGGGTTTGTTTTTTCCATTTTTGAAAAAGAGTTAGTTTATTGTGAATAATGGTTCTTTGTATTTATGAACTTGATGATGGAAAGAGAGAACAAAGATCAAGTAAATGTGTCCCTGAATGTTGTCTTTTTCTTTTTGCCTTTTTTTTTTTTCCTCCTTTTCTTTTGGTCTTAGATCTAAGCAGCAAGTTTATTAACTGAGAGCTGGGATGAAGCAGTGCCCTTCTCAAGACTGATGGATTTTTTTTTTTCTTTCTTTTCCCTTTGACTGTGATGTTGTCTAGTTGTAGGAAGTGTATCCTGATAAGAGAGAAAATAGCAGTGCCAAGGATGATGGTTTATGCTAGGCTAAAATTCTCTCTACCTCTTCAGGGTGACTAATTTTTGACTGACCTACTGCATATATCACCCGGTGGAAGAACCATCTACAGAAAAACTTTTTTTCTTTTTCTTTTTTCCCCCCTCTCAATTATCACTTAATGTGTATTCAAAACTGTGTTCTTCAACATTGCAGCCAAATATCATAAGAAACTCCTTATACACTTTACTTGCTAGCAATCTTGAAAAGCAGAATTGATTCAAAGTTAGTCAGATGCTTGTAGTTACATGAAGGGTTGTTTTCACTTTAGTTTGAAGTGAATGCAATAGAAAGAACTGAGATGTGGTTGTTCAAGAAGCAGCACCATTGCAGAGATTAATTTGGAGGAAAAGTTGTAGAAATATATATGTAAAGACTTAAAACCAAGAGTGTCATAACTCATCACTAGTCCTTTTTAGCAGCTACATCAAGAAAATAGTATCTCCTCTTTCTTTCCTTTCTGTGTAACACCCTTGTTGTTTTCTACTGTTTAATTACATTGTGTATTTATAGTTCTATGCTTACCATTGTGCATATACTGGCAATAAAATGTACATAACATTACTTAAAAAATTAGCAATGTATACATTCTGCTTTTCTGTTTTATTTGACCACATGCTATAAAGACAAATTATCAATGTGATTGATACAACATTGGTTTAAAAACCAAAAAAAAAATTATCTTAACATTCATGTTTTTTGTGTCCAAATGATGTTTCTTTATATACTCTTGTTACTAAAGCTGACCTGACATTGAGATCCTGCTGTGAATATAAATATGCTAGACAAAAGTGGTTTTTGGAAATTGAATAGGATCTTTATGAACACCCAGTTTCCTTCATCTAGGCAGGCTTCTTGTTTACTGTTCCATTTATTTGTAAATTGTTTGCTTTTTTTTTTTTTTTTTTTGTTTTCTTAAATTCAAAAACATTTTTCGGTCTCTACAATCCTGTAGCTTACAAAAAGTCACTTGGGAAAAAAAAAAATCGCACAAATTTAATAGTCCCAGATGTTATTCCTGCTTTTTGTACAGGTAATATTTATTTTCAGAGGATCATTTCAAGATGACTGCTGTTTGTCATCTTTTTGAAGATGCTATTTCATACTGAAAAAAAAAAAAGTTATTGAAACATAGATTATATATTCTGGATGAACCTAATTTTTTTTATGTGTAAACAAAAGTCAGTAAGAAAGAAATGGGGTTTATTCCTGATATGACTGAAAAAACTTTGCTCCAGGTGGGGTGGGAGGAAGGTTATTTACACTAAGTTTCTCCATGAGTTTTGCTTCTAAGCCATCTTTAAATGTTCTAATTGTGGATATCCCATGTATCAAAATATTTAAATGCAGTATATTTAAATGAATATTTTACTTAGAATATGACTAGTTCTGTTTCAAACAAAGGTGGGGCTGCCAGAGTGGATAGAATCTGTTTATGTTACATGGATCCCACAGAATGGATTTTGCAATGAAATTATTCCCACGGCAGCCAGCTATCAGATTCACTGCAGTGCTTTTTACCTTCATTTCCTATACTATAAATAGACATTAGCTCAGTTAAATTTTGAGCAACAATTAGTCATGCCTTATGTTCCTGCTGGGATTGGTTTCTCTAATGGACTAGCATAAAGATCTGTGAAAAATCGGGACAATTGTAAGTCACTGTTGTTTCAGAAAAGGTTTCTTTATGTTCTTCTGTAAACCAGGTCATTGAAATCATCTGAATGCTGAAATGTAATGTTTGGGCTTAAAGAAATGGAGGTAGAAGGAAAGAAAGCTACCTGCAGAATCAGGATAGGAAATGCATATTCTGGATGTCTCAGGCTTGGATGTCATTTGCTTTAAAGAATTTTGAGTAACACATGTTCAGCTGAAGTCTTAGCAAGGAAGTTGGGATAGTAAATGTAAACTGAGAGCAGAGCTGATGATGTAAATTTTCCTGAGTTGCATTACTTGTTTGTTTTTTGAAGATAAAGGTTGGAACAGATTGACTTGTGTTTATTATTTGCGGGTCTGAGTCCCAGAGCAAGGAGAACCATTTGTATCCTCAAACACTGACATACTCTTACTGGTCTTTAGGAGTAAATTCACAAACATACCCATGTAAAGAGCCTGTTAAGAATACAGCCCCAAACTGCTTAAATTTGATTTTCAGCAGAAGAATTCAGATTCTGAATGCGACATCATCCCATTGGAAACAATTATTAGACAATTTCCAGGTCCAGCTTGACAAGATTCTGAGCCATCTCATTTAAATTACATTCTTACCTTGAAAGGTTGGCCTAGATGGTCCTTGAGATCACTTCCAACCTGATACTCTATGAATCTATGAAAAAATAATCTTGAGGAATAAATTTGTTGAGTTCTGCCTCAGTTAGTCCCTACCATAGGTTAGTGGGAATGGGTCATCTGGTTGTGGAAATTCTCACTGTCCCAGACTGGGACTTGGCAACACAAACACCCAACATAATCAACATAAGTATGATAGGGATCAATGGGCAGTTTGGAAACTGAAGGATCATCTGGAGAAGAGAAAGTGATTATTTTCTCCCAATTCAAACAGTCAAGTGATCAGTTTTGCACTTGCAGTCTGCTTCCAGGTAAGATTAAAGTCAATATTCATGTTACATTCTCTAAAGAAAACTTCTTCCATTTTCCCACCTACATTTTCTAATTAAGTCTCCCAGCTCTTCAGGAGCACCTTAACTTCAAAGACTGGATTTGTATATTATAAATATTCTCTCAAATTATTTTTTTAATTTCTGTTTTGTTAAAACATTGAAGATCTTCAGTGGTGGGAAGTTTGAGAGACTAATTATGCTAGTATGGCAAGTTAGGAAAAAAAGGTCAAACTTGATCTACTTTTTTAAAAAATCATATATATGTTTGTTCCTTTAAGTACATTTCAAGACACCTGGGTTCCCAAGGTGTGCAGCTTGGATTTTTGCATGTACCTTCATTTGCTGACAGCATTTTAGCATAATTATCACGTTTACCAAGAAGTCCCCTATTAAGGAAAGTTTGTTAAAGGTGGTTTCTGCTGGGACAGAATCAAAACTATGTGAATTGTGGTTCAACAATAACCCTTAGAAACCTTAAAACTGGATTTTGCAAGCAGTTTCTTACACTGTATGATTTCTCTCAAAAATTCTGTAATTCTTGATGTATTTTAGGTAGACAGATCCTAATGAAGCACATTTTGAGGGAGTAAGTTTGGAAGAAATGATGGATAGCAAAACGTGGAAAAAACAGCATCCCTGCATGTTTGAGGTCCACACTTGTTGCCATTGGCAGTAGGTAGAAAGGTAACTAGACTTCAGCTTTGATCTTGGGCATCCAATTACTACAAGCTTTCCATTTTGGCATGTTTCCTTTCCTAGATCCTGCCATTGTCCACTAATGCAAATCTTTGTATCTCTATAAACTTGAACTATTATCATTACCAGAGATAGTTGTATGTAAGGCTAGATTCAAAGGTAGTGCCTATCCAGCAAGGAATATACAAACCAGTAAAAACAAATAGAGGTTGAAGTTGTGCAATAGACAGACATTCTCAAAAGCAAGCTGGACTAGTTAGGTATTCCCTCTCCATCCATTCATCTCTGCCTGTGGCAGAGCACCTAGTGGAAGCTGTCCTCTGCTCCAGAAAAACCGGGTTGGGGAACAATCTCAGACTCCATCAGAAACTTCTGTCAGATGTACTGGCAAAAGTGAACATCTGTCCTGAGCTTTGAGGGTCTCCCTGTATGGGGGAAGAAAAATACATAAAATCTATTTCTTAGCTGTTTGCCATCAGCATTATGTAGCTGTCTTCCAGGGAAGACAAGGATGCTGTGATTCCAGTTTGGTGCCAACAGCTGATGTGTGAGTCTGTATGGGAGTTGCATATGGCTGCTCCAATTGCAATTGCAGATTAGATTGTTTTAAAAATTAATTTATCTGCTAATCTGAAATCATATGCCTGAAATGTAACTAATGGTACACAAGTGCAAAAAGCCTCTCACCCACCTGGTAAAACAATCACTTCTGGCCTACTAACTCTTTGTCCTTTAATCACAAAATTATGTGGATAAATCATTTTGTTATACTAAATACTATTGCAGATGTTTGTGTTTAATAGAGTGTTTCAGAGGTGTTTGATAGAGGAGGAATATTAATTGGATGTTAGCTAATTGTTCATAAATTATCAGACAAAATTTCTTAAAATCTTATTACTACTGGTATGAAAAATCTGCAAATGAGCTACTGCTTCCTGAACCATGTAAGAACAATGTTTGCCCTATTCAGAATGTGTAAGACTGAGAGGTTTAGTTAAAAAATAGGAGAAGAAAGACATGGTGCACATTCTTATTTTAACTCCCTTTAAGCTGCAGCTCTTGCTTATAAAAATTTCAACAGTCTCATGTGTATTGTGATGTCTTTAGGAAGGAGACTTTCCTGGAATACAGAATGTCTTGCTTTCTGCATTGGGAATTAAGAGGAAAACACTGCTGTTGGAGGATTTTGTGCACAAAGCCAAGGCAATCCAATGCTTGAAAACGCTAGGTCTGGCAGGGTACCAAAGCTGCCTTAGAGCCTGCAGTAAAAGGGGCTCTGTCCATTAGTTGCCTGCTCTGCATCAGAAGATGCAGGACTCCTATGCTGCTGCAGCAGGCTGGAAGTCTAAACATTGAGGTTTAGTCTACCAAATAACACAGCAAGGACAGAGCAGCATAAAACAGATACCCGAACTTGTCCATCTTTGCATCTATACAAAAATCCCCAAACATCCTTTGCCACAGCAGTATAAACCTGTTTAGATTCAGGTATGATGTGATGGATTAAATAAAAACTTTGTCTGGTCAGTGTTGCTCTCTAAATCACTTTATGCCTACAAATGACCTCCATCTGATAGGTTCCTTTGCAGGCCTTGAAGTGTTCCTAAAAGGGAGCAGAAGAAAGCAAAGCTAACACCAAGCCTCCATTCCATTAGATACGAAGTCAGGAAGACAGTCCTCAGTACAAATCTTGGCACTTCAATCACATCCTCTTGGATTCAGAAGTGATTTATGTGAGGATTATGACTGTGGAGGGATAAAATAGAAAGCAGAAGCACCCCGTAGGGGACACTTAGAGCATTTTTTAAAAGGGGATACCTCCTTTGAGAAAAGCAGCATACCCTGCATCCCTCAGAAAAAGCCTAAGTGCATTGTTTTGGTTTGTTTTTTCCAAACTGCCACCTGATCATTGGAAGCAATCCATATTTCACTTTTACATATGAAGTTAGTTCTTAGAGTGTCTTGTATCAAGGAGATATTGAAGCAAGTCCAAGTGCACAGCCTGCTATACACCTCATGTATTTCATGTACATATACCTCATGTATTTCATCAATAGTTCCTCGTAATTGATTTGAAGTATTTAGTGTTCCAAGCACTATTAGACATCAAGTGCCATTCTGGTCAGGTATCTCATGATGTGTTGCCTCGTCTGTGCTATTAGCATCCTAAGATTTCTATTGCCATTTAGGAAGTCTAAAAATGTTCTTCGTGTTTTTTCTCATTTCTTCTTACTTCTTATTGTCAGTTCTGCTCCTCAAGAGTTCTTCTCTGTCACAGGAGGAGGACTGGTAAATGCAGCAGACCTTGCAGTGCTTCAGCATTAAGCAGGTTGAGATTAAGATGTCTTAAAACCATCCAATGGTTCAGAGTAAAGGTATGGAGAATAGGCAGGTATTGCAGCTAATCCTTTACTGTACTCTGCAGACATGGTGTGTTGCTGTTGCCAGACTGGGCCTTTGCCACCTTCAGATGACTAGACAACAATAGGACTGGGCTGGATCAGCTCGTCATGTGGAGAACTACAAATCAGCACAGAGATAAATCACATGCAGGAGTGTTTCTTGCTTGGGATTGTCACCTATGAGTGTTTAAGTCCATTGTAGAAGAGGCAATGAATATATTTCCGCTAACAATGTAGGTAGGGAGAGTCAGTGTTGTTTGTATAATTTTTACTTGCTAAAAAGCAAGAGCAAAGTTGGCATACTGTATATATTAGGCAGTTACAATACCAGTATTTCAGGTCATTTGTTCCCTGCTCAAGCAAATATCCAATGAGATTTTCAGGCACCATATGCTAAAGGACTTTGGTGCAGACCCACCCACCAGCAAAGTATGAGCCTCTCCACCTTAAATTTCAGATTGGACTTTGCATGCCATACACAAGCCTTAGAGCAAGAAATGTTTTAAATAAATAAAGTCTTGTTGCTTGTGTATACAGTGCTTTTTTGCTGAGATCTGCTTTAGTATTTACTGGGCAGATGATAAAGCAAGAAACAAAAATAGCCCCTTAACAATAAACAGTGCAAGGTAAAAAACTGACCTTATTTGTCCCCAAACTTGCAAGACTATGCAACCACATACTTTTATGTCTAGAGGTTAGTCAAGGGCAGCAGGTGTGGGTGTGGTGAATATTCAGTGCTTCACGAGGCAAAATGCCAAAATTAAATAGAACCTGGAAGGTTTATCCTGATTTAAACTATTAAGGTATACTGTAATTGAGAGTTTTCCCATATACTGTTTGCAACAGAGGTGAGTCAAAACACAAGACTGTGAAAATGAAAAAATACTGGGGTTTTTGGGTGGGTGTTTTTGGTTTTTTGGTGGTGTTTAATTCAAGCAATAGCATCTTCTCCACATGTTCTGTCTAGTACTTTTTATACAAGGAACTCAAAGCTGCTCTGAGTCATTAGCATCTTGTCAACCCTTGAGGGGGGAAGAGTCACATTTTCCTCTTTCACAGTGCCTTTGCATTGAAGTTCCTAAGATTAGGGTTTGCTTTGCATTTTTCAGTACCAGGAACAGTAATCACAGTGAGCTGTGATGGTTTGTAGCAGCAGCTGTTGAGGCTGTGCTCTCTCTGAGTGTGAAATAGTTTGCATAACATGAGGAGAGCCTGTAGCACAGGCCTTTTGTAAGAAGGTGGTACCCTGGGATCAGAATAGCCTTCATCATTTCACCTTTCTCTGCTGATAAACACCTCATCTCTTCCAGGCAGTAGCTTTTGGGATAGAGTCTATGACTCAGCTGTTTTTAGTCTGTATGAACATAACACTTGAAAGACTCAAAGAGATTCAATAGACACATTTGCTGTGATGCTCCCATATTTTATCAGGGCTTGTAGTCAGTAGAGGCAAAGCTTTGTTAAGAGCTAGGCAGGTTAATGACAGATAGGACTGATACCAGAACTGAAGCACCGAGGCCTAATGACTGTTGCTCACTATCCACCCTTGAAAAGTAGCAGGTAACCCCAGGCCAGCTTGCCTGGGACCCCCTAGGGTGGTTATCTTCAACAGCAGCAAGTTGTCTTGCCTTAACATCTGAACAAATCTAGGACTTCTGAAATGTTCTTTGTGTTACTTAAAATACAAAAATTAATTCTAAAAGGACTATTAGCAACATCTGCAGTGTTACAGCGGAAAACCAGGAGTGCAGTTTCTTAGTATCCACGTGCGGGTGTATCCATGTGTCTATATAGACATAAATAAAATAAGCTATAGATATGCCTGGGAATTTCAACTGCTTTTGCTGACAAGTTCTCTGCTGGATGTCACAAAAACAGGCTGATCAGATCTGTAGTGTTCCCACTGGCATTTTGACAAACCAGCACCTCTAAAAGCAGCAGGCTACCTGGGGGAAGGAAATGCCTGAACACTTAAAGCCACAGGAGCTATGTGGGATACACATGGAGATTGGAGCCATTCTGTGCTAGGGATGAAAGCTCTTCAAGTGAAGGAGAATCTGTGGTTTTACTCTTTCCACTTCCTAGAAATACAAGTCAGGGAACAAAAGAGATGCCTACCCTGCATGTGAGAATCTCATGTCAGCCCCAAGAGAAGATTGTGAGAGTGATCTGAGATATATGTAGTCTCTTTCCTGAGAACAGTCACTGCAAAGGCAAATGGGGCTTCCAAATACGACATCCTGTACACATTTGTCTTTGCCCGAGTCTAAGGCTGAAGGTGGGGTGATTTGTATTTTAGAACTTGCCAGGAGATGGAGCAAACTGGATAGCAGGAAACATTCTTTTTCCAGACACTGCTGCCAAATTAATTTATTTTTAAAATGCAGCAGTGATCATTGGGACTTACGCAGCCCTTCTAATAGGCACCCTTGTCACAAATTAAGAGTGTACAGCTATGTATAGATAGGTCATGGAAAAAATGAACCTTGAGAAGACTCCATCCAGATCCTTGTTGGAGCAAAGCTCAATCCATATACACAAGCAAGTCTGTGTTATGTCAGTCCTCATTGATGTACTTGGGTGTCTGCTGGAAGAGAAGAATCACTGTGAATCACTCAGCCAGCAGTCCAAATTCTTGTCTGCTTTCCCAGACAGCATCACTGTGGGTGTTTCTTTCTTTTCCCATATTTACAGTGCCTTTTCTATCACTATTCTGACCTGTGCTTTTTTTGGTTCTGTTTGATGCTGAATAAGAATGGTAAGTTTAAAGAGAGCTGCCTTAGACTGTGGAAAAAAAAACCAAACAATCAACAGTTGTTTATCTGAAGCTTTTGTGACTGCTGCATATTACTTTCACTCGAATAAGAAGTAATTTACTGTTTTCCAGAAACTCACTCTTTGATATTCTGATTTTCATAGTTTGCATGTTGTTACAACATTGCATTATCTTTTAAAAGTATCTTTTTTATAGAATAAATTGCAGCGAACAAGTAACATGTCTTTGTGTGTGGGTGGTATTTAAAAAAAAAAAACAACAACAAAATTATAAAAACAAATTTATAACAAGCAAGCAAACAATCAAAACCAGAGAAACTGAGAACTACTACTACTATTTCTTAGTAGTCCTTCCTATTTCAAGCGGAATGGCTGCCCTCTGCAGGTAGCTCTTTTCGGATGCGGTTTTTGCACGTGTGCCTCCTTCTATTTCCAAGTGTACAGGTCTGGGCGTGATTGACCAATACTACTTGGTATTTTAAAGCAGACGCTACAATCCTGGCTCCAAACTCAGACAAGCAAGTGGCACCAAGCATCTGGTTTGCATCCCCATGTGATTGATTCCCCACCCAGAGTCTGTGTGCGAGGGGTGGTGTGAGTGGGTGTTGGGAAATTTTTCTTCCTGCAGTCTGACAGTGTTTTCATTGGGGTTAAAAAAACAAAACAAAACACAATTTTCTTTAGTAGCTAAAAGGTAACTATCTGTGGTAGCCTGACATTTGAACTCGTAGAGAATTAACACATAAAAGAGCAAGGGGTGCAGTCTGAATGTTGTTGAGGTGTCTTACTTGCCTTAAAGAGGTAACTTTTTTTCTTTTTCTCTTCACGCAGTCATGCCTGTGCAGGTTTCAATGAGCAATTACAGCAAACTTGCTGGTAGCAGTTAAATATAAAGGTGTGAGCAGAACCCAACTACAACTTTAACCTGAGTGTACTTGTTTTCTCTTTCCTCTTTCCCACTGCTGCAGTGACCACCTCTTAGCTGAGCACAATGCTTCATCTCATCCCAAAATGCTTTTCTGGCACAGCCAGCCTGAACACTACCACCATCACCAATATCCCACCAGTAACAGCAGCTACCTACGGTAAGAAAAGAACAGAGCTGATCTTTAAGAGCAATTGTAATGTTTGAAGACACAAGAATACAAACTATGTAGACTTTGTGTTTAATTCACAAGGGGAATGGAGCCTTCGAACAGAGTTGGTGCCATAGACCCTTTGAGAATAGTTTGAGCAGTTCAGTCAGCATAATGGAGATCTGCTTTACTATAGCTCCAGGATTTTCACAAGCCATGCCACCGCATATGTGTGCTAGTTAGTGACACAAATGTTTTACTGATTAGAATATTTACAGATGTATTAACTTTTCTTTTTCAACTTACTTTTGCAATCTGTAGATAAAACTCCATTTATAAGAAGTAATATGGCCTTGCAAATACCTCGATGTTTCATGTTCTCTGATTCTCTGCTGAAGCCCAGCTGATCTGCATGATCAGGACTATGGGCTGCTTGCACTATCAGTGCAGGCAGTCGCCAAATGCTTTGCATTTAAATTCTGATGCAACATGTAGCTTATTGCATCAGCATATTCCTGTACACTATCAACGCACTTTACCTCTTCATGATTTAAAATATTGTGTATTCAGACTTTGATTAAAAAATTATTAGGCTTTGGTAAGAACTAAGCTTATAGATTTCAGACAATCTAGATGTTGAGTTTCAATTTATAGTGTAGTTCATTCTTTAGCTTATTATGTTTTGGCTAAATGCTATGTACATGAGCACAACAGTGTTTGATCATCTACCTTGACATGGTAAAATCTCACACCTATTACTGCATTGTAGCATTACTGCTGTTGTAGAATTGTTGAATAGCGTGTTATTAGAAATGTCAATGTTTTAGGTTGGTGGTGTTTGGTTTGGTTGGTGGTGTTTTTTTCCTTGTCTTTGTCTTTTTTAAGGCAAACAAACTGAGGTTATATTTGGGTTCCAAAGTGTGAAACTGCAGTGGAGTTGTAGAAATCAATCCGTTACATCCATCAGACCTTTCAGTGAATGGGTGCTCGAGTTCCCTGATGTAGTCCTGTTTGCAAGTGGCATAGACAGTTTCCAGTACAACGTGAATCAAAGCACAAGGGAAGATGAAGATGTTCTCTCCTACCTACACTCTTCAGCCTCTGATCAGCCCACAGGAAGTGTAGCACCTCCCATCTTTTCTCAGTACCCATTTTTACTGCATCTTATTTCTTGTTTCTCTGTATCTGCTTGTTTCCATACTCTTATTTAGGAGTTTGTACTAAGTTACTCTTCTTCCAGACTTAGGAGCACCTGCTGTGTGGCAGCACACAGCTGTGGTTTGGTATTTGAGGACTATTTTGTGCTCTTTCAGGCACCTTTCCTTCCCTTAAAGGAAGCCTACACTTTTAGCAGTCTGTTGCTGTAAAGAGGGGAGGTTTAAGTATAAGGAAAAAATATTTTACACAGGTTCCCCAGAGAGGAGGCAGTATCTCTCGCTCGAACCATTCTCTAGTTGAAGATGTCCTACCTCCCTGCCGGGTGGGGTGGGATTCTACGAACTACACTCTAAGGGAACCCACTTCCCTCACTAAGGGTGTGTATACCATCGGCCCACGAGGGCGATTATCATAAGGAGCTGTCCCAGATCGGAGGAGGGAGAAAGCAACTGGCCCCTTATCGGTCCCAGCCCAGTCCCTCTGCAAGGAGCCACCGCTCGCAGCGATAACTGCGGGGCCGTGACGCCACTTCCCCTCCGCTTTCCGCTTCCCGGGAGCGCACTCCCAGCATGCCGCGGGGCCGGGGGAGGAAGGAAGCTTGCCGCAGCAGTGCACGACGGGCCCTGGCACCCGCTGACGTCACCTCGCGTGAGGAAATACCGGCTCATTGGCTCGCCTTTCCCCACACTCCTCCCCGCCTTCCTCTGATTGGGTCTTCTAGCGGCGAGCAGCCAATCGGCGGCCCCCAGCGCGGGAAGGCCCCCCTAGCAGCCACTCAGGGGTGGAAGTAGTCGCCATGTTGGCGTGAGAAGTGTTACAGCCCCGCGAGCCGAGCGGCGGCGGCGGCTCCCCGCGGGTGCCCGTGCTGCTGCTGCTGCCGCCGCAGCCTTCCCCGCCCTGTGAATGATGCGGCGGGAGGCGTCGCTAGGTTGGGTCCGAGCTCGGGCGGTGGCAGAAGCAGCGGCGGCCCTGGGCAGCTTCCAGTCGGGGGCGGCGGGAAAGGGCGCAGCAGAAGAGGAGGAGGAGGAGGCGGCCGCCCGGTCCCCGGCCCCCCACAGTGGCCGGGCGAGCGCAGGATGCTGAGAGGGACCCCGCGCCCTAGTCACGCCGTGGGGAAAGGGCCTCCCCAGGGCTGAACGCGGACTTCTTTCCCATACCCTATACGCGTTTTTGCCCCTTCTTTTTCTCTCTGCCCTTCACTCTATCCCGGCGCCGCCCGCAGAGGCAGCGGCGGCTCCGGGGCTGAGCGGCTCCTCCCCGTCCGGCTCCTCCCGCGGCGGCGCGGGAGCGCGGGGGGCGGCGGAATATGGCGTGGGTGCTGAAGATGGATGAAGTGATCGAGTCTGGGCTGGTGCACGACTTCGACGCCAGCCTTTCTGGCATCGGGCAGGAGCTGGGAGCCGGTGCCTACAGTATGAGGTAACTCATTAGGCGGTAGCGAGTAGCATCGGGTCCGACTGGCCTGAGGCCGCTGTGCCCTGCCGCTGGGCAGGGAGCGAGGGAAGGAGCTGACGCTTTCCCTGCTTCTTCACTCTTCTTTATGCAGTTATTTATTTTCTAAAAATCTCTCCGGTTTCCCAAGGCTTTTCTCTAGAAGCGGGCGTGTGGCGGAGACTGCCCCGTTGTTTCCTGAGTGCCGATTATCCCTAATAGGGCTCCGCGTGGCTTGAAGGGGCTGCTCCCGCGGGTCCCACGCCCTACCCTCTCCTGCGGCTGGCAGATGGCCTGCTGAAAGGGCGTGTTGCACCTTAGGCTGGGCTGCCATTACTCTATATATATCATCCGCCTTAAAAATCACACGGTTTTTGGTTCTTGGTTCTTTAACCAGATAACATTTCTCAAGAAGATGCTCATCTTCAGTTCGGCGAACACTGGTTCATAAGGAACGGTTGCTGTTTGCTTTAATATGTAAAATACATTATTTCTGGAGAAGTGAATATTGTGGTATTGAATAGGGTAGTAGCATCGTTGTACTTTGTTCAGCCTGTTTATTTTTGCATATTTCTGTGCAGCATTTAGTGACGTTTTAATTTTCCTTTTTTTTTTTTTTTTTTTGCTTGCCGTATAGATTCTCTTATTAATCAACCTGGCAGTTTCTTTATGTATTGATTGTTCTCTAGGTTTTTTTTTTTTAAGTGTTTAAGTAGTGCGTGGGTGTGCTTTTGGAAAGCTAAGATAAAACTGTACTTGTTTGAAGTATGTACATTTTATCTCAGTTGTGGATTCCTGAGTGATTTCTTACCGTGAAAAAGAGAAACTTTTGGGGCCACTCTGAAGCACTTCTATCAGGATTAGTATTTTGAGAGTCTGGACAAGGGAAACTGCCGTTTTGGTGGCCTAGCCTGTATGGCAGATGCATTCACTGTCAGGGTCACCTGAAACTTGTAGGCCACGACAAGTTTTAGCTGTTCTATAATGTATTTTAACGCAGTACTTAGAGGTGAAGTGTTGGAACTGCAGCGCCTTTGTTTGAAATTACAAATAAGGGATTCATCAGAATAGAAGGGCTCTTTTGCTAATATTTGAGTTTGTCAGCTGAGCAGGTTCATGGTGGGATATGTTTTAGTTCTGGGGAGGTTGATTAATTCTTTTTCTTTCTGATAAAAGTAACTTTCAGAACATGGCAGTTCTCGTGAACAGGGCAATTCACCTCTGTTCATGAGAATACTCCCAATTTTGTGTTGGCTTTGTCTGGATTTTATTCCCATTCTGTCCTGTTTCTGTGTTTGTCAAGAAGTGTTTGTCCCAGGAAGTGGTGTGCCAGTTGTTGTAAGCAGCTGTGTGGCAGTTGCCTGGATGGCTTCTCATCACTCAGTTTCCTCATGCAAACACCAATGGATGACGTGTTCTTTTTCAAGAACCATTCTTCTTTCTCTGATGATACACTTCTTGCTACATAAGAAGTCTTAAGCTTTGATTGGATTGGCCTCCTAAAGATTTCTCTTTCTTTTTGTACACCTTGCTGCTTCTCCTAATAATGCATGGTGTCGAGTTTAAGGCTTTAAAAGTTTTCATCTTTCCTGTTGTTGCATAGATACAATCTGCAGAAAAGATTGTGTTTTCTGCTCCTCCCATCTTTTTTGTAACTTTGATCACATCGTTAAAGGGATCACCTAATTGCAATTAGCATTGGCTGGTTTCAGAGTAATTTCAGCATGTTATTACATGTATTGCTTAGATTTCTACTTTAGGGAAATCATTGCCCGATAAAGTGATGTGAGAGAGGAAAACTAAGAGAAATGGCATAGCATGAGGAGTGAAGCTACTGCTCTGTCAGTCTCCTGTGTGCCATTAAAAGCTAATTACTTGTCACTCCTTACCAAAAAATGGTGGAAGAAAAAGAAATACTGTCTAGAGGAGAGTGATGGGAGAGCTCCCCAAGCTACATGCTGCTGTCTGTTGTTAAGAAGGCCTGCAGATAATCCTTTCACCTGTTAGGGTAATGTATAATGTAGTTGATGCTTCCTTGAGCTGGTGATTGGTTGGTGCCCTGAAGTAGAGGCATTATTCCTCTCTTGATTCTTATGAAGAGAATTGCTCATGTCCATTGACCTTTACCTGGAGTGGTTTTTAAAAGAAAGCTACCTGGACAAAACATCTCTGCAGATTCAAATGGTTTTAAATAGCTCTTAAAATTTCCTTTAAAATCTTGAAAGTCAGTTTTTTGGCTTGCTGTTCTAATGTCTCATGCTTATAGACAGTTTTGTATTGCATAAAATGCACTTCAATTCATAGTAATTATTGACAAATCAAGTCCAGAAACCTATATGAAAACATAGTACCTTTAAGTGATGGAGTATTGCTGTTAGCTTCAGTTGGTAAGGACACCATTGTGTAGATTTAAGACTCTCACAGTGGTTTCTTGCAAATCCATCACAATATCCACTGTAACACAGCAAGAAATGTGTAATTTTGGGAACCGCCTGTCATTGCTATGAACTGTTTAAAAATGGAAGTGGTTTCATTTAAAAGATGTGTCAGGAACTGCCTGGTATTTCTTAGCAGAATTTAGCTTTTCATGTATTGAGTTATTTGATTAATGAATTTATTTAAGTTAAATGGGTATTAATATAAGGACAAGCACCTTAATGACTGAATATTGATAGGTAGTTAGGAAGCTTAGTGTATGAGTTTTTTTAAATACTTGCAATTCCAATGGTATTTGCAGCGTGAAAATTGAAGCCTGTCATTGGGGAACTTGAGGATTATTTCAGGAATAGCTATTTTGGTACATATTTTTGAAGTAAAATCTGAAGTTTATTAAACTAAATTGAAAAAGATGACTGTTTCCAAAATGGGAAAGTCTGTGCAAAACCAAATCCAGATAATCCTCCATTTTTGGAGAATCAAGTCAGTGACTCTGCTGCATCTCCCAAACACTTGGAGTGTCTTTGGAGAGTAGAGCTGGCTTGCTGCCTTGGTTGAAGAAAGACAAACCTACTGCAGTCTATCTTGTTTCCTTAGGGTGCTGTGGAAAGGGATTGTGAGGGAACCATGTCATCAACTCTTCTCTAAGAAGAGTGGAGCCCTGTTATCATTGTGGTTGCTGTTACTTTCTGACAGACTCAGGGGCTGTTTGATTCCCCTTGTGCCTCCCACTCTTTAGAGACTGGCTTGTTATGTTGGCTTTTTGAATAGGAGTAATTTTTTTTTTTATATCTACACAGTATTTTCTGCAGAATACATTTAAAAGCTGTTAAAGTGGTCTGTTCTATTTTTATATTGCACTGTAATACACAGTATTGCACCGTAGAAAAAAATACTTTTCACTGACGTAGACTCTGTAACATAAACTTTTATCTACTGATTAGAAATGGAGCTTGATTTCTTTTTTTGTGCAGGCGCAGAAATGTGTGAACACTTGTCAGGAAATAGGCATTTGAGTAAAAAGAAAATCCGCAAACTTAGACCTCCTTACTTCGTTACCACAGATAAAACATGTTGGAAGATAAACCTTATGTTTTGGGTCACTGTGTTTGGGTTTGCTGGGCTTTTTCTTCTTTCTAGCTGAACATGTGAATACATTTCAAAAAGTTGAGACCAGTTTAATTGTTAAGGGAAAGACTTCATATTGCATAATTGTCTTCTCTGTCTCCTGTCACTTCTCAAGGTGGATGGATGTGTGGGATTGAGAGCAGGGCAGCAAGCTTGCCCTTTGTGCATTACTCCCACTTAGAGCAATCTGCGCTGTAGCTGCTGCAAACTAGAGCAGCACCTGCCATCCCTGTGCTGGAGGAGTGGATAGAGAACCAGGGATTTGCAGTTGTGAGCAAATGCCGTTAGAGCTTTTCCTAGGTAACTTTGGGAGTTTAGGAATACACAGGTTTTGGTGGTGGACTTTTTGTACTTGGTTGTTTTTAGTAGTTTGTACCAGACTTCCTTTAACCAGCTGAGGTTCTGTTGGAGGGGTTGTAGGATTCCCAGGAGCAGCAATACATTTGCACCTGTGTTTTTCATTCTTAGCAACTGCTTCACAGGAAGTTGTTTTCCAGCAACTACTTCAGGGGTCTTGTCTTGCACCAGACTTGCGTTTATGGATGCAGGGAAAGTTGGGAATTGTTGACTTTCCTGTTCTCTTACTATGATTTGTTCAGACTTCTCAATAGTACAGAGCTTGGCTTTGAGATCATAACTCCTAATTCAAATACTACCTGAGAAACTTTTTTCTCAAGATATTTGTCCTTGTAAACTATGCTTTAAAGGTTCAAAAGACCTGCATGTTCTGAGATGCTTTAGTACTTGCACCCAAAAGTATACAATCCAGAGGGCAGATAAGGCAGATAATTGATGGAATGTCACTTTGACTTTTTTATGACATTCTTGGAAGGACAGGAGGTTCTTTCATGACCCTATTATTGTTGCTAGCCAAATCAGAAGTCAGTTTGGAGTTTGTGTGTTTGTTGGGTTTTTTGGGTTTTTGTTGTTGTTTTTTATACTTTAGAAAAAGACAAAAGGGTTTTATATTTGGAAGGAAAGTGATTTTTGTGGCTGACGAACACACGGGAGAAGAATAATTTATTCTTGGTCTGTTTGTAGTATGCTCATACAGACTAGGATAGCTCATCACACATGATCCATCCCACTGGATTCTCTGCTCCAAGTGTTACGGTTACCTTGCTTCCTTTTCTAAGCCTTCTTGTTTCTGTATGGTGAAGCTTCACATGTGCACTTCTGTGGCACATTTAGCTAACATCGAGTGTTGGAGATGTTTTTACTGCCTGCTTTTGGTGTATAATGAAGACTGGTTCTCTTTGGTTTTCTGGGAAAATTTTCTGCTCCCTAAAGGAAGAGTATCAGTTGAATGCCTGAAATAAGTTGTGTGGGACCAAGATAAGGCTTCTCTTACTGAGGCTAATAGCTTCAAAAACTTCATCTCAGAGTTCTTTCTGTCCAGAGAATAAACCCTGATAGGTCTGCTTTTCCAAATGACAGCAGGAGGTCTATTAAAATATGCTGCTGCTTCTTCAAAACCTTGCTATTCATTTATAGTTTAGCTGCTTATAATAGTCCAAAGTTTGCTTAGGTGAGAAAAGTGAAGTGACTTAGTCTTACTGCACAAGAACAAAGCTTATCGGTGGCAGAAAGAGAAATGCATCAGTCCCTTAAGGCTCTTTCTCCTATAGCTTGAAGTAATTTTAACAGTAGCTATTATTTTGTGTCCATCTGGGTGACTGCCAGGGGCTGCTGCAGTTTATGTAGGAGCCATGTTAAATAACCTCAGCAAAGGTGGCAAAAAAAAAAAGTGCTCATCACTCATCTGCATTGGTCCAGCTCAAATAAGATTTCACCAGTCAAGGAGGACAGTGTCTGAAGGATGCTGAAATACACTTGAACATATAGGCTGCCAGTAGTTTACTGAGGGGTAGATGATTTGCACTTCCAGGCCACTGGCTTTTTATAAATGTAGAAGTTGTATTGGATCCGAGGAAAAAGAGCTGGAACTGAGAGGGCTGACCTTCTCTGGGTTTTTTTGTTGGGTCTTGTAATAGGATCAGTATTGTATTAGAGGTGATAAAAAGACTTGTCAGGGTATCTCTAGTTTTTAGGAATGTGAGCTGTATAATGGCGTAATTTATCTGCAGTTTATCGTGATACTCCTTCACTCTAACTGAAGAGGTCTATTATGAATATTAAGTTTCTGTTTGCCATTGGTTTCCATCTCTGAATTGTGAATACATCTCACAACTTTTCTGCAGCTATGCTGTGTGAGCAATGCATTTTGCTGTGTAGAAAACACTTGTCTCTGTGGCGTTTAAGTGGTCCCCATTTGAAGTAATGTCAGGATAAACAATGGGATTTTGGCCTCCAAGAACTGGGAGAAATGCTCTTTGTGTTCTTGTTTGTCAAAGCTCCATGTTCCCAAATATTTCATAGGTAAATATAGATGTTAACATTTTTTTCTGGTTCCTGTGTCCCTGTTACTGCCACTCAGGAGGAGGAATGGACTGAATTCCAGTTATGTTTAGGAGCCTGGGGTATTCTCTGCAGTAAGTCTGTTATCACCTGCTTTTACCACCCTCAGTTAATGTAGCTGCATTGGGCTGTGCTCTGAACTGAGAGATCCTGCCCTACCCCAGACAAGTATTGTGTGGAGGAGAAGGGGAGGGAGGAAGGGAGGGAGCAGCTGACATGGCAGAAATTCTGTGTGACAGTGCTGCCCGGAAGACCTCTTTACAGTAATGAACCATAGGCTCATGGGTGCTGAATAAAACTGGTCACTGTCCATTCCTGCACAGGGGTGACTGAGACTGAAGGGCACACCAGTCACTTCTAGCACCTTCCTTCTTGTAAGTCAGGAAAGACAGATTGCTGTTTAATGAGGAATTAATAGTTTAAATCAATTAATCTCTTCAAATTAAAACTTTAAAGTGTCAGTGATAAAGTTGACTCTTCAATTGCCTGCAGCTTTTATCTGATTTTAGATGGCGCAAGTGTATGTTTAAATATGAAAACATGGATATTTCATTCTCAGAGTGAACAAATCAAAATGTTCTCTAAATGATAGGTGTTTAAAGATGATCTAGTAAGGAGTTTCAAGTCAGAATGACTTCTCTCTTCCTTTGGAGTGTGCTAGTACCCAGAAGACCCTTTACTAAGGAAAATGTATGTTTTTACACAGGAAAAGAAATGGAGGTTGCTCAGGTTTCTTCATGCTCTTTGCTGAAGCTGTTTTTTTCAGATGCTGGTGTTTAAGACTGTGCATTGTGCTCTCTTTACAACTAAATTGTAGGGTCGAGGAGTGGATGTCTTTTTTTTTTTTTTTTTTTTTTGGTTCTCCACAATGGCAGGCAGTCATTACCACCTCCTAAGTTTTAGCAAAAGCAGGTTTAAAAATGACTCAGTTTGCCTTCCATTTTTATCTGTTGGCTTCCAGTGCCTTATCTGTTAATTTAGTCCATTAATCATGGCACAAATTAAGCCAGATTAGATGCATATTTATTTTTAAATTGGGAGCAAATAATGGAGGTTTGCAAGATAGTTTTCTTAAATACACAAAAGGGGCCTCTTGACTCTCATTTAATCTCATGTGAAAGCAAGTGCAACAGAAAGAACTTAGTCAAGAGTTACAGGTTATTTGGTGAGGTACTTTGCACATCTTCCTTGTTGCACTTTGACTCCTATGTGTGTATTTTAAACCCTGGTACTGTTTCTGTATTCTTTATGTATCATAAAAACACAAATTATGTTTTGTGTGCCAAGGGTGATGGGCACAGGTTCCTGGTGTGGGAGGCCTTCTTGGGACCATGCTTCTCTCTGCTTGCCGCAGTGCTCCCTCTCATGTTGGGCTGATCTTTTGACTGACACCAAGGCATGAAGCATCTAGGTGTTTCTTTAGAGTCATCCTCCAGTAACAGCCCACCCATCTATGAAATTTTCTGTCCTACCTCTGGAAATGGTCCTTTTTTTATCTCTGTCAGTAAACTGCTTTAAGAGTGTCCACTTCTCTTAAGTGGATATTCCATGTATCTTTGTAACTGGTAAAGGAATGCAGCTTTCTCTGAGCTCTGGTTTGGGGAACTGGCATCAGAAGGAGCTATAAGGTATGGTTTAGCAGGCTTGCACTGTCTTTTTGAACAGTATTCCTACCTTGTGCTGCTTTCATGCTTGTTCTTATCATCTCCTGTCATTTTTTCCTAGTGTAAAGGAACCTGTAGGTATGTTCCTTTTTTACCACTTTTTAATTCTAGTTGTTATTTTTTGGAGAGACTATAGAGTCTTATCAAGATGGAGACAAACTTCTTAGTCTTCTTCACTATTGCTAAATATTTCTTGCATATAGCCAGGGAAGTACAACATGATGCAGCTGGCCTTTAACTTGCTGTATACTCTGAACAAAAAATTGGGATGTCCCAGCTGAATTTCTCATACCTAGTACTTATGTAGACCATGTCTGTACTATAACCACCCGTGACACAAAAGTATTTGCTGTAATTTCACTATTTAAACTTATGATACTGATACTTAATGGTTCCCCAGATACAAGCTGGAACTCAAGAGGAATTTTCTTTAAAAAAAGCAGGCATTCACAAAAATGAGGAAAAGCAAAAAACAATTTACCTTCACAAGTTTTAGGCTACAAAGTGTAAGTAATAATGCAAAGCAGATAAGACATTTGTAATTCTTTCACAGAATTTATTAAATCTACAATTGTGATAAATGCAGGAGAAAAAAGAAACATGTAAATTGAAAACTACATCAAGAGGGGAGATGGTGTGAGAAACTTTAGAAACTATTTTTGAAAGAAAGTTTCATGAGTGTGCAGATAACAATTTCATCATGACCAAACCCTCAGTGCAAGAAAAACACTATCTTTGAAGAAAGCTCACTGAGCTCCTTGAAGTTTTACTTAGGAGAGGACAACTGTATGCAAGAGGAATGAATACATTGCTAATGTAGAGTACTTCATTCTGTAGAAAGGAGACTTGTTTGCTGGTTGCGGTGAAGCTGTCTCTCTTATCACTAGCAGTTAACAGCATGGATTGCTCTTTAGAAACTTTGCAGTTCCAAAGTGTTTCTGGTGGTCTTCCATCTTAAAAGTACAGTGAATCTTGGCATATACTTTCTATTACTTATATCTTGTGGATCTGCTACTTGGTAATTTTTTTACTAGTCAGTGTGCTAAAGCCTTAAAAGTGGCTAAGACTGTTTAAGTCTTTACTGTCAGCAGAATTAATTGGTTAGCTATAGTTAGGCTAAATTAATAGATTCTCACAGTGTAACTTGCTTTGGGGAATATATGATTTTGAAGAACAGCTCCCAGCTGCATGTGTATTGGGCAGGTTTGCCTGTGTTGACAGGTGAATACTTATGAATAAACAGATTTTTTTACACTGAAGACAAGAACTGAAGTTTAAATTTTCAGAGGGTCAGCACAAAGTTGTGTCTGCATTTCTTGTCTTCTTGCATTACAAAGCATTGTTTATGTATCCTAGCCAAAAACTTTGATGGATAATATTTTGGATACTGCTCACATTGGTTTCACCAATAAACTCAGTAACACAATTTTGTATGTATTACACTAGTTTTTTTTTTAAGTAACAACTAACCTTTTTTCCCCTGTAACTTCAGCTAAGGTGAGGCAGCAGTCTCACAAAGTTATTTATTTGTTCTTTTCAGCGATGTTTTGGCACTGCCTATTTTCAAACAGGAAGATTCCAGCCTTCCACAAGAAAATGAGACCAAGCATCCACCTTTCCAGTATGTTATGTGTGCTGCAACATCTCCAGCAGTAAAATTGTATGATGAAACTCTTACCTACTTGAATCAAGGTTGGTCTATGTATATATGTTGCAAACATAACTATAGATGAATGCAGTTTGTGGAGCAAGTCTAAAACTAAAACTGTATTTCATGTTTTGCCTTCTTCCCTGAAAGGGTTCTCAGCAGTGGAATAGGCTCCCCAGGGAGGTGGTTGAATCCCTGTCTCTGGAGGTGCTTAAAAGGCACAGAGATAGGATGCTGAGGGACTTGGTTTGGCACCAGACTGCATAGAGTTGGATAACGGTTGGATGTTAGCTTAAAGGTCTTCTCCAGCCAAAACAACTCTATGATTCTCTGATACATGTAGATACATGTACACACATCAAAGATGAGATGAGATACCTTACTCTGGTACTCCTGTCCAACTCACAGCCCCATAGCTATTACCTGTCACTTTCCACTTCAGAGCTGGGCTTTTTCTTTCTAGCAGGTGGTTGGTTTGTTGCGTTTTTTTTCTGCTCTGTGTTCTGCTCTCCGTTCCCCACCTCCCTTGATAAAATCAAGCTGACAGAGCTTTGGGAGACAAACTTCAGGCAGTAATAGCTTAAAATAGAAGACTAATTTTGTATTCCTGTTTACACTTCATTTGAGCAACCTGATGTAGGGTGAAGCAAAAGCCTGCTGAGGTATATTAAACACAAAATAGCTTAGAGCTCAAACTTTCCTGCTGATGCAAACTTTCTTTCTCTATAAAGGTCAGTCCTATGAAATACGCATGCTAGATAATCGGAAGGCTGGAGACATACCAGAGATCAATGGAAAACTGGTGAAGGTGAGCTAAAGTTCTCTGCGTAGTGTTACTGAAAAATCTTTGCTGCTGCTTGCATGTGAAAAGAGTAGGTTTTAATCTTTTATTGTACTCTTGATTTGTGGAGGAAAGTAGGACCAGCTGATCTTGACACAGTAGAGCCTAATGCTTAGTTTTGGCTTATTTCAGGTTTACTATGGATTATAAGTACACAGGTATGCATTTCCCCATTTCTCAATGGGTTGATTTAACTTAATTTTAGGTAACTAAATTCAAGCTAATCACCTGATGTTCCTTTTATGGATCTGATCTAAGATAATATAAATCTCCACTAAATGTGCTCGTGTCTTTCCTGCACTGTAAACGGCAATCTCCAAATGAGTTATCCAAAGTTAGGTGAGATAAACCCAGTCTAAAGACTGTACAGTTCATGGATTGCTTTCTCTGTCACTAGGTGTATGTTCAGAATGAGTGTGGACCAGTGATAGCTTTATAAGGAAATATGACTATAAAGAACAGGAATTCCCAATGCATAGAGTCCTTGCGTGTTGTGAAGGCTGAATTGTTCCATGCACAGCTTAAGATGTCTAGCTGTATCCAGCATCTTCAGAGCCATTTCATTGACCTTTCTGAGTGGTTAGAGGGTATGGAAGGAAGGAGCATGTGGAAAGAAGTGGAAGGTATTGCAAGCATGTTTATTAGGGTATTTGGAAAGCATATTATGCCAACATAGGTTTTGCAGCAGTGGGATATTGGTACATAGAGATCTTTCTGCCTATATCTCTTGGTTTTGCTATTTCTTGAGCAGTTTGTTCCATAGCTGAGCTTCTTCCTAATTCCAGATTTGTTTCCTTGTGCCATAATGTTAGCAGAAGGTACTGTTGAAGCATTACATGAAGTCCAAGAATCAGGTGCACTGAAAAATGTTCAACTCATGGTGCAAATTATTTAAAGAACTGATGAAGTGGAAGAGTTTGCATTTTCCTGTTAAGCATCTGATGATTTTATTGATTTCTCTGGGGGAAAAAAACCCAACTTGTTTAGATATTGGGAAGGAAGGGAAGAACCTCATTAAACTCACTTTGACAGCAGTACTAATAAATACTCCAAAATCTGTGTGCTTGTAGGAGGCTTACTTGACTTTGTGCTACATAATTTGTGCACTTTGGCTGGCTTATACAGCCCTGTGCCTTTATCTTTGTTTGTGGGATGCTTGTTCAGAATTTCACGAGCTTTAGGGACAAGCAGAGAACTGGGATTTGTGAGTTGTGCAGTCAGAGCTTTTACTACCTGGCATGTTGGCTATTTGCCCCCTTAGGTGCTGTTTCCTTGTAGGGGAATCTCTTTGCTGTAATGTTAGCTTGTGTGTTGGTGATGAGCCACTTGATAGGTAGAAAATATGACAAAGCAGTGTAAAAGTTAAAAAAATTAAATTTTATCATAGCATGGCATCAACAAAGTTCCCATTGTGTGGCATCCCAGTACTTGAACAAAGAAGGCATTTCAGGTGGTTGAAGGTGGTGCAGATCTTTCCAAGTTCCAAACATACAGGTTTGCTGTGAGAAAGGAGCACTACCTTTGTGCACACAGAGGGATGAGTGCTTTCTGTTAGCTTGGAAATAAAACCAGGTAATGCAACAGCTCTACATTTTAAAGTTCTTGGGTTTGTTGTTTTTTTTTTGAATGCACTGATCCACTATTAATACAAGTCAGCCTGTAGACTAATGGGAAAAAAATAGACTTCAAGGTCTATTTTGCACACTTTGCTTGTTCGGTAGCAATTAATGGATAGAATTTTATTCCCTTCTGTATAACAATTTGCTGTGTAAGTGCACTCCTGCAGCAGTAAAGAAACCTTTCTTTAATAGAGCTATGGGTACAGTAATAGCAGAAGTGGCTTTTATCTGAATAAAGTTAATTGTATTGTAGCATTTTTAGATTAATACTTCCACTAGAGCAGTTTGGAACACTTTAGAAGTTGCTTAGTACTTCCTTACAATTAATTAAAATAATGGATTTTAGGATCTTGGGAAGAAATTCTTCAGTATGAGGGTGGTGGGACTCTGGAACAGGTTGCCCAGGGAGGTTGTGGATGCTTCCTCCTTTGGAGTGTTCAAGGCTAGACTGGATGAGGACTTGAGCAACTGAGTCTAGTTGAGAAGCCCATGGCAAGGAATAGATGATCTCTAAGGTCCTTCCACCCTGAGACGTTCTGTGATTCTGTGATTTCTTTTTTTATAAATATTAGAAAGGGATTTTTCTATTAATTTTATGTCTTATAATTTTCTGTGAAATGTAACAATTTCCAATGGGGGGGGGGGGGGGAAGATCAAGCTGTGTTCACCACTCCTCAGAATAAATGAAGTCTTTATGTTTGTTTCCTAAAACAAGTTAGTGAGGCCTTTGTAGTGCTGATACTGTAGTGTCCGTGTTGCTCAGCTCACTGTGTGTAAGTTGTAGTGACCTTTAGAATATGAAATCAAATGTAATTCTCTATTGATTTTTTTACCACATTTACAGTTATTTCTTGATGCTTGGTTCTGTTCAGTGTTCTGGAACAGTTTGGGATACTGATGTTTGCCCCATTTTTTGCTCGTAAACATATTTAATAGCTTTGTGGCTATTTTGTAATGTTTCAGTACTTTATCTTCAGACCGTTTCTAGACGTATAGGAACATTGTAGCTTGTTTTCTTTTTCATTAGAGTATCATAAGAGTTGTGTTCCATGACAGAAGGTTGCAGTATACAGAGCACCAGCAGCTAGAAGGTTGGAAGTGGAACCGCCCTGGGGACAGACTTCTTGACTTAGGTATAATTGTTTCTATCTGTTGCCGCTGTATGGAATTCAGTTCCCAGGTGTAAATCGATCATAGGCACAGCTATGTTAGAGGTGGTGAAAAAACACAGACCCATTTTCAGTGTGCTGCTTTCTCATAGTGTGTATTTCTGAATATAGATGTTTTTATCACTTTCATGTTCCTTTAAAACCTTAAAGTGGTGCAGAAGTAAAATAGCAGCTATGCAACCTTACAGGTTTAGTAATCTTTCTAGTTTTGATTACTAAATGTTACAGTAATGAGGAGAACAGAGGCAGAAGTCACTGCCTGTAGTGCATGATGGAAATGGCACCAATATGCTTTCTCTGTTTTGCATGACTTTATTTTAGGTATATAAGTTGTGTTTAGGGAGAGGGAGGAGTGGAATCAAAAAACACTCCCAAACCTTTAACACTTTGTCTGTTGAATCTACTGAGATTCTTTAGATCAGTCCCAAAAAATGGTTTATGGGGTTATGGTTAAGCCCCCAAAACCTATGTTTTTCCACTCTACCTGTACTTGCTGATGTTAATCTTACATTAATATTTACTTTTAATGCTTTCTTGAATATGATTATACTGAAATGTACACTACTTGTTTTAATAGATATTCCAATGTCTGTTGGAGTCATTGATATCAAGACAAATCCAAGCCAGCTCAATGCAGTTGAATTTTTGTGGGATCCAACAAAATGTACATCTGCTTTTATTCAGGTTTGAAACTTTCCTTGACTGGATGTCTGTGTTTGGTGCTTTTCAGGTCACAAACAGTATATTTATACTATGAAGCTTCTCAGTTTCTGATTTGTGGGAGAGCCAGCTTTGTGAAAAACACAAGTTCATAGTTCTCTATGGGTCCCTAGTTAGATTTGATTTTTTTTTTTTTCACCTGGATTTGGGTTTTTGAGAGTGACTTTTGAAACTAATTTAAATAAAAGGCATTCAGAAAGCTCTTTGAAGAAAACTGTCATGGTTAAAATATTTAATTATAGAATTATATTTCTCTAAATAGTGTTACTCCTAGTTGTAGGTTTGTTTCAGTTGAGAGACCCACTCTCCTAGTGGTGAGCTTCAGCAGAGCCTTGGCTTGAGGACAGAATATGAAAAATAATGTTCTACCAAAAGGTTTTTAAATCAGACTTTCAGAGACATTTCTCACTAGGTCAGCAGATTTCCTCCTAGTAGGATTTTTACTATTTATGTATTTTATATTCAGGGCTATTGAATGGGTTCTTTGGAAATTATCTAGATAGACTGTTTAGTTTTACATTGGAACTTCTAGCTTTTGTCTCAGATCCTTTTTATTAAAAATGAGAAGGTATTGGTATAAAGTTTGATGTAGCAGCATTTCTTACTGAGGCTGCTTATGCAGGTTAAATTCCATACTGTCAGTAAATTAACTGTGATCTGGTACAACCAAAGACTTCTTCCCAGAAAGAATTACGTAATTACTACAACACAGTCTACTTACAGAGATATGAATACTGTTTATGCACTTCCTTAGAAGAAGTGCTAAGAGATTGACTGCAAATGGAACTGATTCTTACTATGCAAGTATAGCTCCCTTATTCTAAAGGATATAGAGCACAGCATAGCAGCACTGATTCTACACTTTGGGCTTCAGTTTCCGGTCTCTGGTTTTCTGTTGTTGATAGCCATAGGAATTAAAAATACAGTACTGTAGTCATTTGAGAGTGCTGGGTGTCCATGGTGCTTGGCTCACTGAAAATCCATAAGGAAGCAAAAAAATAATTGGAAACACTGTTCAGTGAGGTTCATCATAACTCTTGGTTACACAGATTTTCTTCTAAGATATCTTTTAAGGATATTTCTACCTTAAGCCCAGTCTGATGTAGCACTTGAGGCAATTACATACATTTAAAAAAAAAAAAAAAAAAAAAGTTTGCTTACTCCATATATAAGTTGTTGATACTTGAAAATACTGAGATTTCACATGAGATTAAAACCTCTTCCAGTCAGTGACTTTCTATAGCTTTGATAATTAATATCTATTGCAAGAAACCCTGAAGCTTTTTGTAGCTGTTGTGCATTGGGCAATAGTGCCTTGGAAAAGTCTTTGCTCTATTGGTTATAGATATTTTTGTCACCCACCTAAGATTTTCTTAAGATCCAACGAGGTTCTCATTAATAAAAATCTTTAAATAAAAGAGTAATAAAAATCTGCTTTTTGGAGAGGTTTTGGTAACACACTTGTTTCCTCCCTCTTCTTTGTCACTTCAAGTATGATAATTTTGGCTTCACTTGCATGGACTTGAAAAGGAACAAAACTTTAGTAACGCAACTTGGTCCTGAGATAGGCTGGGTAATTTGTTACTTGTCCTTAGAAAATGTTCACCATGTTGGTAAAATTTATGTCCAGAGTGCTTCTGAGACTTCTTTTTGTTTGATGGCTGTTTTTTTTTTTTCCAGGTACATTGTATCAGCACTGAATTTACCCCTCGTAAACATGGAGGAGAGAAAGGAGTTCCTTTTAGGATTCAGGTTGACACTTTTAAGCAGACTGAAAATGGAGAATATACAGATCATCTGCATTCAGCCAGCTGTCAAATCAAAGTTTTTAAGGTAATAGTAGAAAACAGATCCTTAATAAGTTTCTCCAAAGCTCCAATTAGGATGGGAGATATTGTTATATTACTGCTTGATTTCTGAGATCAGATTTGAGTTACAAAACTTGTTTTCCACTTGCGTTCTTATTTATGTAACTGTTCATTTTTAGCCAAAAGGAGCAGACAGGAAGCAGAAAACAGACAGAGAAAAGATGGAAAAGAGAACTGCACACGAAAAAGAAAAGTATCAGCCTTCATATGACACCACAGTTCTTACAGAGGTAAGAAACCAGCATTTTATCTACTGACTGAGGAGGAAATACAGCATATTGCTTAGCTGCAGTGTTGGAAGGGTTGGGGAAGAATTAGTGGTACACAAAGATGAACTTTTTTATTTGACAAACTTGTCCAGTGAACAGCAACATTAAATTTTAAGATTTTTGTTTAGTAAGCTCTCACTTAGATACTTGATAGATGCTTGTATTAAAACACACCAAGACTGAACAGTATTTGACTGACTGGACTGAACCCTAGAGCAAGTCTTTTGGTACAGATCTAAAAATCTTGCAACTGAAAAGCCAAAAAAAGAGAGGGGGGAATCTAGAATTTATCTAATCTGCCAAATCTGAGTTTCAAAGTCTGTATTTTGGAGATTACAAAGTTTAAGGCCAGAGCCTCAGCAGGCCTTTGCGTTTTCTTTTTATTTAAGTATCAGTGAGCTCTATGCAGTTTTCTAAAGATTTCACAAGTTTTTAAAAGGCTTTTAGATCTTTCCACACTGTATAATGAAAAGAAATTGATCCCAATCTTTGGTGTTTGTCCAGATGAGGCTTGAGCCTATAATTGAAGATGCAGTTGAACATGAGCAGAAAAAGTCCAGCAAGCGGACTTTGCCAGCAGACTACGGTGATTCTCTGGCAAAGCGAGGCAGTGTAAGGGACTTCTGCTTACCTTTTCATTGTGCAAGATACCTTGTGCAGTGTTAGATATAGGAGAAACTTCCATTCTATAAAGTAAAAATATTTTGATTGCTGTGTCTTAATTTTATTCACTTTGATGTACACCAATTGCTCCATGTTTGCTTTCAGCAAAGGAATCCTTCCTAAATCTAACACTTGAACTGTTGCAGAGGGACTGTGTAACTTTCAAAAGCCAACAGCTTTCCTTTTACGTGATTTTAACTGAAAGAGCATTTTGCTTTCCTATTTGTGTGTAATTAGTGGAAGTAAGAAGAGTGACATGTAGTGTTGTTTTCTGTATTTGTACTCACATTCAACGTAAGTTTCCATGTACCTCAGTGTTCTTAAAACACCATTTAGTGTTGATCATTACTGACTTTTTCTTCAGCCATCTACATACTATGTTTTAGGCAGGTTAATGCAGCTCAGAAGAGTCAGCATTTCTTCACGGTGCTGGTAGGCTAACCCTCTTAAGTGCTCCCAGAATGAATCTAACTTACATCCTGCACAACCTTTCTGGCAAGGGTTAGCATTTCAGATTTCTTAAATGCTGTTTCATAAGCTGTCAGTGCCACTCACCTTAACTTTTTTAGATGAGAAAGGATTCTGCACTTTCCACTTGCCAAGTTTAAGTGTCAATTATCCAGGTTACTGTAGAAAACCATTACTTGAATGTTCTACGAACAGGCCATTGTGCTGACAGCTTTTTCCCAGCAGCACTCAGGCAGTGACTGGCTGACTCTTGTCTCTGAGGCATTTTTTAGTTTGTATTTATGATCTGTGAAAGTCATGTATACTTCTAGATGTAACCTTTCTGATTCTTTGGCAGTGCAGACATTTCACTTGTTCCAGATGGCCCTGAGTTGGGGAGGTACAGACAGGAGGAAACCAGGATTTTTATCACTTATAAAGCGTATCTTTTTTTTTTTTTTTTTTTTTTAAATACTTCATTGAATGATTGATGCTTATAGGAAGAGGATTTTTTTAAGAGACATGACAAATGCCTTGTCCAGAATAGGACAAACTGTAGCCTAACAATGTCTGTTTTTAATGTCACATTAATTGTAGCAAAGGAAAATGGAGATAGAATAGGTAGTACTGGACTATGGCTTTCCCAAAGGACACAGTGGAGACCATGTATGTGTGTGTTTCTCCCTTCTTGCTTTGGATGAGGATGACAAGGGGCAATGAAGCTGATGAAGGGTCTGGAGATGAGGAGTGACTTAAGGAGCTGGGATTGTTTAGTCTGGAGAAGAGGAGGCTGAGGGGACACCTTGCTCTCTTATGACTGCCTGAAAGGAGGTTGTAGTGAGGTGGAGTTCAGTTTCCTCTCACAGAATGACAGAATGTTAGGGGCTGGAAGGGACCTCAAAAGATGGTCTAGTCCAACCCCCCTGCCAGAGCAGGATCACCTATACCAGATCACACTGGAATACATCCAGGCAGGTCATGAGCATCTCCAGCGTCCTCCCTAGTATCAAGTGATAAAACAAGAGGAAATGCCTTCAGGCTGCGCCAGGAGAGGTTTAGATTGGATATTAGGAAAAAATTCCTTACTGAAAGAATGGTCAAGCATTGTAGCAGGCTACCCAGGGAGGTGGTAGAGTCACCATCCTTGTGGGCGTTCAAAAAACCTGAAGACCTGATGCCTAGGGACATAGCTTAGAGTGGGCATGGTGGTGTTGGACTGACAGTTGGACTTGATGATCATGGAGGTCTTTTCCAACCTTAATGATGTTATGACCCACAGGGATTTTGCTGTAACAGCTGTGTACAGATTCCCAGCTCTCTTCATCATGCATCTGACTCCTCCTGGTTTGTATTTGCCCTTAATGAGATGCTGCCTTTGGATCATGTGGTCAGTTTGTTGAGACCATATAGAAGCGTGAAATGTTTTCAGCCTTGGTATCATCTGCAGCTTTAACACAACCTGTTCCATCATGACAATTATTAGAAAAATCATTAGAAATCACTAGGCTCATTAAAAATACCATGAAATGCTACTTTTGCTGTATTCATAGTGAAACCATAGTAATCACTATGGACTCCTGAGGTGTTGGCTTTAACTACATAAATTGAGTGTACAGTATGTTTGTTTGATCTAGAAAATAAATGTCTGGTCTGTAGCTTGAAGGCCAACTCATCAGTCATTTTCTCTTCAGACAGGCATATCCTTGTGGGCCTTGTAAATATGGACAGAGGATGATGCATGCTTCTACTTAGAGCAATTCTGTCCTTGCAAATCTGTCCTCCTAGATGTAACCATCACAACATTTGTCTTTTCCCAGACTTGCCTCATACGTGCAGAGATGTTCCATGTGTGCAGTACAACTGTTACTGAGGGGTGTAGATACAAACACTAAAGACCTATTTTTGAGTAAGGGAATTGACACTTTTAACATATTATGTCTTTATATACAATGGCTCTTGTACTTCATCTGTCCTGGGAATGTGGCTCTGCTACAGAAGGAAAACAGAGTTATTTAGAGTGTATTTTTGTGATGAAGCTGGGAGTGTTGGCTATTTCTTAGCCAATGCTACTTCCTAGATGCCCAGACTTTTTTTTTTTTGGGGGGGGGGGTAATCTTTTCTTGAATTCCAGAAATGTAGGTTGATTCAGTCTACAGTTCTTTTTAAAGCTGGCTATTGTTACCTTCCTCCTACACCTCACACATTATATAGGATTTTTATTCCTTCCCTTTGGCATCTCATTTTGTATGTTGTCTTTTTTTAATTTTGCCTCTCCTACTTCCTACTCTCCTACTCTTCTGCTACTTTATTTGCTGGATACTTCTAATTTAGTTTCTTTTGGGGTTTTTTTTGGGGTGGTTTGGGTTTGAGGTTTTTCTCTATATGATTTTTTTCTGTCTCAGCCACAATGTGACTTGGACAGATTGGTTTCTTCCTGTGTTTGGAAACATTGAATCTAATGTCTTTTCAGTTTAGCTCAAACGGGATTCTAGGACTTTGGTGTAGCTTCCTTTCTGGATGGTCATTCTACTCTAGTCTTCTTTCCTTAGAAAGAATCTCTGGTTCTTATTGCCATCACCCATCTTTTCCTTTTAATTCATTTTCTGAAGAATGCCACCTGGATAACACTTTTCCATTAGTCCTTTTTATTCATCTGATGTTCAAACATTCAGAGCATTCACTGCAGTTTCTGCAGTATTTGTCTCAGTGCTTTCCAGCCAGTCAGATGCAGTTAACGAGGTGTTGAGACTCTCTCTTGTGCTATGGAGCCTTGTTTCTTTTTGTGTAGAGATAAAAGGCTACAACTTAACACTGCCTTCTGGACCTCAGAGTAGATGTTTATGTACTGATGACCTTCATCCAGGGCCATTTTCTGAAGGAGAAACTTTATTTTTTTTCCTCTCTTCCAAATATATAGAAGCTAGAGGTTATCTAGGGAAGAAGAGATTAGAACCACACCAGATTGTTTAAACTGCCTTTGTTTTGAAAAAGCAGGCAAATTTGTACTGTGATAATTGGGGTCTTTGCACCTTTTTTTGGTTGTTTTTTATGTTAGTATATAAAATATGTCACAAACCAGACTATCTGAAGGTGCAGTTTTATTCAGCTTGGTGAAATGTTCATTTTTTGCAGAGACAGCTGATTGTAGGGCATGTGAAGGCTTAGAAGACTTCCATGTATAAATACTGAAATGGCAACGTTAAAAGGTTGGGACAGCAGTTAAATATTTTCTCTAAGTGGGTTTATTTTTGAATCTAAGAGGCTGTAAGAGTCAGAAAGTGGAGCTGGAACAAAACTTAATTTATTAACATAAGCACAGTGTACTCCTTCCATTTGTTTCACTTTACATCTCTCTCTACTTCATATAGCAGCACCAGCATACAGGATATGTATTGTGGGTGACTTCACACTTTGAGAGCAACTTCTGCACTCAGAATAATCTGGTTTATATGAGCAGAAGTTTTGCTTTTGCTAACACTAAGAGCAGGTGTCTGGGGCAAGAACCTGTATTTTACAGGTTCCTTGAAAAAGCTCTGTCCCCCAGTATGATAAAAGTGCTGTCCTGATCTCTCTAAAGGATGATGCTGTGTATCCAACTACAATTTGGAGAACAAATGTTTTGTTTTCATGCTGATTTGGTATTTGAATGTAGTAAGGACCTATTAGAAGCTCTTTGTAAAGCATGAATTTGGGCAGATTCAGATAGATTGGATGTAGGAAGGGAAATGACACCAAACAATGGCTTGGGATTTTTTTGCAGTTCTTCAGATGCTGGGAATCTGAGTTTAAATGCTAAATATCCTGAGTGAAAAGTCAGGCTTGGGAAGATTTCCTCTCTTTCTTTCTAACTCAGTAAAACCATTGGTCAGCACTTTGTAACTTCAGTCATGTTCTGTACAAAGGATGCTAGAGGTGAAACCAAGATAATGTTCTCCTTTTCAAGAATTAATCAGTGTTTGGAAATTAAGGCATCATTTCCAGAGCACACTTGTGTCAGTGTACCTAGTAACAGAGGACAGGTAGACCTGAGTCCTCAAAACCAGCTTCTTTGAAAATCCAACAGTATGTATTCATTGCTCCTTACAGGTGAAGTCACACTGTCGGTCTCATCTCTGCTCTGTGATGGTTTTTTATAGAGATGGATGCTTCCTTGTGCCAGAGTAGTATTTTTCTCTTAAGTTTATACCCAGTGGTAGGAACTTCTGAACTGGTGTCATGACCTTGCTGAATGTCTCTGGGTTAACTGAGTTTTGGGCAAGGAGTATGTCCAGCAGCTCAAGAGAGGTCATTCTGCCCCTTTGCTCTTGTCAGATCCCACCTCCAATACTGCATCCAGTTCAGGTGTCCCCATCATAAGGACACAGAGCTGTTGGAGCAAATCCAGAGGGCCACAAAGATAATCCTCTGCTGTGAGGATAGGCTGAGGGAGCAGGAGCTGCTCAGCCTAGAGAAGACTCAAGCAGGACCTTGGAGCTACCTTCAAGTACCTGAAGGGATCCCACAGGAAGGCTGCAGAAGGACTTTTCACAAGGGTGCTTAGTGATAGGGCAAGGGGGAATGGTTTGAAGCTGAGGGAGAGTAGGTTTAGACTGGATCTTTGGAAGAAGTTACTCAATACGAGGGTGGTAAGACTGGAATAGGCTGCTCCCAGGGAGGTTGTGGATGCCTACTCCCTGGGGGCGTTCAAGGCCAGGCTGGATGAGGCCTGGAGCATCTGAGTGTAGTTGAGAGGCATCCCTGCCCATGGTGGGGAGGTTGGAGTAGATGATCTCACAGGTCCCTTCCAACCTAAGCCATTCTATGAAATACCCTGAGTGACCAGCGCACAAGTCTGTAAGGCCCAGGCACCTGTCCCTGCAGACAGTTTTGAGGAAGCCAAACCACACTTCCTGTGATCCATTCCCCCCATCACCCTCACTGTCCTCATAGTGCAGGACATTGGAGAGCACATCCCTGCTTGGGCTTGTTAGTGTTAATGGGTTTGATGTGCAGGCATTGATCTCATCCTGTTCTGAACCTGATGGGCTTGGGAAGTGTGGGACAGTGTGTAGTGTTACCTAGCTGATTCAGTTTCCTCAGTGGATAGTTACACCTTTGCTGGAAGGAGAAGCAAGGTAGGAAAGTGGATTGGAGTTTTCTTTTTCACTACTACAAGTGTGCTTCTTCCTGCACGTCAACTGGGAGTGGTGTTGTGAACAACTTCAGCTGAAGGGCACAAGTGTGACCTGCAGTACAGCCTTGGAAGTGGCTCGGGAGCTGTCCTCTAACACCAGTGCCTTTTCCCCTGCTCCAGAACTGGGATAGATGTTGAACAGAATCTTGTGGTGCAGTAGTGCCTGAGGATGTACAGCTTGTGTCTGTGTGTCCAGATAAACATCTGGCCTTAAAACCTAGGGAGAGACTGTCAGGAAATCAAAGAAAATTAATTCCACCTTCAGAATATTTCAGAACCACAAAGTTAAGGTGTAGGCTGTGCTGGGGAGCTTGCAGTGCTACTGACAAGGGAAGGCTGGAGCCCAGCACAGAAACGGTGTTCTCACAGAGGATGGCAGCTGACTTGGCACTCATTTACTGTTTTCCCCAGATACTGAAAAGGTCTTTCGACACAAAATTGTTGAAACATGTTTCCATTAATATTAGGTCATACTTGCTGCTCTCCCTCCTCCTCCCCCACAAGGCTACAGATATGACACTGGAAACTTCCTTACAGGGTATTTAGTTGGCACATGCGAAGTATGTCAGAAACCTTTGTTGTTTTAACAGGCGTGGTCTTAGCATACTTTATCTTCAGCATCTTGCTTGTTTTAATCCTGTTTGTGTTTGAACATACCAGAATCTTGTTTGGTTTTCATGTCTTGTTTAAAATGGCGGATTTGCAGTGGTTATTTGAAACCCTAAAAGCTAGTCTCCTTTTGAAGAGCTTTATCAGGATCGTTTAAGAAAGTACCCCAAAGAGACTGACTCAACTGAACAGCTGGGCTCATCATATGCTTGTGATGTGTCAAAAATTCCAGTTTGCCAAGCAGTTTAGAGACAGCAGGACCTGCAAGCATCATTTCAGTCCTGCAGTAACCTAATAAAAACTTGAACATTTCTACTGAAAATACAGTTTTTGTTTAATTGCTGTTAGGGAAGATATGTTACATTTACTCCCAAGGTGGAAAAAAGTCTAGCTTCTGAATTTTACTTGCTACTGCTGAGCAGCTACTGTGCAGTGTAAACAGCTCCTTCATCCCCTGTAAGATGAAAGAAGGCTGCTTTTTTTTCAGCAGATGGCTTGGGGTGGGTCAGTTGGATGGTTTTAAACTGAGTAATTTCTACAGGTCGTCTGTCAGGTCCGCCACTGATGTCTGCATTTTGTTAACAGCAGACAGTATAGATGGGAGTCTTCATGAAAGAAAAGATAGAATTGATTTTTACCTGGAGTCTCTGCATGTAGTATGTGGGATGGAGGGAATCTTTTATTTGGAATTACAAATCAGAATTCTCTGTGGATAAAACCCTGGTTTTAAGTGAAAGAAGTGTGCATCAGAGTGAAAATGTATTGTCCAGAGAAACTTAAGCTTTAATTCTTTACCTTCAGTGCTCACCATGGCCAGATACTCCCACAACATTTGTAAACAACAGTCCTACTCCTGCTCCAACTTTTACCTCTGCTCAACACAACACCTACAGTGTCCCAGACAGGTAGGTTTCTTTACTGTACCCTAGTTAGAGGTAACATTTTCAAAACCAAGTTTATTCCAAAGTATTTTCTGCTTCATCTGGGGATAGGAGATTGCTTTGACCTGTGTATTTATGAGAGCTTGACCCTTGCACCATGGGATTCCATTAGTGTCACTACTTTCGTTTTGATTGTTTCCTTTCTTTCTGTAGACTGTTGAAAACTTTTCCTGTCTGCTGTCCTACAGCAAACCTTTAACCTTTTAACTGTTCTGGCTTAGTCCTTCTCTATGGAAACTGATCAGCCTTTTAGTCAGAACAGTCTCAGTTACCCTCAGAACCAGTTAATACAATTTGCAAGAGAATAAAACCTCCACAACCATCTTTACAGGCTGCTCAACAGGTGTTCTGTTGGTGAAAACATTTGTATGGAGGCATGATTTACAGTGATACCTGTTTTGGGAGGATTTTCATGTTATTTTTCAGCAATGCTTAAGGATTTTGCTTAATAAAATTCTGGTAATACTTTGTTTTTTTAATCTGTAGCAATTCTTCCTCCCCAAATCACCAAGGAGATGGAACCTCTCAAGGGTCTGGAGATGTGAGTATTTGCTTTCTGGTATTGGTTGTGGTTATATTTGTAGCTTTGTGTCAGAACACTTGATTTATGTGTACCTTGGCATTAATAGGTACTGAGAAGTGTTTGATTGGAGGTTATTTTGCAATGGTTTGGGCTTTTTTTCAAATCTAAATTATATCCAATCTTCTTTCTTACAGCAGCTTCATCCTTCAGCCACAATCCAGGAAACTCAGCAATGGTTGCTCAAGAATAGGTTCTCCACCTATACAAGGCTTTTTTCAAATTTCTCAGGTATCTGTAGTTTACTACTTTATGTGGAGTCTGTCTTCATGGCTGTGTGGGGAATAATTCTCTGAAAACAGTACAGCATCAATATTCATAGCAACTTGCCAAGTTGCTTATTCGGTGTGCGTTGGGAGGCATTTGTTTTCCGGTTTGTTTTGTACAAGCTCAGCCTAGCACCCAAAAGTAAAGCCAGCTGCTTTTTGCATGAAGGGAGTTCACAAAATCATTTTAACCTTGATTGCTCCTTGGAGATAAAGGAGCAGCTCTGGGGAGCCAGGCTGGCTGCTCTGCTGTGCCCTCCCCCAGTGACAGGCAGCTGCAGGAGGCTGCGCATTCCTCTGCTGCCGCTTTGGGTTTGACCTCTGCTGCTTGTATTACGATTGCTACGCTGTCCCAGTAAACTGCAATGCCAAATTCCTGACAGAGACTCTGGGAAAACTTGCAGAGGAGGAGTTCTTTTTCATGGCTATCTTTAAAGAAGTCAAGTATTAGCTGGCTGATAGATTTTCATTGAAGCAACAGATATGGTATATATAGCTTCTATTACACTTCCTTAGGTGTGGGGCTTTTGTTGCAGTGTTTAAGGGCTATGATGACCCATTATATTTACTGACTTTCCCCTAGGCATTCCTAGATCATCTGTGGAGAACTTTTACAAGAGGACTGTCTTATCTTTTGTTAATTTCTTGTCCTCCCATTCCTCTGTTACAGTGACTGACTTGTCAGATTGTTCTTTGTTGACACCCATGCTGCTTCTCAGCAGGTTTCTTCCTTCCATTTTAAGTTTCGATTTGCTTACTATCTTTCATTGAATCTTCCCCTCCTAAAGTAAATGTTTTGGAAAGAGCTGTCTTCACAGACCACTTAGTCTCAGGATCACATGGAGAAAAAACAAACAAACAAACAAAACCCCCAAACAACCAATTCCTTTTGGGTGGAAGTATCCCCCAATCTGGATTTACACCAGATGCTGCTGATGGACTGGTTTGACTACACTGCTGTACCTATGCCAGCCTGTAGCAATATCTTCTATAAATGAGGGCATTGTAATGACTGAAGGGCACAGAGTATATGATGCATTGTTGACTACCTGAGACAACTCAAGTGAGAAATCATCAAATATCTTCAGTTAACACTTTGAGTCGTTTAAGCCATTGTCTGCATGTGGAAGAGTCCTGTGTGTATACAGAAACTGCATGCCTGGCAAATTTGGCACTTTCTCAGAGCTGTGAGCACCATCAACTGATACTGACCACCTCCTGGAGGAGGTTGTTTTTCTGGTTCTGGATGCTGCTTGGCAGAGTCCATATTAAGAATGAAGTTCGTTGTTTTTGGTTAAAAGGAAGATGCAATTTATTTTCAACAGTACAGATGTTATGAAATAATCTCTGTCAAAATCCTCCTGTTTTGTCCAGGTGCTGATTTATTAAAGCTGACAAGAGAAGATCTGGTACAAATCTGTGGTCCTGCTGATGGCATTCGGCTCTATAATGCACTGAAATCCAGGTAACCTCTGTGGTGTCTCTGTGGCTGGTGGGGTTTTGCTCTGCCCAGAACTGACATGCCAAGAGAGGCCTAGCTGCCAGTGTGAGCTGCCACCTATCCATGCCTTCAGGGCAGGCCCCAGAGATGTGGTTACTGGTGAGCTCAAAGGTAGGCTGCAACAGTGGTACCAGTGCAGTCAGGCACTGCCGCTCTCTTGGCAAGAGGCTGGCAACAGATGGATCTGTTGCCAAGAGAAAACTTATTATTTAGGGGAGCAGAGAACAACAACTGGAGGGTTTGAGGTCACAGGTGCTGAGTGCTAACACAGACAGCATCTGACTGAAAGGGTGTTTGTGGCCACTGGCCTTAGGAATTGTCACTGTTACACAGTAGCTACATTCCAGGATTCCCACAAGCAGCACCTTGATGTACTCAGTGAAACTCAGTTTGACTGCAGTAGCACCTGAGAGCCCACTAAGCACTGCTGTGATTTTGATTTCTTTTGGTCAGTGAAGGAAAACATTTCAAATGGAAAACATTCCACATCGGTGGCCTATCAGCTTCTGTATTTCCAGGGCGAGAAACCTTTTCTCTGACACTGATCTCTGCCTTGCAGGTCTGTTAGGCCTCGGTTAACAATCTACGTCTGCCAGGAGCCCTTGAGGAGCATAGAACTGGAAAGACAAGACGCAGGCAACGGCGATAGCAGCAACGGTGCAATATACGGTAGGGAGCAGGGGGACTCTGGGAGCACCATTGCTGCCTCTTAGCAAGTCTATGCCAAGAGAGATGAAAAAAGAGCAGTGCAAAGGTTGCTTTGCTGCTCTACAAACAGTGGAGGGGTTTGTTCTCAGGACAACATTGCTGTTCTAGCTGCACGCTGTCAACAGAACCTTAAAAAAGCTCAAGGTTAAATAATTTTTTTTTTTCTATCCATTGATAAACCTTAACTGTAGTTACATGGTAATTAATTAAGAAGCTCTCAAATTACTTTTGCTGTGTTGTTAGAGGCAGAGTAATGAGCAGACCAGTGCAGGTGCATGTGAAAGCTACATGCCAACAGATCAGTTTCTTCCCCATTTTCTGATACGTTTTGTTGTCATTTTCTGTGCAACTCAATTAAAACTGGAGGGGAAAACAGCCAAGTGGTGCATGGGCTCATGGGTTTAGTGTGGCTGGTTCTCCTGATAGCTGCTATTTCAGCACAGGTGGGGACTTCTAGTATATCTGACATGAGAATGGAGCTGTTTGGAAACTATTTTCTTGGTCTTGGTTTTGAGTGAAGAGAAATGCCTCAGCTAACTGAAAACTGTATAGGTTGCTGCTGTAATAGCATGCTTCCTGCAAGAACTGAGGTGGAGGAGGATCTGTAAATAGGATACTGTCTCTGTCAAGTGGGTATTTGCCCTCTGATACCTTCAGGTTTTGGTTTGGGACAGAAGACTGCGAGCGTGGAGCTGCCAAGGGCATCTAGCACTAAGCTACAGAAGTGTAAATGCAGCATTGAGCTTAACAAGCTACTTGCTCTTACAGCTCTTCATTTGCTGTCCCATCAGCTCTGAGATAAAATTCCTGCAGATAGGTTTCCTTTAGCAAAAAAGAATCAAACCACCAAACAAAAAGGTAAAGCAACCCCCCCAGAAACTACATCTCTATTCAAAGCAGCAGTTTTCCTTTTGATGTGTGGCCTGCTACTTTTGAGGTGGTCCAAAACCACTTTCAAATTCCTCAGGTGATCTGTTTCAGTCTGTGTAACAGAACTGACTTTCTCTGAAGTGATACAGGGAAAATGGAAGTTGCCTTCAGTATCAGCCAACAGAAGCCTCCCCCTTCTTACAGAGGTGTGTTTAGGACTCCACCTTGATAGAACTCATGGTAGTTCATGCTTCTTGGTGAGAATGGGCACAGTGAAGTGTTTCTTGCTTGTAACATTCATTTTTTTTTTCTTCTTAAGCCTGGCTAAAAAAAAAAAAACAGGTTTGTGTTGTTTAATTTCATCTAGTCACTGTTACCTAGTAGGACCAAGCTTATGTCAATACTTTCTTTCCTTGTAGTTTATCATGCAATCTACTTAGAAGAAATGACAGCCTCAGAAGTCACACGCAAGCTTGCTTTGGCATTTAATATTCCCTTGCATCAGATCAACCAGGTTTACAGACAGGGCCCCACTGGGATCCACATCCTTGTTAGTGATCAGGTAAGAGAAACAGCATTTTCTGGACAAATGCTATGTGTGAATTGAATAGAACTGAAGATTTTCTGGTGCATGCTGCTTTATTACTGAACTTTCTGCTGGGTAATGCAACCAAGAATTTTCTGACACTGAGTATTTTTTCCTTTACATTAAAATGCACAGAAGGATCCTTTACATGTCATTTACAAATTCTGGGGAGAGAAAGGCAACTGGTCTGATTTTGCAGTGCTGCAGTAACTGCTTAGTGTGGCTTCATTTCACACAAACCCAAAGCCTGGCAGCATTTAAATACTGTTGAACTCTCCTTGTTCAGATATCTGCTTACATGTATTTAGAGTTTAAAGACACAGCCAACAATTTTTGGTTCCCAGTGTCCATTAATCACTATCAGGTGATTAACAGGCAGTATTGTGACAGTAATGTGTTTTCATTTAATTTGGGGACCGCTTGCTGAACAAAACTATAAAAATGCACAGTTGCTTATCCAAGTCTGCATGTGAGACCTGATGTGTTTATTGTTTTGCATTGCTTATACTCAGGAGAGTTTCAAACTGCTGATTCTTCTTGTTGTAGATGGTTCAAAACTTTCAAGATGAGAGTTGCTTCTTATTCACCACAATCAAAGGTACAGTCTCTTCTGACAGTCTGAGGCATAATTGTTTGTTCTACCATGGAGCCTTCTTTGAAGTAGAGTCTTTACTGTTCCAAGAAAACTCTGGCAAGTGAAGAGCAGCAGCAGCAGAGGGAGTGAAGGGTGACTTATCACAGACAGGACTGGCCACAAGCTCCTCCTCTTGGAGCCAGACCTCTCAGCTTCTGTGGCACACCTGTCTTTTCTCCAGGCTTTCACTGGTAACAGAGCTCATTTACAGTGCTGTCAGCCAGCTCTGACCAGTGATTGCTGCTTGTTATTGTGGAGAAAAACCCCAGTCCTGTGCAGTTCAGAAAGGGACTGCTGACCAAGTCCTGACAGCTGGCAGAACTGACTGCCAGTTCTGCTCTTGCATTGCTGGTATTTGGTCCTGGTCAGCAGCTTGCTGCTGTAGACAAGATGTGGCCATTGCAAGGGAAGGCTGCAGCACTGTTCCTCTGCCTAACACAGACTCACTGACCTAAAGCTGCTCTTCAGCATCAACCAGTAGACTCGAAGGGGAACAGCCACAGCACAAACTCCTCCCTGCCCTGTGCTGCCAAGTGTGAGGAATTATTTCTATTGTGTTAAACAGGGATGCAGCCAGCCTTAGTCAAGGAGGATTGCTGACCAAGGCTGTGAGGCTCCCTGCTAACTACTCGTGTTTCAGAGGAATTCAGATGAGTCCAGTTCATTTCTGGTATGATGTGCCAGGAAATTTTAGAAATCAGTGGGCAAGGTTGACTCTGCAAATGTTACAGTACTATGTGAACTGCCCTAACTTTGAAGACCCAATTGCAGATTGTTACCAGAACACTTCTCTTTGGCATGAGGAGGGATTTTTTTTTTAATGCTATGTTTTTGCTGTAGATAAGCTGTGTTTTTAAAGCCTGCTTCACTTTGTCAGCATCTGAACTTGAAAGAAATTGTTCTGTGTGGTATAAAATCTGCTCCTGTTTGTGACTGTCAGAGACCTGTTTGTCTTGGCGGATGAGTTTTTTTGGTGGTACTGTGACCTTCCAAGCATGAAGGCCACAGGGGTTTGGGTGTTTTAACATTTTCTATTTGGCTTTCTAGCTTAATCTCACAAAAGAGATTAAAACCATATGTGAAGGACTTATGCTGGTCTTGCAGAAGTTAACTTCCTTGTACAATATCAGCAGTGGCTACCAGTGAGGGAGGTTTATTGTGGAATAGGAAGTGTTCAAAAATAACTAACTGCAAACCAGAGGGATTTGAAAAATTAATTTAGTTCTTCAAGGGCCCTGTCTGAAGAGCAGGTTGCTGATACATCACATTCCAGGTTTTCCTGCTCTGTTGTTGTGATGACCCACCTCTGCACAGTAAAACCCAGCCCTGTAGGTCGGTGGGTTACTTATGGTTCTGTTTGTAAAAGGCTGACACTTCTTTCTTTTTCAGCTGAAAATGGTGAAGGCTTCCATATAATTCTGAAGTGATGTCACACAGTTGCTAGACTGATACCCCAACACAGAATGAAGTCCTGCCTAAAGACTATGAAGATCATTCACAACCTTAGGATCTAACTTCACTGTATAAGATGTTTCATATTGAAAACACAAAATGACCTTTCTAATGAGCTGTTTGATAGGTGAACTTTCTTATCACTGCCATAGCTAAGTGTCCTCATGAGAGGTATAATGCCATGACAGCTGACGTACAGGCATGGAAGACAATGTGAGCAAAGGTGCTTGCCCTTTCCTGAAATAAGGCAAATTATGGCCAGTAGATGCAGTTTCTAGAAGCGAAGCTCTGCTGCTGTTCTATGATCTGTGTCCAGTTGGAGATGAATGTAAACTTATTTGGGGGCATTTACCTTTCTGTGCCAGTTTGTCTATTACTTGCTTGTACCTTAGGCTGGTTTTATTTTTGATGTTAGCAGAGCACATACTAATCTGTGTGGAGATGAGTAGTTAAGCTGATAGTGATCAGATTGTTGGGTCTTGGAGAGTAAGGCTGTCAAAACAGCTTCCTGTGTAAATTGTGTATAAGAGTGTATGTAAGAAGTGTAAATGCCAGAAGAGGGCTTTGAAGAAGCCCCAGACAGATGCAATATATGCATGCAGCAAACTGCATTATCAATAGTACCTTATTGGAGGGATTAATGTCCTATGGGGTACTGAGTAATTGTGTTTTGCTTTAACGAATTTAATGGAGAAGAATTGCCTATGCATCCTTTGTTTAGTTTCCTAGGTTCTCTGCGGAGCACTGCTGCAGTTTAACTCTTTGCTTGTAAAATTGTGGGTTTAAAAATACTAGCAGTGAGAGATGGGGTTTGTGACTTAGTGGAATTCTGCTGACGAGGGAAGATGACCCACTGGCACCTCTGGGCTGCCACAGCTTTCAGCAACCTCCAATAAACTGCTTAAGTAACACTAAATATTCACCATTTATGTCTCCTTCCCAGCAGGTAAATGCCTGGCTGCAGGCACTATTAGGGCTGAGTCTTTTAACCTTTCCTTTTGCCCTTTCTCAGCCTCACTCAGCCCAGACTGTACAGCTGTTACGGTGCCTCCTCACAGGACCAGACACTCACTGCCCTTTGCAGCAGCCACTTGCTTTCTCCATGGCTTGGGCTTTCCTTTCTTGTAAAGACATGGTGCAACACTTCCTATGTTCGTGTTAAGTTCCAGCTGCTGAGGTACTTGGAGGGCAACCTTTCAAAAGGCATTAAGGGACAGTTTCAAAGCTGTCATTTTGTGCCTTAGAGAAGTTCCCCTTTCATCTCTGGCTTAAAAGCTTGGGAAGCATTTGCTTTTAATGCTGCAGTGTTCAATGTCAGCAGCTACTGCAGCAAGTGAAAAAGCAACCTGGCTTTTTTTTTTTCATTCCCTCTTTCATAACCAGCTCCAGTGCGTAGCAGAAAAGCTTCTTAAAGCTGTAGCATTTTGAAAATTGAAATACATCAAAGCTAGAGGATTTGGGTGTTTTTTTTCCCTTCCCTTTGTGCCTGAAAACCTTTTTTTTTTTTTTTTTTTTTTTTTTTTTTTTTTTTGGGTATTTTCAAGTTTCTGCCTATAAGTTGCTCACCTTTCTTGGGGTATTGTTTGGTCCTAGCATTTTCTTGAACAGACACTTGTGTCTTTTCAGCTCACACCACATTCAAATCCAAATGTTTTATAAAAAAAGTGGAAAAATCCTTGATTGGAAAGTATCCCAATACCTAAGTTTAAAAGAATATTGAAAGTTGTACAGTAGTTTGTCCAGCTCACTTGAAATTGGAATTAAATTATGGCACCAGCAAATTGCTTTTGTTTTTTAATAAGATGTACACATTTCAATTTAAGTATAATAAATGTTTTTCAGTAATTTTGTAAATATGCTTTTTCTTTTTCTTTCCTTCCCCCACAAATCGGAGATGGCTTTTCTGTGCAGGTTAACTGCAGGCCCTACCCCAGCACTGGTGCTAGGTGAAGGTAAGTAACAGAAGCCAACCAGCAATGCAGCTCATCCTGCGCTCAGCTGGCAAGCTCAGTTAAATTTCAAATAATGGAAACCAAATCCCCCATTTGACATCAGCTGACTGTTTATTGAAGTGTCCTGTATCAGAGCAGGTTCCATTTGGTTTTGTACATCTTTAATGCAATAGACTTACAGGGTTCGTTATGTCCTTAAAAGTAAAAGCCAACAAATGGCAACACACCTCAACAAACTTGTACCAGTGGCTGAAGAACATCTGCTTACATGTTCCTGCTGCAGCAGTCTCTTAATGGAACTCCAGGTGTGACTGCCATAAGGCTCCTCCACTGCTGTGCAAAACCAAGCCCCAGCTGGCTTGCTCTGTACTAGTAAAGAAATTCACCTCCATACACATTGGTAAGGAACCTCAGCCCTGACCTCTCCATTCCCACTCTCTGTGAATGGGAAGTGTGAACACAACCCAGCTGCTGTTACCCATAAAAGTCTCTTCATGTTCACACTCCTTTTTAAAAGTAGCTTAAAATTTGCAGGGGAATTGTAGCAGTATCCCACAGCAGCTTCTCCAACTGCTTTTTAAGCCAGTATTTGTTACTTTTCAGTGAACACACAGGCCCTGAATTCTTAACACACACACACACACACGCACACACAGAGTGGATCTTGCACACAGCTTTCTGAGCTGTTGTTGAGAAGTTTATCTCAGATAATCAATATAAAAAAGTTTGATTTCTAACCCTATAGCACTGAAAAACTAAGGATGAAAGCATGGCCTTAAGAATTAATAGATAGATTTAATTTTTACCATTCAGACATTGAGAGTTTCTTACCCGCCATGTGAAGAGTTTGGCTTTCTACACTGGAAACCCACAGGTTTGGTTTGGTTCAACTCCTGCCCACAGCTTTATTTGCCTACCTGCTTTCTGCATCTCTAAAACAGGTGTGAGAGAGTTTGGATTGAATTCCTTGCTCCAGCATAGTTCCTGTAACTGAACCTGATTTCTACTCTTCACCTGTAGAAGCACACAAATACTGCACCCCTCTTTCTAGACCTGCTGCATCCTGCCCTCACAAGCAGAGGAGGTGACCAAGGACACACACAGGAACAGCTTAGCAGTAAGCACCATGTATGATCGTGGCAGCCAGTTACAGTAGAGTGCACGAGCTCTACTACAGTGGATTTCTTGCCCCTTGTAAAGGCCAATGGCGTTGGGCATAGAACGTGCTTCGGTGATGGGCAAGCTTTATACTAACACATAGTTCAATGGCGCCAAGTTCCAAAACTTGGAAAGAATTTATTTATAGAGGTACCTCGAGGTACTGTCTTACCTTTTGACATTGCTATTGTCCTGTTACATAATTAAATATGAAGCTGAATCATGAAAAAATACAAGCCAGTTTGCTGTAAGAGCTCATCACTACCTTGCATTTTTTTTTGGTCAACATCTGCTAAAGCTGATTTGTCCTTAAACCTGGTACTGGATCTGTCGTGTATATTGCAGACCAGCAGGTCCCTTGGAGTGACAGACTCGAGCCCCAGGACAGTTAGGACTTCACGGTGGGCAGTGCTGACAAATGCAGAATTAACTTCCAAGTTTAGTCAGCCTTCGCCAGGTAGCTGCTAGGCTGCAAGGCCTGCACATCTCACACAGTACTTCAGTTCTCATGCCAACAGAAGGAAGGAGTTACTAATACAAACCAAAGCATCACCAACTTAATCCACAGCTGCACATTACGTTAAGATTTGTACCTGGAAAAAAATGCTTTTCTTGTCACAAAACTGGATGACCAAACACTACCATTAGGACTGTCAGGAAACCAACTCCTTCCACAGAGGCGCAGTCCCCTTCTTCAAAACCACCACCATTCCCTGCGTGGCTGCACTTACTGTCAGAGGATAATACAGCATCTGCAGAGGCGCTGTCCACTCCCTCCTACCGAAGGAGGGGGAGTCACTGGAGCAAAGTAAGCATGAACTTTCACATGAGGTAGATGAGCCTGTGGGTGCAAAGGAGAGAAAGAAACATCACTGGTGCACCTCAGTTACTGGCAGCAAGTGGGCTCCTTCAGGCTGTTCAGATTTTAGGATCTAGACACTTGCTGCTATCCAAGCAGTCTCCTGGTGAGAAATACTTGTGTCCCACCCAGCCAGGGCACACCAGTGTCTGGGCGCGCTGACCTGCACAGGCTTCTTGCTGCTCTCACCCCAAGCATGCATCAGCCCCTGTCAGGAGAGGCATGAGCCATGCTGCAGGGGAGAGGTGGAGCCCTGGCTTCTGCAGAAGGACCTATGTCATGTTCCGTATTCCCTGCTGCTTCTCTCATTCTAGACAGCAGCATGGAATAGAACAGGGCACCTCCGCTCAGTAGTGATGGAGGTACGTGGAGATGTGTTGGTGGCTGTATCCTTACAGCTGAAATTCCCATGCTGTGTTCTACCACTGGCTCTGTATGTACCTGCTTTAGGAGAGCTGGAGAATGCCACCACAGAACCCCAAAACCACAGAAGCCTGTACTTTAAACAACACAGAAAGCAGAAGATAAGCACTCATCACTCCACTAGAAAAAGTGTCACGAGTTAGAAATTACTACTGCTTATAGAGAACAGCTACACTTAGTGCCTTGACGTGGAGACCTAAGAGAGGGATAGAGTCTGTTCTGCCATGCTCCCTTACATGGGACACCTGCAGGACTCGGCAGCCTCCAGCGGCATGGCCAGAACAAGCTGTCAAACACTTACTCTGATCCGCTTGATCCCAGCCCGTGTCACTTGTTGACAGTCATACAGCTCGATTCTCTCCAGGTTGTGGCAGTTCTCCAGGTGTTCCAGAGTCACATCAGTGATGAGAAGACAGTTATCAAGCTCCAGCACCTGCAGCCTCTCATGACCACATGTACTGTTGCTCAGATGAAGAATTCCATCATCGGTAATCAATTCACAGTGAGATAAGCTCTAAAACAAGAGAAGCAAACAGTTGTGACATCACTCAGTCCACTTCAACCTCCCTCATTCTAGTGGTGAACAGTTACAAAGAGTTCACAGAAGAGAAACAAAAGAAGTGTGCTCAACAAGTCAGCTGCACTTTCATTGCCAGCTTGGCTGCAAAGCCAGTCGGATCCCAAAAGAAATGTCACTGGCAAAACTCTTCCAGTGCCTATGCTCTCCTTGTGGGGATGCAGGAATTCTGTCCCAATTGCCACACCCATTAGTTGCTGACTGGGCCGGGGGTGGGGGGCAGACAAACAGCAGATCACTGCAAAAGATCATCAAGACAGGAATCGACGAAGACCAAATGACAGGAGTTTCACGGCTACTATGTTTCACCCATGCCACCACGACCAAGCCTGTGCAAAGCCACACAGAGCAACCAGACTGGACTAATGCGCCAAACTGGTGAGGGCATTGTCCCTCAGGCTGTACATACCAGGAGCAGCAAACCCTTGATACAGCTGCAGGACTGGGTCTCTTCTGCAACAGTCCACATCATCAACTGCAAAATTCTGCTCCTCTTCAACCTGTTTTTTTCAGTCCCTTGGATCACAGAATGGCTGAGGGACCTTAGAGAGCATCTACTCCAACCTCCCTGCCATGGGCAGGGACACCTCTCAACTACATTCAGCTGCTCAAGGCCTCATACAGCCTGGCCTTCAACACCCTCAGGGAGGAGGCCTCTAGAGCCTCTCTGGGCAGCCTATTCCAGAGTCTCATCACTCTTGTACTGAAGAACTACTTCCTAAAATCCAGTCTAAACCTACTCTTCCTCAGCCTCAAACCATTCCCCTTTGTCCTATTGCTAGACACCCTTAGGAAAAGTCTCTCTCTCTGTCCTTCCTGTGGGATCCCTTCAGGTACTTGAAGGCAGCTCTAAGGTCCCCCTGGAGTCTTCTCTAGGCTGAACACCCCCAGGTCCCTCAGCCTATCCTCACAGCAGAGGATCATCTTTGTGGCCCTCCCCTGGACTCACTCCAACAGCTCTGTGCCCTTCTTATGATGGGGACACCGGAACTGGATGCAGTATTGGAGGTGGAGTCTCACAAGGGTAGAGCAAAGGAGCAGAATTCCCTCTCCTGCCCTGTTGGCCACACTGTTCTTGATGCAGCCTAGGATACAGTTTGCCTTCTGGGCTGCATGAGCACACTGCTGGATCATGGTGAGCTTCTGCAGCCATCTCAGGCAGCAGAAGTACATAAGCCAGCTTCCCGGTTCCTTCAGGGAATTCATGACTTTTGGAGAAGCAATGATGATGACAACAGCAGGAAACAAGCCATCCTCAGAGGAGGCTTAGAAAACCACTCTTTGTCACCAGAGCAATGAATGCTCTCAAATCTTCTGCACTAGAAACATGCAAGATCAACAAGCTCCCATTCCTCCTGCTCTGAGGCCAGCTCCTTGCCTCAGGCTCAGCCCTGGGCTGTGCCCATACTGGTAATCCAGTCTGAGGCTGGCTGAGTTTGCACGTTGTTTAGACAAGCAACTGAGGAAGAAACACTTGTAACAATTAAAAAACGCTTTTTAACTCAGCACAGGAGAACTAGTGCTCAGCTGTGCCTCCTGCCAGGCCTCTGACCAGACATGTAACTTCTGTCTCAGTACATCACAGATACCTTCTTTTCTTTCAGCCTGACAAGGCAGGCCTGAGGACTACCAACCTCACCTTTATTTTACCTCAGCTGGAGTCACGAGCATTTCTTCCCTGCTGCCAGACACACGGGGTCTGTCCTGACCTTTACAACCACCTGCCCTTCAGCTTTTTTTTTTTCCCTCCTTCAGTCACCAGGATGAACAAGTAACCAGAGGAGAGGCTGGGAGACAGGTCTGCAGCTCTCCTTAAGTCTGATGGGCAGCCACCTGGGCAGCTTCCCTTCAGCTCCAGCTGCTGCAATTTCACTCCACCTGCATAAGCAGCAACACCAAACACCACAGACAGTCTCCAAAAAGACCTCCTGTCTCCAGAAGACAACAGACATGAAGCACCTTCCCCTGTCAGCAGTGGTTTATTCTTATGAGATGTTCACATTCTGAACATCTATCAACTCTTCAAAAGTTCTCTGAAATACCTACTTTCTTTATGTTGGGGTTCTGAGCATTGCTTTGGCTCATAGCCTGGAAAGGAACCAGCAGCTGCAGGGTTAAAGAAGATTAATAATAAACCTGCTGTTTGAAGGAAGGACAGGAGGGGATGTGAAGCTGCTAGCTACAGCAGCAGTCTGCTGGCTAATTAAGAGTTTTCTATCCCAGGAAGTAAGCAGCTTATAAAATCAGCTTTCCTGAGACACCATGTTTGGTACTGAGAGGACAATACATGATGTACAGCTCAGTTTGTAGAAGCTTGTACAACAAATGTGCAGAATGCTACAACCATGTATTAAACCACAGGATTTTTCTGCCTTCCAAACTCTGCTACAAAGTGTTAATTATGTGGGATTTTACAAATACAATTGCTTGAAGTCTTCAGAACCAAGTGATATGGTTACAGTCTTCTCTTTTGGTTAATGCACACTAAATGCTGCAGATAAATCACACGTGGCACGGTACACTGTGACAGCAAGAAACAGGGTGAGCAACTGAAAACTGCAACTGTCTCCTCACCTCCAGGAACGTCATCAGGAGTATTTCAGTTTCTCTAATAATCTGACAGAACAATTATTTAACAGAGGGCCTACAGGAAAGCTAGGGAGGGACTTTTTAGGGTGTCAGGTAGCGATAGGACTGGGGGCAATGGAGCAAAATGAAAAGTTGGCAGATTCAGCTTGGACATTAGGAAGAAGTTCCACCATGAGGGTGGTGAGACACTGGAACAGGTTGCCCAGGGAGGTGGTGGAAGCCTCATCCCTGGAAGTTAAGGCCAGGCTTGAAGGGGTTCTGGGCAACCTGATCTAGTGTGAGGTGTTCCTGCCCATGGCAGTGGAGTTTGGAGCTAGATGTTCCTTGAGGTCACTTTCAACCCTGACAATTCTATGGTTCTACAATTCTATCAAATCAACAAACACCAGGAAAAACACTCAGAACTGATTTCTACAGCTCCAGAATATTTGTTAAACTGCAAATACACCTACAGTTATCACAGGATGTCAGGGGTTGGAAGGGACCCAAAGAGATCATGAGTCCAACCCCCCTGCCAGAGCGGGACCACACAATCCAGTTCAGATCACAAAGGAACACATCCAGACAGGCCTTGAAAGTCTCCAGAGGAGGACACTCCACAACCTGTCTGGGGAGCCTGTTCCAGTGTTCTGTTATGCTAAAGCACAGCTAGACAAGCGTTTACAGAACCATCAACAGTACCATATCAATTGTTTGATGTTTGAAGTACTAATGTTAGTTCAGGGCAGGTGTTTGGCACCTGCTAGTCTGGTTTTTTACCCCTGTAATTCTCAGCCAACGTTCCAGTATGCATTCTTCCTACACAAAGGATATACACATCGACAACCTGGTTCCCTTAGAAAAGCCATGTTATTTTAGCAATGCCACACTTCCCTGCTTGTGGGCTAACACACAAAGGCTGGCCAAAAGGAGCAGGTTCATTAAAGCCCTTGGAAGTGACCAGGGTTTACAATAGCTCTGGTGAAATGCTGGCAGAACTGCTACCAAAAAACTCTTCCAAGCACAACTGGGATTGCAACACAAAAACACATCCATCACAGAAGAACAAAATATGTCCCATTTAAGTGGCTCCACAGCTCCTGACAATTCTTGTTTGGCTTAACATTAAGCATTTTGGTACAGAAATGAGGTCAATTAACAAGCAAAAATGAAGAACAACAACAACAAGCTCCTTTTTAAAATCCATCTCTCCTCATGTTGCTACCTCAGTAACACTGAGTAACACCAACTAATCATAACTCCATTTAATTAATGAAGCAGCACACCTTCCTTTAATCCCTCCTAAGAACAGATCATTAAGATACTTATTCTCTCACACAGGTCTGAAGCAGTGTCTAGCAAATCTACACTCATGGGACTGCTGGCCCTGAATACAGGAACTCCTATTGCAAGGACAGATTAGTGATTTTGGAGTGCCCTGACAGAACAACAGGCAAATTTCTGTCCCCTGAAATTTCTTTTGATGTTCTGAATGACCTTAGCAGTGATTCCCTAGAAAACAGTTCCTTGAAGTACAGTGAGCAAGGAACCCCACTGAGGGCATCTTGAGCCTCTCCAATTACATTCAAAAGTCTAGGTCAAAAAAACCCTTCCTTCATTTCCTATGCAAATGTAGTCCTGGGGAAGAACTGCTTGCAGCCAAGCTGATTACAGAGCAATTACATTTCTCTTGAGTGGGTGGCTTTGTTTATGCAGTATTTGATGTATAGTGTCACACTCCCTAAGAAAACAATTAATGAACAATCAGGAACATCTACAAAGGCTCCGTAAAGGATCTGAGAACTGTCAGCTGAATAACAATCAAATAACAAGGATATTAACCATAAATTAGGAGCTTTCTGCTTATTACTCACTGATTTGATAATGATTTTTTTTTAATCAACCAATGCATGTAAAGATTTTTAGGAGTAACCAAAACCCTTCTTTTATAGTATTTATGAAACCTGCATGTATCTTGCACGGCACCACGCTACATCCAACTTACTAGATCCAAAGTGCACAACCTAGGTTTGTACTGGGGCTGTTGTGTATGGGTGTGGGTTTGGGAGGTGTAGAGTTAAACTTACCAATGCTTGTAGCTTGGGACAGTGTATGGAAAGTTGTATCAAGGTGCTGTCAGTTATCTAGAAATAAAAAAAAATCAAACAAGCATGAGCAACAGACAGCAGCAGATTGAACCCTCGTGTAAGACACCAGATAAATTTTGTTATTTCTGGAAAACACCCAATCCCCTGCTACTCTTCAAGTACCTCCCCAGAGAGAATTTCCCACTCATTGTTTTTATTTATTACCACACATGCAGCACTTGTAATAAAGACCATAACACATCTAACTGGCAGTGCTAGTGCACTGCATTCTTACACTGGCCATTCAATACTGCTTCTCATATTAAGTCTCACCAAAACACACTCTTCCAAGTCCATCTTCTCCAGCTCATGGCAATTCTAAAATAAACAAAACCCAAACAGATGAATTAGAAAGAAGCCTTAAAACTCTGCTAACGGATGCAGGAAATGTTAAAAGAGAGTCCACTACGGGGCTGGGAGAAAGCCACACTTCACACTTATACCTGTGATTTCCCCCAGTACTCTGAGACATCCCCAGCTAGTTTTCAGCAGTACTTTCAGTATCTGATTGTGACTGATCTCAACAAAATGATGTCACCTTTTGAACTGCCAGCAGACCATAGTGTCATGGCTCAGCCTAAACCCCAACCCATTTTTTATGGGTGCAGGAAGATTGTTTAACTTGCTGCTCCCCAAATCATCAGGTGTGAGGTGACTACTGAAAGCCCAAGGCTGTAGCACTGAATGATTAGAAACCCACAGTTTAACCACTGTGACTAGAAAAAAACCTCTTCCATTCACACTGCCAGCAGCCTAGATGAATCCTGTTTACAGAGCACTACTTATGTGTTCAGATTTCCTAAACCAGTGAGCATCCGAGGCCTTCGATGTGCTCACGCAGCATCAATCAGGGCACAAGTGCTTATGGTTTATAATCTACAATGTAAGTATTTTTGTAGTGAAGGTATGCTCAGAATAATCTATTCTGTAGTGATTTTTGGGGTGTAAACATAACAAGGGTGTGTGTCACTTGGCTACAATACATAAAACCACCTTAGGATTATGTTAAGCATAACAAATTCAGTTGAAGTGCTACCAAAAAGAAAAAGAGGGGGGGAAGGGGAAGTGAAAGGTGCAATGATAGATGGGAAAACAGATCAAGTTGCAGCTCTGAGTATAATCCAGAGATAAGATAATTCTTAGTCCCCTCTTCCACACGGTCCTTCCTTTGGTTTTCTCCTTCTCATATTCCTTCCCAGAAGAACTGTTTCAGTTCACAGCTGCTGAGCAGCAATGAAAATAAGGTGAGCTCTAACCTTCTGAAACGATCCTTACCCGTGCTAAAAGGGTAAAGCCAGCATCTGTTAGATGTGAACACCTTGCAGCTTCCAAAATCCTGGAAAAGTTTTAAATGTGGAAGAAAACATTAACACAAAGAAAAGCAAATGCATTTGAGATACAAATCTGTCTTCTGCAACTTCAACCTCTTGATATATGCCTATTTGTCACAGTGATCTGCAATCAGAAAGCACTAGGCAGACTTTTGATCCAGCTTATCATTAGATTCTGATAGTCATGGAACAGATTAAATTCAATCCTTGAATCTCATCATGTAATGGGAAAAAAACTCCACAGAATTATATGTATTCAACTGGTTTCAGTAAAACAGCATAATGCTCAAGTTTTCCTCATGTGTTGTCTGAGGGAAGATAGGACAGAAGAAACCCTGAACTAATGAAAATGCAGATGAAGCCTGCATCTAAAACCTGTTATCTAAACACAGGATGTTGGGAAGCCACAGAACTGAGAAACTGCTTACTAGAAATTTGCTCAGAGGCTTTGCATGAAGCACAGTTACCAGAAATTAAGGAGGTTAAAATCACCAAGTCCACAGTAAAAGCAGTAAGTTAGACCAACACAACCTCAAAGAAAACAAGGTGGTGTTCTGGTAAGATAAACATAACTCTTCTGAGAGGCACTGGGAAACAGTAAGGACAGAACAAAACAAGGTCAGCTGCCCCAGACAGCACTACTAGTATGCAGAACAGGCCTTCATCATGCTTTTGTTTTGTCATCTTTGTTTTCTTTTTCTTAATTTTTCATGAGCACTTCTTACTTTGCAGGTGGAGTATCAAGATGAGTAAGGGGAAACCACAGCATCACATAATGAGCAACACAATCTAAGCACAACTTACCCACTGACCACAGCAAACACTACCTCTACACTGGGGTTGGTGGGGAGGAGGAAGGAAAGGTAGACAAAAGAACCTCTTGCTGTGGTAACACTTAGAGGCTTCTAAATCCTTCCACTGCTTTAGGAGGTCATTAGAAAGCTCTCTTTATAGAAAGAAAGTGCAAAGGGAAAATCCGTGCTGTGTGCCTGAGAAAAACACAACCCCACCAGAGTACAGGACATGAGGCTCTGACTACAACTTTGCTGAATCAGTCTCTTCCATGCCAAGAGTGTAGCCAAGTTCAAAGGAAAGCAGCCCCACAGGGCACACCCTTGAATACCACTTCCAGAGCGCTAGCCTTCAAACTAGGTTCAGAAGTATGATGGAACGGCCAGTAGAGAGGTACAAGACAGGCATCGCTTCCCAAATGTTATAACATCTCTGGATTTTCTTCTAGACTCACATTTGGGATCTTTCTGCCTTTCCATTAAGGGCACTTAGCAACCTATCATAAAATACTCTCAGTTATTCTGAACATTACCTAGGATACCAAATACAAAGGGAAAAAACCACCACTAAGAACAAAATCCCTATAATTCAGGTAGTATTTGTTACCCTTCTCTTAATCTTTTCATCTGTTACTTGCTTTTAACCCCGGCTACCTTTAGGACCATTGTATATCCAACTCCTTTAATTTCTGACTTTAAAGGGGTGGAGGGGAAATGACATGCACAATATGCAAAACAGTGAGGATGCTACTTACTGCACATCTGGTTGAAAAGAAGAACATGGAAACAGAGGAGTAAGAAACCAGAAGACTAGCAGCTGCTGTTTTCCTGAGATGGGGTGTGCAGTAAGTCAGGGAAAGGGAGCTACATATACACATGCTGCATCTATCAGGCCTCAGTATGGAAAACAGGTGGGAAGGCTGTGGTCAGCAGGAAAATGAGCAAAGCTCTGACTTCTGCTTTGTTTCAGTCACTGTAATTAATTACAAAGGGCTCTTTTTTTCTTTTTTTTTTTTTTCCCCAGATTTATGTCCCATCCAGTGAACCACAACAAAGTACCCAGCACAGGAGCTGAAAAGGCAAAATGAACTCCAACAGCAGCTTCCCCACGCTTAGAAAGCAATGTTCTGGAGACAGACCTCACAGCTGCATTTGTTGTCTGCAGAGGTCATTTAGGCACACCTGGAGTGTTTGCAAACAGCACTTCCCTACTTCTGTTCAATGAGCAGCAGGGGGGAGAGAACATTAGTGGGGTTAAAGGCAATATGGGCCTAACTTTCACCACCTAAACAGAGATATTCATGGCTTGTGAGTGCTTTTCTCAAACATCATCACCATATCTATCAGTATCTAAATGTTAGGAAAGGAAAAAAATTGCTAAAAAAGAAAAACAGAGAAGGTAGCAAGCACTCAAATGAGCAGATATAAAAAAGGATGAGGTAGCTGTATCCTGATGTAGTGAGGGGAGGAAAAAGAACAGCTGAAAGGAGCTGGTCAAGTGTAGGACTTTTTGTTAAGGAGATACCATTTTTGAGTGGTAACAGCTGCAGAACACAGCAGTACCATGGAAAGCAGCACAGCCACAACCCTGATGTGAGATTAGCACTGCACAGAAAACACTGAAAAACTTCCTAACTGGGCCAGCACATCCAACTGAGTCTTCTTTCAAACTTAACATGAAAATATTCCAGAAGGTACAAACAAGTGTGGAATTACATTTCCCTTTGATTTCCAACTGAATTTTTACCAAAGTACTTTCCATCCATGATCCCAAAAGTCTAGAAGAAACTAAGGTGTGTCTTTGTCCCTTCATCACGCACTCAGCTGCAGTAATCCCTGCAAAGGGTGGTTCTCCTCATTGAAGGAGAAGAGTGGCAGACGCCTTCCCCCTCGTGGCACAGAAAGGGGCTAACAGCTTACCTACCCAAGTCAATTCCTGCTACAGCTGCACTGCCCTGGGAAAGAACTGCTCAACTGCTTCAGACCTCCTTTTATTTCTAATCCGAGCTGTAAAACTGAGAGAACGAACGAAACGAGGGGGAAGGACCAGTAACAGCAGCTGAAAGGAACACAAGTGTTTGAGAAGACATCTAAGCACCTAACACTGGCAGATATCAAGGGATGATATCTGAAGAGCACTGTCACTGGAAACTGTCTTAAGGACAGGTTTTCTACAGTAACAAAAGCTCTTTTTCACTCAATCAGCTAAAGGAAAGCTGTGTCAGCATATTGCATGCTGCCTTTTGAATGTAGCTTCCCCCCTAATTTTACAGTCTACACTTTCCTCCATTTATCTGTGACTGACACATAAGGAGTTGCAACTCCTCTAGGTTCTTGTTTTAAGTGGCAGTTTAGTGTCATCCAAAAATCTTCTGGTTTGATTTACATGAAAATTAGACCTTACAAGAAGTATTATATATCTTTACAAGCAGATAGCTGCTGCATGACTGAGCTTTGCTAAGGCTGATGCTGTCCCCACTGCTGAAAATGCCACCACATTAGCACAAACTACACCAACGTAGAAGTTTATAGTACTTTTAACTGATGAGCCCCTACTAGTCAAAATATATACCATAAACATCAGTCCTCAGTGCTTGCAGACACATTGGCACACTCCATGCCAGAGTTTAAGAATGCCAGGATGTACTGCAGTGTGTTAAAAACACATCTGTAATAAAATCTGTAAATACAATACTCAGATATGACTTAGCTATTTGTTTTTTTTTTCCTTTTTGCAAGACAAAGAACTGCATAAACCCACAGCAGAGTACAGACATCACAAGACACAATACAACCACAGATGTTTTTACCTTTTAAAAAAATTAATGTGCTTTATATCTTCTTTTTCTTCTGGCTTGTAATTAGTACCTAAAATATTTACCTAGAAGCACAGAATCGAACTGCTAGGTTCAACATGTTTGATTTGTCATGTATTAGTTCTTGTTTTTCTGATACACAGTGGACTACATTCTCATATGCTAGCTACAGAGAACCAGCTCTCAAACTGGTACTTCTAACAATGGTTTGATTGCAAAGGCAACACAAAACACCACAAAGCTAAATCAAACCTGTGGATATTGGCTGATTATCTTCAGAAGGGAATTTCTCAGATCAGGCTAGTAACAGCAACATGACATATGGCACACTTATGGCATACTCACTTCAGCCTTGGACAGTTTAGACCAAGTGCTGTGAGAGAAGCGTCTGTAAGGTTGCTACAGCCTGAAACACAGAGGGACTGGAGTCTGTGGCATCCTCTGCAGATTTTTACAATGCCTTCATCTGAAATTTGCTGCAACAAAGAACAAGGTTGAAGTTACTCTGTTATCAAGAATTCAACTAAGAACAAAAATCCTATTAGTGAGCTGTTGGCGTCACGCTGTACATCCAAAACTTTTCAGCCAATCTTAGTAAAAACTGGCTCCATGTCACAATCATTCAGTAATAATCTGTAAAACAGATTTGAAAGTCTTAACTCAAGTAGATTTTAAGATAGGACATTGAACTGTTGGAGCAGGTCCAGAGGAGGGCCACAAGGATGCTCAGAGGGCTGCAGCAGCTCTGCTATGAGGACAGACTGAGAGAGTTGAGGCTCTGCAGCCTGGAGAAGAGAAGGCTTCCAGGAGACCTTAGAGTAGCCTTCCAGTATCTGAAGGGGGCCTACAGGAAGGCTGGGGAGGGACTATTGACAAGGTCTTGCAATGACAGGACTAGGGGCAATGGACTTAAACTGGCAGAGGGGAGATTGAAACTGGATGTTAGGAAAAAGTTCTTTCCAGTGAGGGTAGTGAGACACTGGCACAGGTTGCCCAGGGAGGCTGTGGATGCTCCCTCCCTGGAGGTGTTCAAGGCCAGGTTGGATGAGGCCTTGAGTGACCTGTTCTAGTGGGAGGTGTCCTTGCCTATGGCAGGGGGTTGGAACTAGATGATCCTTGAGGTCCCTTCCAACCTTACCATTCTATGATTCTGTATCTTCCAGCAACAAACATGTAAAAAATGCTCCAAATGCAAAAAAAAAGGAAAAAAAAACAAACAACAAAAACCCTAACTTCATTATTGACATCTGCATGTCTGAAACACTGAAATTCTAGTAATTTCAATGTTTTTCAAAGGATTGTTTACAAAGCACAACTTAAACACTTTGAGAATCTAAAATAGAGTTTTTCCCATTCCTAGAAAGTCACATCAGAAATGACACAAAAGCAAATACAAGCTACAGCAAATTCAGTTTCTCTGTACTCTCTAAGTGGAATTAAAAGCACAGGAATGATTCCATGTGGTTTCATTACAAATTACTGTGCTTCTTCCATTCCTACTGCAAAAGTATGCCCTTCTCCTGTGACCTAAGTGGTTCTGAATCATCTTCAGTTACAAAGCCATTACACTGTACTCTCAATTATGTGGCCCAGGATCTGGCATCTGTTCAGTGAGAAACCTTAAAACTATGAATAGACCAAAATCTTTGACCTCACTGCATGGGAGAACAAGAACTAGAGCTGCAAGGCTGCATGGTTTAGCATACATACAGATTTGAATGAATGCAGTTAACTCTTACTCTAGTGCTTGCTACAGTTAAAAGATGAGGGGACAGGAAAAAAGGGACGGAAAAGCTATGATTCCAAATCACAGAAACATTCAGGTTGGAAAAGACCCTCAGCATCACCAAGTCCAACCCATATCCCTACCCTACAAGGTTCACCCTAAACCATATCCCCAAGCACTCCATACAAACAACCTTTAAACACATCCTGGGTTGGTGACTCAACCCTCCCTGGGCAGCCCACTCTGATTCCTGACCACTCTTGCTGTGAAAAAGTTTTTCCTAATATCCAGTCTAAACCTACCCAGTCCCAGCTGGAGGCCATTCCCCCTTGTTCTATTGCTAATTACCTGTGAGAAGAGACCAGCAGCAGCCTCTCCAAAATGTCCTTTCAGGTAGCTGTAGACAGCCATGAGGTCTCCCCTCAGCCTCCTTTTTCAAACTAACCATCCCCAGCTCCTTCAGTTACTCCTTGTACGATTTATTCTCCAGGCCCTTCCCCAGCTTCATTGTCCTCCTCTGCACTTCCTCCAGCACCTCCACATCCCTCTTGTACTGAGGTGCCCAAAGCTGAACACAATACTCGAGGTGTGGCCTCACCAGAGCAGAGTACAAGGAGACAATCACCTCCCTATTCCTGCTGGACACAGCATTTCTTATACAAGCCAGGATGCCATTGGCTTCCTTGGCCACCTGGGCACACTGCTTGCTCATATTCAGCTGCTTGTCTATTGGAACCCCTAGGTCCCTTTCTGCTACACTGCCCCAGGTCTGTAGTGTTGCTTGGGGCTGTTGTGACGCAAGTGCAGGACCTGTCATTTGGCCTTGTTGAAGCTCATCATGCTAAGGTTGGTCCATTGATCCAATCTATCCCAGTCCCTCTTCAGAGCCTCCCTACCCTCATGCAGAAATACAAAGTCAGGTGTAGAAACAGTCAGCTCATTTAAAAGCTCCATTCCACACAAAACTCTGTAAACTGCAGAAATGACCTATTGGAATTATGTGTATCGTATCAACCCATTAGTATTCAAAAATGGTTTATGATTCTTGGAGAATGCATCTTTTGAAGCTTCAAATACTTACTGTACAGGATTGCAAATTCAGGATTACAAGTTCATGACAGTGATTTTGAATGTGTTTCAGTGCTTCATCTTCTAACTGTATTTAGCAATTAAATCGGACATAGGAAAAGAAACAAGAAATTAAAAGCACATCAAAGCAGCCCAAAGAATGTATACATCTTGCAATACTGAACAAATGACTATAACAAAACCAGTATTTTTTAATTCATGGAGATTTCAACAATCCAAAATAAAAATGTTATTCCTAAAGGATCACCCAAGCAGTTATGTACCTGTGTGCAACCTCTAAGAAATAGAGCTTTTAGTCCACTACACCCTTTCACCAGTGCTTCAATACCATCCTTCGTAATCTGATCACACCAGGAAAGATTCAAATGTTCCAGATTTCTGCAACCCTCACTGGGAGAATTAAAAAAATACATAAAGTTAAATCCAGTCTTCAAATAGTCATAACAGTGGGAAACCCAAATTAAACACACTGTTAGAAATTAATGATAGCCAGTGGACTGTGCCAGGCCTCCACAGAAAAGTCATGAGAAAAGATCACACAAACATCACAGTCTACACCCAAGAAGCCCTAGAAACAGGGTACAGTCAGTGCTGATACACAATATTATGGTTCAGCATTGGCTTTTAAAATTTTATTAAATGTTGAACAGCTCTTTAAATGCTTTTCTTGAACACAAACTCTGAATCTTCTTACCTTAAGCCTTTCAAAGAGCTGTTTGTGATGGCTACGCAAGACGTCAGATCCAGATGTTTCAGCTTGGAACAGAATCTGCTAAGACTGTAACACGTGCTGGAAAACAGCAGACACACTAAAAATACCTTCAGCTACTTCTTTCCCAACTATTCCCAGCAAACAAAAAACCCCTTTCACTTACCTGTCGGTGATTTTCGTGCAGCCGTTCAGATTTAAGTGTTCGATGTTTCTGCAGTTCTGTGCAAAGGTCCTAAAACAACAAAGCGCTGGAGAATCAATGTAACGTTACCAGTTGCCGTGCAGTCACTGGAGCACACCCTGTCCCCTACCTCCCCCAACATCGGCCAAAAAGCCACAGAGTAATTACAAAGTACACCTCACACTTATCTCTCAGTGGTTGCTTTTTCCTTTTGCAAGTTTGTCTCAGCTAACTCCTTAAACGGCAGTGTTGTTTCTCTCTCAAACACCACTTGACTGAGGTGTTTATTTCAGACATAGAGAAGCCAGAACTGACTTGCTCCAAATGGCTTAGACTGCAGAACTGACTTGCTCCAAATGGCTTAGACTGAAAACTCTAAGGGCATAAAGAGGGCATAAACCACATCAGTTAAATATTAAGTTGCTAGGGAGAAGATTTTTGCACATTTCATGTCACTTGTAAAATGTCTTTTGTGAGATCCTTGGGATTAAAGTTTTGGTTAAAATTCCTGGTTTGATGTCTGAGTACCTACTGCCTGTGTTTGCCTTGCAGAATGGGGTAGGGGTGCAAAGAGAAGGCTTCGAGGAGACTTTAGAGCAGCCTTCCAGTATCTGAAGGGGGCCTACAGGAAGGCTGAGGAGGGACTATTTGCAAGGTCTTGCAATGACAGGACAAGGGGCAATGGGTTTAAACTGGCAGAGGGAAGATTTAGACTAGACGTCAGGAGGAAGTTCTTTACAGTGAGGGTGGTAAGACACCGGCACAGGTTGCCCAGGGAGGTTGTGGCTGCTCCCTTCCTGGAGGGGTTCAAGGCCAGGTTGGAGGAGGCCTTGAGTTGACCTGTACTAGTGGGAGGGGTCCCTGCCTATGGCAGAGAGTTGGAACTAGATGATCCTTGAGGTGCCTTCCAACCTTACCATTCTATGATTCTATTACTGAAGCCTTTGCAGGTCTTAAGGGGCTGACTTCCCTATCAACTGAAGAGGACCACAGCTTGCACAAATCAGAAATGGGACCTCAGCTTATTGGACTACCAATGGAAAGCCCTGTGGGTTACAAATTAGTTATTTATGGTTTTAAAAATTAAAATGCATCTGTTTGAACTACTGGGTAAGAACTCGGAGGATGATTAGAGCTATTATACTGCTAAAAGCCTCTATCATTATACTAATTACCCAGAAGACATACATAAACTTTCATTTCTGCAAAGTAATATTTACAGCTGTGCTGCATTTCAGAGCACTGCTTTTCTGCCCATGTTTCCTCCAACTGCATGGATTTTATTGGCAGGGGTGAAGGAAACACACAAAACCAGTTTTGTCTGGAGGCTTGCCGTGGTTAACAGATCCGACTACATGCTCAGCTGGTAACAACTTCCTGGCTCTCTAGTGTGGATTGAAAACAATGGAAAAAAACCCAGCAAGCAGTTATACTGATGAGAGTTTCCACTTGAATTCTCAAAGCAGCTATTCCAAAATTCATCTACTGGAGGGAGATTTACAATAGAGACACCCTTCAAATCACTTGGAAAGATGTTACGCTCTGGAGGAACAGCAAACTTTGCCTCTGAGATTCAAGCATGAGGCATGTCCTAAGAGAGATGCCACAAACATTCTGCACTTATATAGTCAATATCTACTTCAAAAATTGGCAATTTTTAAACAAAAGTTGAGGTAGAAGGATACACAGAAAAATAAGTATCACACACAAAACTAATGGATCTGGAAACGACTCAACCCAAAAAAGCCTGACAGAAAAAGCCACTCTGAGAAAAAACTTCTGAGAATCAATGCCACCTTTCTCATGCTAATGTTTGCAAAGTCTTAAAGCTCATGCATTTATCGTTCATTTGTTCACTTCAATATAAGGTGTTTATATTTTAAAGGAGAACAATTTCCCATCCTAAAGTGTCTAAGACACCACCACCTGCACCAGCTGGCTGTTAGGGATGCATGTGTGAATACTGGTAACACTGGTAGCTGGTCTCAGCTAAGCCTGCTGTCTCCTGTGACAGCAGAGAAAAACACAACTGCAAAAATTCATACTCTGAGGCTTCCTTCAAATATGAAGTCCTTAAGTATTTGTAGATTGGGAAACCTTCAGCTGGAGGTAAGATCTTTGGATTTAAATACTCAGAGAAATATCTGCAGAGGAATCTGGCTAAAGAGTTTGCATACAGAAAAAGCTTATAGGGATTCAAACGACCTCTCTGGGAACAAACCATGCAGCTCAATTTAAATATCGTGTAAAGAAGAGCCACTGACACTATTTAGAGACCCCCCCCCCAAAAAAAATGTTCCTTTTGCCTGCCTGTATTAGAGCAAGCCTCTACTGATTGTGGGCACTTTATTCTTTATTCTTCCTCCTATTGCTAGGGTCACCTTTTGTCCAGACTAGAATATTAAATTATTGACTGACTGACTACTAATCTTCATTGAATTAAAGATGTAGGATGCCAGAGTAGAGGTCTGAAAACACTCTAAATGCTTGAAAATGAAGATATATCAACATAATACTAATGAAATAAACCACCACATTTCTGGAAAGCACAGTTCTCATCTCTTAGTTCATTTCCAGAAAATAATATTACAGCTATAGATTGATCTCAAACTGACATCTCATTTAGTCGTTATTAAGGTACTTGATACTTACTTAAGTATCCCATTTCAGTCATTAGTCAGTACTTAGAAATAAAAATAAAGGTAATAATAATTACTTTTGGTCCAGACTTAGGATATAAGTGATATCTTACTCTAGGACTTTACTTACTTTAAAGAGGAGTCTCCAACACCAAGACATCCTCTCAGACTAAGTTGCCTCAGGAACCCACCACACCTTTTCGATATATTTTCCACAACACGACCCTTAAAGCAAATAAAAGGAGGATTTTGTTGAGTTTCATTCTGCCATAATATTCTAACCAACTCAAAAATGTTGGGAGTGAGGCCCAGGCCCAGAAATACCCCACCAGAACCACACCTCTTTGAATTTCTGTTGCTAATTGAAGACTAGCTACCTGTTGAGACTCTCCACTCACACTGAAGTGCTATTCAATTAAATCTTTAGTTCTTTCATTTTCCACTCTATCACACATAGATTTTTTTTTTTCCCCTCAGCAAAACCTACCCATTAAGTCTGATAAAATGCTCTTCAAGTTTTGTCAGATGTGCAGGGAACCTAAAGAACTTCCCTAGAAGGCAGACAAAGAGACATATCTGCTCCTCACGGATCACAGTTACTACTACAGCATCTAAGGCTCAATTGTCCACTGAGGTGTGCTTAGGCTGCTGTGTCACTGACCTATAGGTTCTGCTAAGTCCCATTTTAACATCCCTGCTACACAGGTGGCTGCCTCAGCAACTGAGAGGTGCTTAACACCTTGGTGGCAGCAGCTACTTCAGTTGCCTCCAGAAGATTTGCCAGAGCCCACCAGTCAGTTTCAACATTACATATATTTGGGTGTGTGTGCCTAACACTTAGGAATGCCAAATAACTTCTCACACTGTGAAGCTTACAGACTGGATGCCTCCTTATTTGTCAAAGGCTGAAGCACAGGTTACAAATTCCTACTTGACCTCATATTTGCTACAAAAAGCTTATTTTTATGTATCCAATGTGCATTTTGCTTCACTCTAGGAGTAAGCAGAATAGCACAGTACTTCCAAAATTAAATCTGAAATTAGCATTAGGCAAAAGCTAATGCTGCTCTAATCCTGCCATTGTATGCTGAAAAGGACTAAAATCCATGTGGACCTGCTTTTCAGGCAGGGTTCAAACCCTATAAAACAAAACGTTCATAAAATGCTAATCAAATACACACCAAATCAAATCCGGGCAAGTCAGGGGTAAGAGAAATCATTCAGCATTTCATTGTTTTGATCTCCTACAGCCAAGTGTCCAGAGAGCTTTCAGCACTAGATGGCACAGTCTCACAGAGAGACTCGGGACCAGAAACAAAATTATCCTTCAGATCATCATAAATGTGATTCTGATGATCTCACTCCACCCAGAGGCACTATTTATACCTTGACTTTCAGGAAATCAGCAGCTTTGAATTTCTAGAGCCCTGTACATTTACAATATATGCAAATCATCTAATATGTAGCTGGCAATCAGAAGTGAAATACTCATCCAGTGTGAAAAAAGGCAGAGTTATTTTCCATTTACTCCTTCACAGTAGCAGTATCAACTTCAGCCTTTGAAATGTATGAAGGCAAGCACAGTATATGGGATACTCAATCATTACCATAGGAATGAAAAATCCCCAAAGACACTAACCTCTATATCTGTTTGAAAGTTAAAGAGGTCTATTCTTTGCCAATTGCTTCCATCCAGAGCTAAAACGTTCCATGCCTGCAGAAAACACAGTGCATTTATTACCTCCATTGCCTCCCTTCACTTTCTTCTCAGTCAGTCAAATGTAAGAAATTCAAATATAACAAAATATACAATTTCTTAAAAAAGAAACAGAATTGTATATACTGGCAGTTAGGAAACAGCAACTAGTAAAAAAGCATAGAATTTGTGGAAATAAATCTCCTAAATGGATTACACTTCAAAAGCTAATTTATGCCCATAAAACATGCAAGAAATTAAATGGGAAGTACACACATGAGATTTCATCCCCCATTTTTAAAAACACTTTGGTAAATTGGTCTAATAAGATACTTTGGCTGGATCTTTATGGGGAAAAGTATCTGCAGATAAGACTCCTTCCTAAAAAAACACTAGTTACTATTCTGAGAGAAACAGAAACCCTTCAGAAAAGTGCTGACTTGCACTGTTAGGATCAGGCCATTCCTTTAATTCATGTGTTTGACAATTTGTCCTTCACCGTTGAAGCAATACTTCTTCAAAGCATACAAAAAAAGCCAGAGAAACACAAATACACTTTGATAAATGGAAAAAAAATAACACCACATGCAACTGACAGGTAGTTCTGAGAGAAAAATACAACTTATTTAATCACTTTCATTTTCTTCCACTGTTATTAGAATCTAGCTGAAGCTTTAACAAAACCTGATGTTGGTCAACTTAATGAAACCTACTGAAGTTGCAGGCCAGGTGATACAGGTGTAGGAATGAAATAGTGGCATGATGATACAATGAAACAACCAAACAAGGCAGGCCCAATTAACAAAATACACACCAGAGGAAAAAAACCAAACAACAAACAAACCAATCCTCACTAAGACAAGGAGGAAAGGGATGAAATAAAAGAAGTTCATTCATTCTGTATAAGAATACGCTTCATTATACTCACCTGATACAAGAACAGAACATTATTTGTTATAATTCAAGAAACAAATAAGGTGAGCTAAACAAAGAAGTTACTTAAAATGCTTTTTCTGTCTTCTGTATGCCTTTTTCTTCTACTAGTAGTCCATCTACTTAACACCTTTCATACTTGGCAAGCAACCAGCATGAATGCACTTCTTAGACACGTGGTGCACATTAACTGAACTATATGGAATTTTAAGCAGAAAATGAATCTGAAAAATAGTGTTATACAGCTGTGTGCTTTATAAAAAGCAAATGCCATCATGCCAGACTGGGCTTAATCCTTTCTCCAGATACTGTGCACATACACAACTGGCTATCTTTTCCACAGTCTTTAAACAAAAGTCCAGTACACAGCAACTAAGTCCACATCTGAATGCAAAGCCAGACCCATTATTTACTTGTTTTAATAAACAAATAAATATCTTTGACAGGCTGAAAATAGCCCTAAACCCCGTGATTTGAACAGAAGTGAAAAACCTCCCAAAGAAGAACAGAAAACTCCAACAGAAATAGATACATACCTTGGAAACTTGTGCACAGCGACACAAAGTAACTATGTCCAAGAAAGAAAATATTCTATGAAGAAAGGGAAAAAAAAACAACAATTAAAAGGTTTTGTTCTGAAGTCAAACTAAGATGTGAATTCAGAGTTCTGTAGTTCTATGGAAGGACACAAGAAGCAAATTAAATGCAGTGTGAGTGTTTTACCTAATCATTTTGGTTACTAGGATTTAAGGAATAATATCATAGCTATCATCTAAAGACAGCACCAACATATTAGAACCAGTACGTGCTGCTTCTGAACAGGCTCTTTTCTGTTTCCCCCTCCTTACTACATGAACATGTATGATTGGTAACAAACTCTTTTTCTCCTTTAAATTCAGAGAAATGTTTAATTATGCTACAGATAGTGTGAAGATTTGAGAAGCTGAAGAATAAATGAATGAATGAATCCAAGTTCAAAAATATTAAGTAGCAAAACAGACAAACAAAATTTCTAAAGGAGCAGCACAATGATTATCAAGCCTAACAGAGTATCTTTGTGTAGTTCACAAAACCTGAAAATTTAGCATTGCCATTCTAACCATGGAAAAAATTCCTCAAGGTTGCCAACTTTTAATAATTTTCTGAAAGAAATTTTTCAGTGGCAGAATTAATTTTGCTAAATACCATTCAAAATCAACAATGACATTTGTTCAAAGGATGTTCTCAGCTTAAGCATAAAACATAGATCCAATTCCAAAATATTTTTCTCTTACAGAGAATGTAAGATGTGAAATATATGAAAGCTGTTACTCTAATTCACTTTTAAACTTGCCAATGAATTTTTTCAGTCATCAAAACAATGTATAGTAATAAAAAATTCACCTTCTAGTGAGATTTTAACACAGGGGAGCATACAACTCGTAGGAGATGCAGAATTTAATAATGTAGAACTAGTTACTGTTTTCCAAGTGGAAATCTAAAGCTAGAGCTTGAAATGGATGCTTGCATCTGAAGTGTTGTGATTTCAAAAGTCAATAAAAGTACTGCTTAAACATAACAGCCTTCTGAATGCTCATTATGATCACTTCAGGTATTCATTTTCCAATATTTCATTAACACGTGAAAATACTTTTTCTTTATCACCATAGAGTAATACATAAAAAAAAAAAAAAAAAAATCTATTAGCCATGCAAATAGCAGGTCAGACATTCCCAGAAGCTATGAAACAGCTGATAAAATTTATTTTGATACCCTCTTCTTAAGTCACCTTGCCCCCCTGCTGTGAGGCAAAGGGCAGACGATGAAGGTGTGATTATTGCTTAGATAGCTGCAAAAGCTCCTTGGCTTGTAGAGGTTTCTTCATAGTACCACTGTATAAGTGGAATCAGAGAAGGATTATTGCAGAGTTACAAAAGCTGAGGCACAAAGTACAGATTTCTATGTGATTTGCAAAAAAGAAAGGAAGGGTTGTGACAAACCATTTCATGTCACAATACTCTTGCCTAAATGAAGAACGTGACATGTTTCAGAAGTGATGTACCAAGTTCTACTGAAATAAGAAACAAAAGAAGAAATTGTAAGATGCTGAAGACAGTATTTTAGGTATTTTATACACCCCCACTACTCTGAGTTGTCTGGCAGTCAGTCTGTCTTCATGCTTGTCTGGTTATTGCTGTTAAAGAGATTAATGCTGAAACATGGTTTCTGCTAAAAAAGTAAATTAAAACCTGAAGCAGAACAGATGTATTTATTTATGCTTCGATCTGTATGAAGTGACTTTTTAAAAAGTCAAAAGCTAAAAGAGGTCACTCTATGCTAAAAGGAGAAATATTTCTGCAAGTGTAAACATGATGCTGCTGGATTTTTATTTTTGTTCTTGCAAGGCGGCCCAGGCTGTTCCCATCAAGATAGATAACAACATGAGGACACATTATAACCCAGTAAAATCATATTATTGATTAAATATGGGTAAGACATGCTAGAAAATTCTTTTATCGTTCCAAGAAGTCATTTTTCTTCCTTGCAAACGCTTTTCTATTTATTTATCCTTTATAGTATAATGTGAACCACTTGCATACACTAGCTTCTCTACTTGCAGTCCCACAGTACTATCAAATACTTACCAGTTAGGGAAACTAGCCAACATGACATAAGACTAACTGATTTCAAGCCTTAGAAAGTCTTTAAAAGACTCTGAAGTCATTAAATGTAGCCAAGAAATTGAGATGGAGACAGCAACAGTGACACTGTCAGTCATGTGTCAGTGTCAGACACTGACATTGCCTTGGAGTGAAGGGCTGTGTCAGCAGGCATTTGTAATTTTAAAACATGGAAAAAACTACCAAGTAAGGCAGCTGATGGTTCTATAGCACTTCTGTCCTCTATAACCAGAGCTACAGAGACAGAAGCTAATGCAGCCAGCAATAGGATTGATTTCCATTTAAATCTTTGGCACAGATCAGTAGAGGGAAACTGAAAGTTAACAGATCCACAGAAAAGTTTAGAATCATCTATTCCACTACGAGCTATTCAATTCTCCATAGCTACCCCTGTATCAAGCTCAAGAAAGAGAATCCACTCACCAACAACTGGAGCTTTTCAAAATCTTTCATCTCTAGGCACATACCACTCTGAACATGTCCCCTGAGTTGGGCCCTGGAGATCTTGCAGTGTTGATGGTACCTGCAGCATGCATGAGCTTCACGCCAAAGGCACAAAAGGTACAAACCCACAGTTCCTCGACTCCTTCTCTTTGGCTAAAGTCTAACTTCCAGAAAAGGAACCATTCTTGATTTGAAAGTCTTCAGGAGATGGAAAACCATCACTTTCTCTGGTAGTTTGTTCCACTGGTTAATCTCTGTTAAAATGTTTGCCTTATTTGCAAGCTGAATGTCTGACTTCCAGCTTCATGCTTTTTTCTACTTTCCTTCACCAAACTAAAGAGTGCTTTAGCAATCAGCTTTCTCTTCATCAAGTTGTAAAGCCACATACTATGTCTTATTTAATTATTTTTAATATATATATATATTTTTTTTACTTCAGCTCTTTAAATCTCATTTTCTCTGCACATTATTGTTCCAGTATGTTTCCTCAAATGTAGACATCAGAAGCATGTGCAGCATTAAAGATTTTATTAACACTGACAATGTGGTACACAGTATGATTTCACCACCCCCATTTTCAGAGCCACTTCAGGCCACTGTAACAGCCCTTTAGACAGCACCAGGCAGGAGTCTTTTGGTGCCTTACCCACTGCAAATTGCTCTTATGAAAGTCCTCCCTACCTGCTATTAGAATGTTAGAGTAAAGCCTGCACACATGAGAAAGTATCACAGAGAGACAAACTACAGCCTTCGAAGATTTGATTCTCCTCTTTTAACAGGCTTTTCCTCAAAAATTTCTGGAAGAATGCTCCAATATACTCTGCTAACAAGCAAAAGGGCAAAAGAGCACCTAGTTGTGAACTAGCATTCACAACTCATCACGTTTCCATGCAGATGGTCACAAAGTCTCAGATTCCCCACAGAAGCTGTGCTGTTATTGCTCCTAAAAGGTCATACTGAGTAAATAAACATTTACTGAATAATGTTGTCTATGTGCAAGGTCATCCCATTTTACTAAGCACCTTTACTGAGGTATGAGACATCTCACCTCTAACTGTAGTCCAGCGCTACCTAAGAATGCCACAGTAAAAACATGGAGGCTACAAAATATATAGAGAAGATGAATAATTCATAGCCATAATCCACATAAGTAGAATTTTGCATGCAAACATTTATATCTACAGGATTATATTAACAATGCCAGGTTTTGGTGTACTTCCAAATTTCACCAACTTTGCAGTAGGAACCTGCTCCACTGGTAAATTCTAGTAATACCTCATGTAGTAAAACCACTTAATACTTGTCTTGGAAACATGAAGCATATTAAAAGTTTAAGGAGCCTGACTATTTTTTTATTTAATAATAAAAAAGTGTCTTTCAGTTCATTTCTGTCAGGCTTCTTTTCAGCAGCATGTCACAAAAGGCTGACAAACACCTGCTTCTCTAAGACACACACCCACTGACTCATCTAATCTTTGACCTCCCAGGTCAATTATTAAAACAAACTCCTTTTTACTAAGGATGTGCTACTTTCAGTAAAGCACTTAAATTAGAAACTTTGAGACACTCCAAAACTTTCCAGTAATTTTTACTTCTGCCATTTCCACTTGTAAAGCTCTTAAGCTAAGATGCCTTTCTCAGGAGATCTACATGGCAAGTCCTTCAATAACAAATGTAGCAGCAAACCTCCATTTCTTTACAAGCCAAACCAAGATGCTTATTGCTACACAACCCTGACATATGCATTAGCAATTGCAAAAGAACAGCCTGTCTACAGGATGCCTAACACCTATTTGCACCTGAAACAGTAAGTCAGCTTTGTCAACAGCTAATCAGCTCTGCTGGATTCATTTTGTAATTACAGGACAGTATCTGACTTTTTATGGCCTGTAAGTTGCTCATAAGACAAGTAGATCACCTGCTCCTTAAAAAAATTAAAATCACTTAGTTGCAAAGTATGGACATATGTAAGATATTTTCAGTACCTAATTCTCTCAGTGTCTGAAACTCAGATAATCAATGACAAACTAAGAAATCAATGAAATTCAAGGAGGGCCAGTTCTGTTTAATTTACCATCAAATGTGCAGGATAAAGCAGCTACATTACACAGCAATTTCCTTTTGCAGGGTCAGATGTGTAGCTAACTACACTAACACAAACAACTACACCATGCAAATCACAGAGCTGAAAATGAGGTCCAGGAGATGGCACACGAATGCATCCCAGTTGCATCTTTAATTTATATTTACTCAGGTATCATGGATGCATAACACAACTTCAAAGGTGGCATTTTTGCAACCTTTTAGAAATCAATGTTAAAGACTCAAACACAGAACTTACATATTCTAAGTGTCCACAGAAAGTTCAACCCATGAAACAGATTCTATTTAATGCTTCACAAAGGGTCAGATGCATGCTAGAAAGAGTTTCCACATCCTTGTTTAGATGTGTTTCAGCCAAAGTAGCTGGGAGAACCTAACAATTTTGATTGGTTGCTTCATATATAATGGCAAGACCCAAGAATTTCAAGTAGAAAAACAGTTGCAACTGTTATTAGAAAAGAATCTTAATATTTGCCATAATTAATTCTTTATTAGTTAGGAAGCTCACTGCAGTGTCTCCAAAAGGGAAGGTGAAGTAGAAAGTTTTGGAATCCTTTATTTGGTATGAGTTTAATTTGTAGGGCTTTGTGGGTTTTGTTTAGGGTTTTTTTGGTTGGTTTGGTTAGTTATCCAAATCCCATAAAAATCATCTTTGGATTTAAGGATGAGCAAGTCACCTGCTTTAGCTAGGAATTAAGTGGCAACAAGCTAGCAACACCTCCACACTCATCCTTCATGCCTTCCCAAAATTGCAGTATTTGTAGAGGGGGATGATCTAGGTTTCTAACTTTAAAAGTCCTATGGATTGTCTGATTTAGTCACTTGTAAGCACTGCATGAGCTACAGTGTTCTGTGATTTCTAGAAGCCTGCATGTTGCGGCTCATATGAGCTTCATCAGAAGGCTTTTATCAAAGCTTCAGCTAGAGCTGCTCTAATCTATAGCACAGGCTTGCTTGCCTTATTTTTTCCATTGGGAGGGTGAAGGGTGGCAGAGCATCAACAGGCAGGGTCTGTAATGAAAAATGGGGATCAGCTGATGATTTCTAATGTACAGAAAGTGATACAATAAATGAGAAATTAACTGCTACTTATGGGCAGGCAGGGATCCAAAAAAAAGGAGACATGTCCTAGGGAAGACACCTCATGCGTCCATACAGGCTGGGGATCACCTGACTCAAAAGTAGCTTTAAAGTAGTTCTGCAGACAAGGACTTGGAGGTTCTAATGAGTATCTCAAAAGACAAGGTTTGAGAGGGGATCTGATTGGTGTGTATAAATATCTGACAGTAGGGAGCAAAGATGACCCAATTCTCTCAGTAGTGTCTAGTGAGAGAAAACAAAAGTAGCAATGGACATAAACTAAAGCACAATGGATATAAACTAAAACACAAGAAATTCCAAACAAACAGAAGAAAATTTTATTTTTTTGCTGGGTATGTTGCCAAACATCAGAGCAGACTGACTAGGGATTTTATCAAGTCTCTGTGCTTTGACACATTCAAGATTCAACTGGACAACGCCAAGAACAATCCTGTTCCAGCTGACTCTGCTTTCAGCAAAGATGGACTAGACAATCTCCATGGTTCATTTCCAACCTCAGCTATAATTTAATACAAATTTTAAGTGATTTTATGAGTAAAAATTTGGCAACTATAACACATCTTACTAAATAAAAGCAGTCAGTCTAATGATTAGCTCAGAGTGGTTCAATTTGCAGCTTACAGTCCCAATCCAACTACCCCACGGTCTATTTTTCCCTAGGACGGAGGTAATTACATAGATTGGGCAACAAACAGCCCAGAATCACTATACTCACCCTGCACACTAGTGGCTAGGTGGAGGTGTGGAAAAACAACATAGAGTGCTGGTGATACAGCCCAAGAGTGCTCCATAAACAGCCATAAAGATTATAGGAACTTTGGATAGTTGCCAGACTAAAATTTGGCAGACTCAATCCAACCTGTAGCTCTGCTACAGGTCCAGAGGATGACCTTTAACAAGAGGCTTCACTTCCTGATGCCCATCTCCAACAGCAAGACAGATAAGAAAGCTAACCACTGCTGTAAATATTTCAAGAGTTACAGAGCAAGAGAAGCATAAGGAGTAAGTACTGCTATTTCAACTGTCTAGCAGCGACATTTAACAAAATGAAAAAAATATATACTTGGGGGGGAGTTAACATGTCCTTTTTTGACTTGCTTTTTTGTTTTGATGGCACTCACATGGGAAGGAGGAACATTTCCCCCAAAGCTCTACATAAAAAACACGACTTCATTAGACCACTGATATGTCTGATCATTTGGCTTTGATAATTTATTCATCAAGAGATTGAGTTTAAATAAGGCTCCAGTTTCAATGTAAATAAAGCTCTAAATGGAATTACATCTGCATCATTTAAAGGAAGAGATTCTTAATAGCAAATAAAAGAAAAACAAAATGAAACAAAATAAATGGTAATGTACAATTCCAAGACTTATGTAAGGCATTGCTATTTCTCCTCTAGCTATTACTTCTGCTTCAAATACTTGTGTTTACTTTTATTTACTCCAGTATGAGTAATCACTTGTCAGAAGCATGTTCTTACTGAGAAGCAGTATCTATACTTCAAACCAGTCCACTTGTAAGGAAGTCCCAACTATTCAAGGAGAAACACATTTTCAAAATTCACAAATTTTACTCTGCACCTTGACAAAAAAAAAAAAAAAACATCTCTTCCATTCCCAAATGCCCCCTGCTTCATTAAGACAGTCTACAAGAGCACTGGCCTGCAACTTTCTGCATGTTCTTGGAGTTTCTCACATTTTTAAAGGAATTCCATCTGAAACACCTCTGCCCAAAACATTCAGTTTTAAGTTTATTCTTGCATTTATTCGTGAACAAATCAAATCACTTAAACATGGCAAATAGAGGACGGCAGTTACCTACTCCAATTCCAAAAGGTGAAACTTAATTGATGATACAATAATTTGCAAATGTTCAGCATCTCTTAGAAAGAAGCGAGAAAATGTGTACAAAGTTCCAAGTGGTGAGGCAAATACTGAAAAACAGAACCTTACATCTGGAACTGATCTTGGTAAGAATTTCATAAGCAAGCAAACAATGTGTAGCAGTGTGAAAAAAGGTCAGCATGAGACCTTTTTCATGTTCAGCACAGCAAGGTATGTTGCCCAACAAGGTATTGAGTCTTTAGTTGTCTCAGAGCATGAATTCTGTCCTGAATTTGAGGTAAATCCCTGTAAAGTTTTAAGTCCCATTTCCACTTCAGAATCATTGGAAAAAAATTCTAACTAAAGCAGATCAATCAGAAGATTGCAACTTGTTGCATTCTCAATGCACATTTGAAGTTAGACACAGCACTTTGAAGGCCTAAGGTAGATAGAAATTAAGTGACTATCCATGTTCACATTGGGCAGATCATATTAAAACTTATTGACAGCATGATATTACTTATCAATTGCTGCCAATGCACATTAAGAATTCTGAAAACACAGTAAGTCTTAAATAGTCCTGAAGAATCATAACTCTGTCATTTCCCTGGCTAAAGATCAAAATACTGTTTTTGAAGAGGCTTTACCTGTGCCTGTGGTTTGCTGGCTCTTCAGCTGGTTTTCTGATCACCTTTTCAGAAGTCAAGACTATTGGAAATGTGTATATGATTTGATAACAGCAAGTTTGGATTTGATTTGCTGCTGTTTCTATTTGCTTCCTTTCAACACTGGTCTCCATTTTCCTACTTAAATATATCCCCCTTATCCTTGTGTAATAATTTTCTACATTGAGTAGTTAGTGTGAGATTGGAGTAATTCCTTGGACTGATGTATTTCAGGTATGCTGTATCTAAAGACTTACTTTACTTCTACAAGGCATTATTTGACTTCCATTTACAGAAAATACGACAAGGAATTTTTTCACTGTGAGGGTGACAGAACACTGGAACAGGCTGCCTGGGAGGGCTGTGGAGTCTCCCTCTCTGGAGATACTCAAAAGCACCTGGGCACATTCCTGTGTGATCTGCACTGAGTGATCCTGCTCTGGCAGGGGGGTTGGACTGGATGAGCTTTCAAAGTCGCTTCCAGCCCCTAACATTCTGTGAAACCATACTTTGTGCAAATAAACAGAAAGGAAGGAAGTTTTATTTTCCAAAGCAACTCCTATACAATCAGTTTGGTTCTTAATCTATATGAATGCAGTTCGTACATCAGTTTGGTAGTTCCCCATTCTAAATAGCTATAATGTAATTGCTTGGCAGACTACTACAGAGGACTTCAGAGAAATGCAAAGTGTGATCTAAAATGAAAATAAAATACTGCATATGCATTATAGAACTGGAATGTTTTCTTAAGATTGTCAAACACTAAGCAGCAGCCTTTTTTAACTCAGGGTGAAATACTGACCTGTGTAATTACACAAAACCTCCACGTGGGGAAAATAGATCATGTTTGAGATTACAAGATTTTTTCCGCTCTTCAAAATACATGCACTGTTTGTGTGCTTAGAGTTCTTATGACAATTGTTGGGCAATGAAGTACCTGCAGTACCTAATCAAGAAATACCAATGGCATGACCATACTTTCCCTGCTGTAACCTTTACAATATTTGTTTTCTATTTCCTCCACAGTTAAGTATACAAATGGTAAAGTATTGCTTCAAGTATACCCAATACTGTGTTTGCTTTTGCTAATGTTAAGGCTTTGTTTTTTTTTTTCTTCTCTACAATACTGAGCACACTAAAAGCTGAGCAAAAAACAGCATACAATAATAAAAACAAAGAACAGAAACATTAAAATATATGTAATACTTCATTAGCCAGCTCACACACTGCACATTTTTGCACAAATGGAAAGCTTCTGCTGGAACAACTCCTGGGCTCTATCCTAACTTGAGTCCAAAAACTTTGCTTATCCTCTTTTACATCTAATTGAGCACTCAAATTTTGGGTCTGATGACTAAGAGCTATTATTCAACCACACAGACTCAGTAAGTATGGTTTACAGCAGCACTCATAATAGCTTCTGCATTTGTGGTACAATTTACAAAGTTGTTACTTAGTAAGCAGAAAGGACTGAAAATGGTTCAAGTGATCAGAAGGAATAAATAGCTGAAATACAAATGAACACAAGTTGTCTGTCCTACTGGCTATACCTCCATTTTCCCAACACAGTTGTAAAGCTGTAGAACTTTCTAATAGTTTTCATACATATATAAGCAAGTACCAAACCAAGTGCATTCAGTGACAATTTCAACAGTATTTACTATTTAGTTCTGGCACTGTGAGCAAAATGCAACTGGTTTACTCTCCTTTTAATTAAAAGGTAAAATGCGTAGTTAATATAGCAAAGATAATTAAGGATACTAATTACACTCAGTGCAGCAACATTTTAATCTCTCCTGTCGTAACACATGACAAGACAATTTTATAACATGTTGTAACACGAGCACAAATTATTTTAGGTGTTGAAAGACATTTGGGCTCAGGTGTACAAAATCATTTGTGTTCTGGAGCATAAGGCATACTCCTCCCCAATAATCCTTTAGATAACCAAGTTTGTGCCCCTAAACTTCCCTAGGTGTTCATACTCTACAGGGCTGAGAACTCAGACTCATGTCCCATCATAACACTCTGCCTCTGGCCTTAGGAGCTTGTCCCTGCAGCAGTGCAATTTCAAAAGAGGGTTTACAGAGCATCTCTCCTACCCATCCCCTTTCTCCCCATTTCAAAACCCTGATGGTCAGGACAATACAGTGCGTGCTATGAAACGTGGAGTTCCTTATGGCTATGGGCAAAGCATCACCCAAGTCCCAGCATTCAGCACGAGATCACCAGACAGCTGACTGGCCCAATTCAATTTCTCAGATCATCAACTCTACCACTGCAATGTGGTAGATAACTGTGCAAACACAAAGAGAATGAACATGCACAAGAACTAGATATTTGGAGAGTCCTACTGCTAGAAAAGAAGTGTTTGCAGATTATGTTTATTTGCTAAGGACGCAGCATATTACATTGACTTCTATCCAATGCTTCATGTGTGGCATTGAGTGCAACAAAGCAAAGCTACTAGAATTTCTGTTCAGGGCAACATTCAGCAAGATGCCTCTTTTAATCACAGTTTTAAAAGAGCTCTACAAGTCTGATTTACAACACTGGAGTATTTCACAACAAAAATTAAAACCCTTTTAAGATTTAATTCCTTTAACAGCAGACTGCTTCTTTAATACCACCAAGAGTGCACTGTAATAGCACAGACACTAAAAGAAGGTATAATGTTTTAAGAGATACTTGAGGTATTCTTCTGCTTCAAATTGAATGGGTTAGTTTTTATAGAGGTCGTTGCTTCCTAGGAAGAAATCATCACCTCAATATTAAAACCACCGTCACTAAAAACTGTAATTGCATCATTATAAACAAACATGTTTGCTTGGTTTAGGTTTTCAGTTTGGTTTTTTTTCAGATAGATAAAACACTGTGCAGTGTGGAAAGGTTGACTACTACACCAAAGCTTTATTGACATTTTACTTCACAGTTTTTGGTATGTGAGGAAAATAGCATTATTAAATATATCCCATGGTGTAATATAATTTGAACACATGAAAGCAAACAAAGTCTAACTAAAAGACAAGTTCAAGAATTCAAAGAGTTAAATCTCCTATGATTTAAGAAGGCCTGAATAGCACTTGATAGCCTGTAAGCCACATGAGCAATGTACAATCCTCAGGTTTTCACTTCTTATGTAGAATTACCTTAAAAGAAGTTCTTTGGGTAGTTTTTTGTTAATAAGGGCTTCATCGTTATTTGAGAAAACCTAGAAACAGAAAGAAAAAAAACATCATTTAAGAAGTTTTTAGAGTGTCTTTTCACCTTCTGTTTAGGTGTTTAACTCCTTTCAATTATTGCTAATGTGAAGTTTTCAACACGTAATACTATAGAGTTATTTCAAAATACACATCAAGGCCACACTCATGCGTATACCTGCTCTTCCCTAGTGCTATAACTGAATTGCACAAAAATTATGGAGCAACTTCATGATCAAACAAGCAATCAGCAGGCACACTTAACTCCATAGAGAACTATTTAGGTAATAGTAAACCTTCTAGCAATAGCAAGACAGATGCAAACTCGCCCTAGTTGTCCCATTAAACAGAAGCTAGACAGAAAACGCCTCAGAGAAAAAGCAGGAAATAGTTAAGATTATATAGAGAAATGCTTCCACAAAAGGAGAAAAGGAGCTGTCAACAATTAAACAGCAAAACCAAACAAAAGAGTTACTGGTCACACTTACAACTTATTGTAAATATTGAAGTTTGAGACATTTTGCCAGAGGAACACAGCAATAAACCAAACAAAAGGTGCATCAGAATTTAAGGAACCATAGCACAGAGTAGAGCAAGTAGGGGTCACAAGTGATCACTTCCCCTGTAAAAACAATTTGCTGTCTACATCATTACAAGCAAAATCTGGAAACAGATCCAGAATATCTGAGACTTTCTGAATGCTGAAAGGTAAATATGAAAACACAAAACAGAAGCATAAAAAAATAACTGAAATCTTTTAAGAACATGCTGCTCCTGACTGAAGCATCAGAGTATCACCTACCATGAACATACACCACATTCTTGGTAACTATTTGCTCTGCTTCTTGGTTAAAATAATTAAAAAAAAAAAAATCAACTAGAGACTGTTAAAAAAAAAAGCAAAACACAAACAAAAAAACCCCCACAAAACCAAACTCTGCTTAATAGTGTGCTAAAGAAAGTCATTATGGGTAAATGTACATTCAGGAAAGAGGGAAGATGAAATCTGAGAGACAACTAAAAACATCCATGAAGAGAAGACAAATCTATACTGAAGACAAGACCGAATTATTCACCAAGTCAGCATTAAAACTCAGCATTGGGTCACTGCCACTGAAGGAGACAGTAGTTTGGAATTAAATCTGTACATTTCCCTTCTCTTCATGGCTGACAGCACAAAGGTCCTAGTAAAATTGTAGATACTGCCATATCTAAACAGCATCAAGTCTCTCAGGTTTTCACTAGCAAGAAGAGTACTTTAGTATAGTTTATGTAGTAATAGGCATCATAAAACCAACATATTTTAAAGGGAAAACTTGACAAAATAGAAGTTTTATTCAGTTTTTGTTACCAAACAGAAAACCTGCCAGCTTGCCACAGATTTCTCCTCCTCAGTAGAAACACCTAATTGTTGCCTGTGCTATTTCCTCTTCATTGCACTACTGAAATTACCTCTTGCTACAGTGGCAGTAAAGCGAGCAGATCAGCTTTGCTACTCAGAGCAGTTCATGAACACACTAAAGTAATGAATGGCATCCTAAACAGCTCTCTAAATACAGGGGGGAAAAGGAGGAAGAAGAAATGGGACGACAATCTTCCTTTACTATAAAACTTGGATTATCTCACGTTACAATACAGAGTGCACTCTAATGGTCAGAGAATTGCTGCAGGCTGGCATTTCCTCCAGAAATGTACAATTAATGCATTAGGCAGACAGGCAGAATCATTTAACAGCATGCAAGCAGCAAAATGTAACCGTATCTAGGCAACAAAAGGAGTGTTAGACAGGCAAGGGATACGCATTGCCAACAGAACTGAAATAAGCCATGTCAAAGACACAACAGCTGATGGTGTTAAATTAGAACCCATGGTAAAGCTTTCTGTATCATTGATAAAATTACAACACACCAAAGCCAACCTCAAGAGGAGATTCCACCTCAAACCAAGCCTGTCTTGCAGCAGAGACAAACGCCGGAGTCTTTTATTTCAACACACAGACACAATCTGCCCTTCAGGCTCTCACTCCTGTACTCCAGCTGTTCACTGTGCTCTGCCTCAGGCTTTGACTTTATGCACTTTAAAACCCCAGTCATTCTGGTCTGATGGAGCCCTTGGACACCCTCTACCAAAGCCCAGGGCATTGTCTTCGGTAGACTTAAAGCTTCCTCCTCACCAGATCTTTTGCACTGGTCATTCTTCAGGATCTTCTCCCTTTCAGCACTGCAACAAACTGACTGATCAAGAGCAGCTAGCACCTAATAGCAAAGTCTTCTGTTCTTATGATGTTGGTCCTCTTAAACAGTTAAAGCTCACCTGCACAGATCAAGCACACCTGCAAACACCTGTCTTTCCATAATACCTTTCACTGACCTCAGGCTGCCTATAAATGGTCATGTTGTTTTTAAATTTTCCCCACAGTAAGTGCTGTCCAGTATAATAAAATCCACCAGCCAGAAGCAGTTGGCCACATCACCCACTTTGCTGGTGTTCTTCCAGAAAAATCACCATTCGTGTACTGTCAGCACTGGTATTCATTCCACACTCTGCATTTTACTGCGGGCATCAGTCTGACTCTGCAAGACCCTGTTCCTACTGGATGACAGATCAAGGTCATTTGTGAACTTCAGAGCTGATGTCCATAGCTGCATAACTCCACCTCACAGATGTTGGTTGTTTCAACACAATTGTCTCTTAGCATGGAGCAAGAGGTGCTTGGAGGTTCCTTGCCTGCTGTCTCAATCACACCAGCTCACTGACTATAAATAGCTCACAGACTATAAATAGCTCACATTCCCCTCTCCAGCCTGTTGTTCAGAAAGCAGTCACCTACTACCAACAACATATTTGGAAGTCACCAATCAAGCTTTTTCAAGAGTATGGCTTAATTGCTCCAAGTAGCCAAGGTGTTAAGACCTAACAGGTTCACCTGACCTGTTAGCTAAGCTGCCCATCCCTTAATGCAAGACTTCTCTCATCTCTTACAAAGCCACCAGAGACACAGTAGGTCTCTGAACTGGCCCCACACATTAAGCATACTTGCACACACTGCAGTCTTACCAGCATTGTTATTTAAGGTGCTGTGATGCAGATTTATTTAAACATTTACTTCATTGTAAATGTCAATACAAACCAAGGAGGTACAGAACACAGAACTTTTTGTACCTTGTCAACACTTCAGGCTGACTTCAGTGTGATGGGTCTTACTTTAACCTGTTAAAAATTATGAAGGGAATATCAGGAAATCCAATGGTTTGCAGAAATAATGATTGACTTAATCACTCAAAGGACTAAAATTCAATTGAAAGATAGCATTTTACCAATACTTGCTCTCATGTAACTGATGTTTGGTAGCTTGCACAACAGAGAACATCAAGTTCAGTACCTAACCCAAAGAAACAGGCATCATACTATTACTTGCAAAAACTTTAACAAGTTCTGCAGTCAAACCTACAAATCACTGTGAAGAGGAACACAGGGAAACCTCTGTCATCCACTTTATGGGCTTAGAAATCAAGAAACCTGGGGTAGAAAATTAAAATCAGATGCATGAAACAGTTGCTGACTGTAGCCCATCACAAGGGTAGATCACACATCCTACAGATGCTGTGCTGTTTCCTGACCAAGTGAACAATAAATTCCTCCTTAAGCATCCAGCAGAGGCTTAAATACAATTTGCAAAAGCCTAAGTCCAAAACATGCAAGAAAGCTTCTTTCCTTTGGCCACCCAAGTGAATTCTGAGACTCAAAGCAGAAACAGTGGAATAGATTCTAAAGCAGCTTCCATTACAACTTTCACAGGAACTGTGTACTCAAATCATCACAAAACCAATTCTTTTGGTTTCATGCAGTCTTGCAGAATCAAGCTACATAATACACACTCTCAGACATTCAGAGCACGACAGGTTTCTCTCAGTCTGAGAGAAAAGCTGGTGTCTGTTTTAACACAGAAATAGTTAGGATAACCAGTCTGCCTCAGCCATCCAAACATAATCCACATCAAAGAGTCATCAGAGCCCTTAGGAGTACACCTCTCAAAACTTCCAAGTGCTTATGAAACAAAAATTGCAAACATTAATATTTTCACCCTCAGCATAACTGCTCACCACAAATATATCTGAGACTTAAAAAGGTACAGTTCACTACAGAAACAACTCTATAGCTTCTACAGAGCAGTGCTTGATCTGCATCATAAACACTATGTCAGAACCAATGTTTTTCCTAGTACTCAGAGTGTGAAATCGTTATTACAAAGAGCAAATCTTCTCTGCAAGGCAATCTCCCTCGAGTATGAGCCAGGAAAAAAGACGAGACAAAAATCAGTGTTGCGGCTGCACATGCCACATATTTAGTGTATAATTAATAAAAGCTTTCAGTTAGAAGAGACAAAATTAGGTACCTCTCCATGATTACAAGCAGCAATTATAAATTACTTCAAAAGAAAGTGCATCATAGTAACATTTCCAAAAGATCTTTCTGCAGACTGTTCCGAAAGGTTAGCAGTTGAGATTTGGACGAGAAAATGGTCACTCACTCAATTGTTAGTGTTTGCCAGAATTTAGGGTTCTTGAATTTCTGCTGAAATAAAATAACCTTGTCACTTGTGCTTTAGAAGTAGGTTATAGACCACTTTCAGAGCTACAAGCACACTCAGACATTTTGACCCTTAATACTTAGATAACAACTATACAACATTAAGTCATGATACAGAAATGCCTTTCCTCTGTGAAACTCTAACCTCTGAAGATAGACAGGGTTGACATGCTGGTAGAGTTTCACATTTATGTAGATTAGATGATGTCTTGTCTCCTTACTGATTTAACTTTACAGAACATACTGGTTAACCAGTTGAACAGCTCTTAAATTCAGTGAAAACAGAGTTTATTATTTCCTTATGCCCAAAGCAGAACACAGGAAAACACTGGGATAAAAAAATACCATATACCATGAAGTATGGTAAATATTTTAAGGGTAGCAGCTTGACATCAAATTTTAAGTACTTTCTTGTGGGCTGCAGAGCAGCAGCTGGTGGCCCCAAGTAGTCATAAATGCACAAGCCCAGAAAAGGGCACATTTCCAATTCCAGTTTTCCTCTGGCATGAGTGTAGTGGCTTCCACAAGGCAAAGATAACAACCCAGAGGGAATCATTCAAGAGACTGTATCTACTTGAACGTATGAGCTGAGACGTCCTCGTATTTTAAGCGATGCAACTACTGAGACATGGACACCAGGCAGAGGATAGGAGAGAGGTTCATTGAGTCAGCAAAAGGTATGCATCTAAGATTCTGTCCTTCATTTTTCTTGACCAGGTAAGTAACAAATCCCTCTCCTCTGGCCTCGGACAATTAAATGCAACGTGTTGCAAAAGCCTCAATTCAAAACACCTGAGACAGGCACTTTGATCATTTAACCAATTTCAAGACTGAAACAGAATCTAAGGCAGCTTCCATTACAACGGCATTCACAAGGACTGTGCTCAAAATTTAACTTGTCACGGAACAATCAGTTTGGTTTCCCTCACTCTTGACACTACATACACAGATTTTCAGACATTTATGGCACAGTACTTTTTTTTAAATTTAATCTGAGAGAAAAGCTTGGCCTTTACAAACTACTAGTAAAAAAAAAAAAGAAAATCTTCAATCTCAAGAACAAATAGTTTGAACTTTAATAGGAACATAAAAAGTCTTTGATCCTGAAAAAATATGCTGTGAATTTTAAATCCATCATTACGCTTTTAATGTCTTACGTATACTTTCTTCTATTGTAATAGCTGATAAAGACTTCCTGCCTTTTCAATGACACAGATTTGACTTAAACCATTTGAAAAGTTAATCTGCATTTACAATCTTCCTTCTCAGAAACTTCAGAAACAGTTAAAATAGCCCACTTCATGTTAAAAGTTCAAGTGGGAAAGCTGTTTTGGAAAAGCTCAGACAGCAGGACTCTGAACCTATTACATTCAAATCAAGTCACCTGAAAGACAGCTGAAGTATGATCAGAAATGGCAAGATTTTTGTATTGTCCTAAAGATATAAAAAGAAAAAAGGAGGAAAATAACTCCTTAAAAACTTATTAGAAAGTATGCAAATGAATGCTGTGGCTACTGTCTGAACTAGCTCAAGGCTACCGTCTGAACTGTGAGGAAGAATTCCTTGGTTTCACAATTTCATCTGTTTTTGTCCTACTTAGTACATCCCATTTTGGGGTATTTCTGACTCAGAAGAAACTCTACCAGAATTATTACACGAGTTGATAATAATTTATATTACATTAGTGCAGCTATTCTGATTTCTAATTGACAAAAGAACCGAAGTGCTGTTAATGTGTAGCCTTCTGCTGGCATTCAGATCGATACTGTCACAGTGCCAAGATTAGTACTACTTTTCTACACTAACCTATAAATAGTTGCCATGCTTTAGTGAAAATCTTTTATTTGAAACTTTCCACATCAGCTAGCCCCATGCTATCCCTGATTTCAACCAAGATGACTAAATACTTTGGTCTATTGTCAAAATAAGTAAACAGTAAGCTAATGGTCCTTCTGATTTGTAGAAACATTGACATTCCCCATACTAAAAGGTCAAAACTAATTCTTCCTCATCTTTCCTAAAGGATACAGCTCAGAATAATAAACAGGGGAAATACAACATAAACAAGACTAACTCTGTAACAGAGAAAAATCCAAGTATAAGCACTCACATAGTATACCTGAATAATATGAAAATAATGAAAAAAGAAAACAATTACACTATTTAATTGTTTTCTTATGAGCTCTTGAGTGCAACTTGGGAGAGGCTCAGTATCAGCAGGTGGAGATTTCACCTGTGCAATTACACCAGCAATTCGGTGCTTCTGTGCAGGTGTTAAGTCTGCAGCATTTTAGGCTGCTAAAGGTATCTCACCAGGAATGTTAAAATGGATGATGAAGAAAAGCACCATAGCTGGAGGATGATAAATGGAAAATATTTAGTTATACTGGGAAACAGTTCATACATATTTGGTTCATTGCTTTTCAGTCTGCAATTTTTCTTAAGTTTAAAATATGAGACAGAAGACAATGTACAGGAGAAGAAAGAGAAGGAGCATGAACAAGCCTTCATGCAAAGGAAGGAAAGTTACACTCTCACAGAGATATGCTCCTTCCTTTTGAGGCTGGGCATTCAGTCCCTCTCCCCAGCACTTGCTACAGGAAATCCACTATGATTACACACACAAAAACATAAAGTGGGGTTTTTTTGCCTTAGAACGCTGCATATCTTTCATGTATGAAAGGCTAATAACTGAGCCTTCTTCCTGCTTAAAGCTATCACTGTGAAGCAGTCAGACATCAGACACTTCGGTTGTAACTGAAAACAGGAATAATAAAAATGTCCTTTTGGAACATGTACCTGTCCCTACTCACTCCTCCTTACATGCTGTGAAATCTTCGTTTCACGAAGATCACAACGCATCTCTCCCCTGCTACTCGCTGCGTACATTTACTATATCACATCCCCACATACTCTCCCCACAGAGCAAACCTCAACTATCCTTCTCCTCTGATGCTCCCTCCACACACTCCATGGCACACCACCTCTACAGATGGGACAAAGCTCATGCCCACCACATGCATACCACAAATCTATTATTAATGCATCTGTGTATACACATGAAACCATCAAGGCTCGGCATACTCAAGACACGAAAATGCCACTCTAGACACACAAAATACCATACGCTGTATCTGCTACGTACATAGAGAAGCACAGATAATCCTTGCCACACCCATAGCATACATACCTATAAAAATACCCACATCATGCCACACCCAACACTCACTATATACACACAGGCACAAGCCCATACCAGAGAGCGCTATACAGACACAACTACACACACGATGCCATGTCATGTCACTGCACGGTGTCACGTCTCCGCCACACCACACATCTGAGGCCAAATCGTAGCAGATACGCACACGCACCGATGCAAAGGTGCAACATAACGCTCATGTCCTACCATACATATGCTATCACGCACACCCCAGGCCACACCCTGGCTTATTGCACAGCAATAAGCATATAGCACAGCACTGCATGCATCCACACTCTTAACACCCCACGTCGGCTCCGCGCAACAGACACACGCCCTACCTCGTAGATACAGGGGGATGGCACACCTCTATCACGCCCCAGCCGCTTTACACACACATTATCTCTCATATTTCACACCGAGGACAACACACCCCGACCTGCTCTACACACAGACAGACTCCAACCATGGCTGCTCCGGCCTTGGACAGGGCAGCAAGGCAGCCGCCACACCTCACCCACAGACACGCACATATGCTCCTCCCGCGTGTGCCACAGAGAGGAACAACACAGCCCCACCTGCTTTGGGCAGGCGGGCGGGCTGGTACGCAGACAGACACCCTCTCGCTTCACCACCGTGACAGCGGGAGACAGCACAGCCCGCCACGGTCCCCTGCAGACACATCCCCGCTCCGGGCCGCACGTCAGGCTCCACACCGCCACGGCGCACACCCGCCCGCTCCATGCACAGCCCCCGCCCGCCAGGCGCAGATATTACGCCCGCCCCGGCCTTCACCCTGCCCTCGGGGTAAGAGGGCCCCTAGCCTGCCGCCCGACCCCGCGGCCGCTCCACACGGCCCGGCCGGCGCCTTCGCCCGCCCCGTCACCTGCCCGCCCCGCCCCGGGCCCCGAACGGCCGGGCCATCCCCCTAACGCCCGCAGGCGGCGAGGGGCGGCGGGCCGAGCCGGGCCGCGCCGCAAGCTCACCATGGCAGAGGCGCGGCGGCGAGGCCGGTTGTCCTGGCGACGAGGAGCCCCGAAGAGGGCGCCAGGTGCAACGCCTGCGCGCGCCGCCGCCACTGCCGCCAGAGCTGGGACGGGGGGGGGCCCCCCCGACGGCCGGTGGCTCACGTGACCGGCACCGCCCCTGCGCCGCGGGGCCGCCCCGCCCCCGCGGCTGTCGGGCGCCGCCCGATCGCTTCAGGTGTGCCGCCAGGGGTAGCGGGGGCATGGCTGGCGGGCGGGCGGCGCTGCTGCTGTCGGCGGAAGGGCAGCCGGCTTCGGACATGCCGGCCTAGTCTGTCAGCCTAGCCTGTCAGCTCGGTAAGGGACAGCTGTCTGTCAAGCCCTTCCTCTTCCTCGGCTCTTATGCAGCCCCTCATGGGAAGACAGTGGTAGCTGTCACCACTCGGCCCGGTAGCCTGTGTGCTCATAGGCGAGGACCTGCCAACTGCCTCCACTCCTAAAGCTCTCCTGGGTATTGCCAGTGCAGGTGCGGCTGCCCCTTGTTCTCCTCCAGTTTGCAGCTTGATGTGTTAGGCAAAATTACCACCGGAACTATGTTCAGTCTCAGAGGCTGCCTTGTAAAGGCAAAGTAAATACTCTGTGTAGGAGGTTGTACAGAGGTAAGCGTTGGTCTCTTCTTCCCAGGTAACAAGCAATAGGATAAGAGGAAATGGCCTCCGGTTTCATCAGGGTGGATTTTGAGTGAACATTAGCAAAAATTCCTTCACCAAAACAGTTGTCAAACACTGGAACAGACTGCCCAGGGAAGTAGTGGAGTCAGGATCCCTGGAAGTACTTAAAACACATGTAGATGTGATGCTGAGGACTTGGTTTAGTGGTGGTCTGACAGTGTTGGGTGAATGGTTGATGATCTTCCAAAGTCTTTTCCAAACAAAATAGTTCTAAGCCGGAGGGTCTGCAACCAGAGCACACAGTAGCTCCTGCTGGAACCATGCATGTAGATAAGTGGGGATGATAACAGCCTAAATTGCTGCAGGAGCATCCACAAAAGCTTGTCTGTCAGAGAGCCAAGAGCTGTAAAGCGATGCGTGCTGTCAGTAAGGGCACGGCTTGCCTCCACGAATGCTCGCTGCGCAAAAGCACTGTCAGAGCCAAATGCAATATTGTTAATAGCACACTTAACATCTGTTCAGCAGTCACAATGACACATGCAAACCCGAGGAGATGGGAAAAGTTAAGGAGGAAAAAAAATTATCCCAGCAGGTGTTGTTTTCTGTTGATTCAGTCCTTCAGATTTCTGGCCATTGTAGAATAATAGGAGTTTGCTATTTGGAACAGGCTGCGTTCATTCCTTTAAGGAATGAAACATTCTGGTTTGATTAACAATAGAAAAAAAATACAAAAATAGTTTCTTATGAAAGTGCCCTTTCTCAGAACCTGCAAGGAAATAGTTGGTACATGCATATACCATTTGTTGGCACATTCCTGAACCTACTGTCATATAGTCTCCTTATTTTGAAGAATGACCTGGTTCACTGAGTTGATCCTGTTTGCATAGTAGGGAAGAAAGCCTCAGAAATGTGAAATATGTATAAACAATTTAAATATGTTCAGCTGAATTGCAGAAGGCTCAGATCAACAGTTTCTAAATTCTACTAGTTCACATTAACAAAAAAAAAAAAATATTGTCACATGGTGGCTTTTTAAATTTTTTTCAGTTCAGTGCAGATTTCTGGACTGTGAAAGTGACAGCTTTTCCTATCACTGCAGTAAAAAGAAAGACATTTAAGGAGCTAAAATGAGTTCAAGTTGCAGCAATCTGAAAATAATAATAATTGCAAGAAGGGACATTGCAAAATAATAATGGTTTGATGAAGAGGAGTTCAGCATAATTAGCCCAGTTGGGATTTCTTTGTGCAAGAAAGAAGACAGGAGACAAATGTTCAAGTTGACTCCACGTGGCCTAACATCAGCTCTCATTTGATTGAAATATGTAAAGAGTGGAACATTACAGAATAGGTTTGAGCCATTATTTTATGAGTAAAAAGACCATAGAGAGAAAGCTCCTTGCTTCATCCCCCAAGAAAGAAAAGACAGCCATGTGTTTGCCACTTGTGTATTTGTTTAGGATGCAAGAGACTGAAACCTGTGTGTTTGGATCTGAACCAGCTAATGATGTTATTGCGCTGCAGCACTTTCCGCACTCCTTTTTGTGTATGTTGTGGTATCACTTGAAAATTCCACACAAGATTGCTCAAAAAGCCCCTCTAGTTTGGCTTGAGTTTTATTGGATTAGTTGTGGAAATGAGACTTCAGAAATGTGTGTACAGAAGTGTTCACATCCTGTTCTGTCTTCTCCGTTTCTTGTCTCGGTGTATGCATCTGAAGCGTTAAGAGAATATGTCCATGCTTAGTCTCCTGTTTTCAACAATCCACAGCAGCCTTACATGGTGACACTTTTTTTCATCAAAAAATTGCTCTGCAGTACAGACTTGTGGTAGCAGTTTGACTATGTATGGGTTCCCCAGTAGCCTGCTGTGTTTCACTTAGAGCTATGTTTACAATCTGAAGTAGAAATTAGAGGAATCAAAAACCACTATAGTAAGATTTGTGTGCTTGCAAATAAAAAGGTTCACAAGCAGAGTGGTATTTGATTGCCTGTCCTAGTCTTCTGCTTCTTTCAAGATAAATTTCAATAAAACTTCCTGTTTAATGCTTCTTTGGGTTAGTTTCCATTTCTTGCCTTCATGTGAAACATGTTGGGTTGACAAGCAGTGATGAAACAGGATACCCTTTACAAACTCCAATAAAATCCTTTGCTCATACCCTCAAGCTGCCGTGCTTTTTGCTCCTTTGTTGTTTTTTGGTTTTGTTTTTTTAAGAACAAGCAGACATTTTAAAGTCACTCACAAAGGGATACAAATGTGAACTCTTAAAGATATTTTGCAAGGATTTTTTTTTTCCCTGAGCTTTGTGTTTTGGGGAGAATACATGTATATTTATTTTCACAAAAGCACCAGACAAACCATTTTTGCATTCTTGCACTCAAATTTGGTAGCCCTAATTTGAGTTTAAATGTGTGGTAGCAACCAGCAACTCTGGAGTTTGATGTTTGATAAACTTGTTCTGTACTGTATGACAGACTACACTGTATGTCTTCACGTTTTCTAATAATGTTGGTTTGCAAATGTGAAGTAAAAGCCTTTTAGCAGAGTTTGTTGTTGATCAGGTAAATAAATCAATGCATCTGTGTTGTCTTAGCAGGTAAAAATCTGACTGGAGATTTATTGGCTTTAAAACAGAAGAGAAGTTTAAATGGAGAATAAAAATGATTGTGGTCAAATGCCTTGGCAGCATGTCTGCTTTCTCTAAACTTGGAATACATGCTGTTGCTTTAACAGAACAGATATTTCATGCCTCTGCCATTTCCATTATCATCTATTTTTTGAATGTAAAAAAATGTGCCTGATTCTTTGAAAAAGGAAATATTGTGAAACACTGGACTTTGGATTAGACTAAAATCCAGAGAGGTCCTTCTCATCTGGCTCAGCAGAAAAAAAAAAAAAAGGTTGCAACAGAGTAGGAAACTTATTGAACACCTATTTTCTATAGTCTTCCAGGTGGTTTAGTGTCATTCCTGCTTTCAGTGATAATTCCTTCCCAAAATTTCCACTTTGAACTGGACACTTGTGATTTATTTGGATTCAGTTGTTTCAATGGACAATTTTGGACACAATTGAGTTTTTGGTGTCTAAATTAGCTACTTGAATTAGAACAAATTCCTTTTATAATGACCTGTGAGAAGTTAAGAATCCACCTGCTCCCTATTGCCTGAGCAGCACACCTGAAATGGGATGCCTTGAGGTGTGAACACAGTTGTCTGGACAAAGGGAAGCATAAATATTAATGCTATCAGGATGTTCTTCTTTAGTGTTTAGTGTAATGGGCCCCTGAGTGGGACCACTGCTGCTACAGAAGCAGTACATGGGAGTTATAGATGTGGTGCCCACATAGAAAGGAAGGGTAGGGTAAGATCTTCCTGAAAGTGTTGCTTTTCCTGGGCTCTTCAGAAGGATACACTTCCACTGAAGACCTTTGTCACTAGCACAAATAGTCCTCAGCTTACTTAATGAAGCATTTTGTCCCTAAAAGCCTAGGAACACTTTTTGTTCCTATTCTAAATCCATAATTTAGAATGTAGAATTCTAAATTCTAAATCTAAATTTAAATCTAAATTCTAAAACTGAAGCATGTAGACAGCATGGTCTATGCAATGTACAGCTGCCCAGAGGTGATATTAGAATGGGAAAGCAGGAGCTGCAGAACACAGGGTGCCTGAATGTTCTCCCATAACTAAATGAACATTCACCATCCAAACTCCAATCCTCCAGGCTCCTATGTGCTAGGTAAAGTAATTGCTACTTAGATTTTCACCAGGACTATTATTGGTGGCAAGTACTGCTTTGGACAGCAAGTGTTTGCAGATGGGTCCCTAGATTGCCTTCTATGGAATAAAAATGAGATGAGAACTAGAGTTTTGAGGGAGGTTGAAGCAACTGCTAAACCTATTACTGATGGCTGATTGGAAATACTGTAGCATACCCAAAAAAGTGTGCAATAACACAGAAAAACATGGAAAAACAAGGCCGAGGCCATATTTCTAAAGAATTTCCATAATCTCTACATTTTAATGTCAGAAATATATGTGAAATATTGAATGCATGAGATTTAAAAATAACTTTCAATTTGGTTTACATCAGATAGTGACAAAATCCTAATGGCAACCTTTCAACTAGTTGTTGTAATAAGCACATTAAGGGAGAGAATAGTGAATCACGAAGGGCAACCACACTTGTTTCAGATTGGATATGTTATTAAGACAATATATGGATCTGTACACAATATATTTCTGTGTCCTTTCATTACCAACAGAAGAATTGCACCAAAAAAAAAAAAAAATTTCATAACTTAAACAGCTTCTTTCCTTGGCAATCGCAGAACTAAATTAATCTCCACTCTAATTCTACTGACATCAATCAAATTAGCTCAAGAATTCATACTGAGAATTTAACTTCTATTTTTCTTTATTTTAATTAGACTTTACACAGAAAATAGAAGCAACCCAGGGATCCCAGGGGGGTTCTAGAAATTGTCAGTGCAATGCTGTCTGTTTTCACAGAGCTTTCCCATTGCAACACATACTTCTTTGGTACGTGTGTTATGATGTTGTTTTAATTTCCTAGAGGGCAAACTCGTTGCAGGAATACAGAATTACAACAGACATACACATTGCACCTCAAATACAGCACATCTTTCAAATTACTTTAATTAGTATAGAAGGAATATCTCTGCTCCATTAAGTCTATTGAAAAGAGGACAGCAGTATAAAAGCAGGTACCTTGTGCATGGAGAGGCCCTAATCTCTTGAACATCTATTGCTGGTCTCATCTGACTTTACAGTGATGGCCAATGACTGGAAGAAGGCAAACAGAAGTCCTCTAGGCTGTTCCTTGAATAGCTTTTGTGTTATGAATGCTGTAGAAGTGTGTGCATTGTGTATGTCGGACCAAAACCAAGGTGTCTGCACTCCCTTTGTAATCACAGAATCACAGAGTCACAGAATCACAGAAGGTTAGGGACTGGAAGGGACCTCAAAAGATCATCCAGTCCAACCCCCCTACCAAAGCAGGATCACCTATACCAGATGATACAGGAACAAATGCATGAAGGCAGAGTCCTTGTTCAGTGAGGCAGGAACTGTCTTAACAATTGCCTCAGCAATCATTTTCCTGTCATCCTTTGGTCTTCCTCAGCTGAGGAAAATCTAAGAATCTTAATTTCATGCCCTTGTTGCATGCTGTGGAATCTGAAATCACTGACAAACAAACATTACCAGCTCCTGTTGCTTTATCCATCTTTATTTTTACAAAATTCCTTGGTTTTCTTTGCTTGTCCTTTTACCCTTTCTAGATGAAAATTACATTAGACAGCAAGAACGACCACTCCACTCTACAGAAATGAACTAGAAAGTGGTACTGAGAAGCAAGATGTTTGTGTGAGCATATTTGTAGAGGATTAGGCTTTGGGTGGGTGGAATGTGCCTGTGGTGAAATTTACTGCAGCACAACACTGGGAATTTGGAAGACACTGATAAGCCAAACCAACATATGTGTTTGCCCTCTTTAGAGTGGCATTTACAACATGGGGTGGTAAACCAATCTCATTTCAAAACAAACCAGTTCTCCAGGCATGGCGTAGATCAGCAAGAACTTGAAGCCTAGGCTCAGGAAAAGGCCAGAATAGAAACTATTGCAGTCTGATGGATAATGCAGCACTGCACTAGGATCATGGTAGGAGGTGAAAAGGGAGGAAAAGGTGGAGGAAAGTCAATGCAGTTAAAGATCAGAGAAAGAAAAACAGTGCAGTTGCCTTCACATCCTGTGTTAAAAAAATTCACCTACTAAAACTGTATATTTCAGTAATATTACATTGAAAATTTATTTCCTTTATTCAGACTATTTCCTGACAGAGATAAGGTGTTTTCTGCCACTTGGGCAGTAACCAAATAAGTCAGCTCTGGACTGGCACTTAACCTAGTCTGATGTCAGGATGTGTCCCGCTTCGGCTCAAAGCAAGTGTGGGCAGAATCATATGTAGCTGAGATATATTTAATTGAATTTCACCAGTTGAGGTTGGCATTATTTGGGGTAATACATTGGCATCGCAGTAGCTCTTTAATAGCAGCATCATTAAAGAATTCTGTAATCATTCAGTATGCCACAGCTTTACACCACACATTTGTATTCTCGGGGATCCAATTAAATTTAATTGATTTCAATTTCCCTGCGGTTTGAAATAATACAGTCCAAACTTCTGATACAAATTATACATGAAGCTGCCTAAACCTGTTATTCAAATGCAGTTTTGAGCATCTGCAAACCCAACAATTCTATCTACTCTGTGCCCAGTTGGGAGGCATGTTTATTTGCCCATAAGACTCTGTGTTTAGCATCTGCATGTGGACCTTTAGGCTATAAGTTTCAAACCAGGTAAAACTGCAAAAGAAGATGCTGAGATATAGAATCATAGAATGGTAAGGTTGGAAGGAGACCTCAAGGATCATCTAGTTCCAACCCCCTGCCATAGGCAGGGACACCTCCCACTAGAACAGGTCACNATCTGAAGTTAGGAAACAAGGCCAGAAGGCAGCTGGGTAGGTATTGACTTCTAATTCCACCTTCTGGCTCCTCCGTGCTGTTAGCAGACAGTTTATTACCATTTCAGTAGCCATGACTTGTAGTTAATTCCAAACACACCCACACAGAGTTGCAATGATAAATAAAGCAAACAGCTGCATCATATTGGTAATTATGTGGCACTGTAAGCCCAGGAAGATAAAGTGTTGACTCCCTATTTTCTTTCAGAAGCACTGTTTTCATTAATTTACTTTTTCTAGCCTGTCAAATTGTTTATTTAATGACACAGCTTGTGTCCATGTAGTACTTCTCTCACAGAACAATGCCAAAGTGCCATACAGGCTCTGTATTGTCTTAGTGAAGCTTCACAACAAATGCATTTTTCTGTGTCAGCACTCTCTAGAAGGAAGAAGAACCCTGTGTACTACATCAAGAAGATGAGGGCTTGTATATTCACCTATGATAGAAATTGTCAGAGTGAGAGTGAAGATTAATGCAGAACCTCCACTACTGTCTGTATTCATTTTCCTTTTAGTAGCCCAAGTATTTTAATGGTATATTCGTCAAGGCTTCATGATTTGCAGGCTAATCAGTAGGATTTTTGCAGGCTAATTCCAGGCTTGTCTTAGCTATGAAAGAAAATGAAGTGGGAAACATAAAAATGTACAATAAAAAACCTGAAAAAATGCCATTCTGAATTTAATCTCACCATATAAAATGAGTTTTCATTTCCATTTGGCTTTTTTTTTTTTTTATTTGACAAACAGATGTATACCATTCTCCTTTTTATGTAACAGAGAAAAAAACAGATTTTTTTTTTTTAATTATTGTTTTGCAAGTGTTACTGTTATTGAATGCTTTTTTGGGTTGTGTTTAAGATCCCAAACATTGTAGTAGGATGTACATTGTAGTAGTTTAAAAGCATATGGCATTACATATGGGTAAGGCTTACATTTGAGGTAAGCGTTACCTATATTTTCTCATAATTGGTTGTGAACCTTGCCCTGGAGAAGTCCTTTGGGATGTAAACCACCTGAACTTTGCAGCTATTTATTGTCTCTATGAGGGTTTAAGGAAAAATTCTGTATAATAGCCTCTCAATTTGAGGGAATTTCAGCACTAGCTTTGACCCTAGCATTTCAGCAAGGTCCAAACCAGGCTGATTATCTATCTCCGTAATTACGGCTTTAAAAAAGCAGCTCTTTGTCCTTCTCCTGATGTGAAATTCTTCCCTCTTTGCTTGAATGTCAAATAACAGATATTTCCATAGAAACTCTGCTTTGATTAGTACCCCTGAATAGACTTACCTTTTCCAAAACTGTGGCAACCTGAACGTGCAGTACCTCTGCAATTTCCGTTTCAGCATACATCAACAACAACAACAACAACAACAAAAGTACCTTTTGTGTCTCAATTTCCTCTCTGAAAGCTCTGACTCAGTTTGTGTGTCATGTCTGATAGCTTTTGCATACCCCTCCTTCATGCCATCCTGTGCCCATCAGCATTGGTCATTGTGCGAGTAACGAATTTCCACGTGCTCATTGGCACACAGCATAGATTTAAACAGGATCTTAACAACAGTCCTGTCACGCTAAAATGAATTTTCCAAGCAATGCTTTTTGCTAGGGAAAATGCAGAGTCACAGTGTTACAGAATTTTGAAGGTTGGAAGAGACCTTCAGAGATCATCCAGTCCAACCTCCCTGCCAAGGCAGAGTCGCTTAGGGTAGTTGGTGCAGGAACGCATCAAGGCAGGTTTTGAAAGTCTGTAGAGAAGGAAACTCCACAACCTCTCTGGGCTGCCTGCTCCAGGGCTCTGTCACCCTCACTGTAAAGAAGTTTCTCCTCATGTTGAGGTGAAACCTTCTCTGTTCCAGTTTGTAGCTGTTGCTCCTTGGCTTATTGATGGAGACCACCAAAAAGAGATTGGCCCCAGCCAGTTGACCCCCACCCCTCAGACATTTGCACACATTGATAAGCTCTCTTTGGACTAAACAACCTCAAACTCTGAACTCCTCATGCACAGTAGTAGCCCTGTGGACACAAATGCCAGGTCAGGCATTCAGCATTGTTTCCTCCATAAGCAGAAGCACTCAGTGGTATAAATTTAAATTCCCCATCACAGGTATGACAAAAGCAGACCTACAGTCTGTGTTCTCTCCCTTGTGGTTTTGATTATTTGCTCAAAGCTCTGGTGACCTTTACAAGAAAGTGCTCTACCATGACACAAGGGCAGCCATCACCATCATCCAGCTCCATGGTTTTGCCTGGAAATTGCTTGCAGTTTGGAAAAGCCTTTTAATGTAGTGCATATGTGAAATAAATTATACTATGGAATGGTGCTGTCAAATATTTATTTAGTATCTCAGTACTTGAACTCGCTTGCCAATCAGATAAAATTAGTTTTGAATTCTTTTATACTGACATCATGTTGCTAACCTACAAATTCACTCCCAGACACAGGAGTAATGACTGTTTGCATTGGCCTGTTGTGAATAGCAGCCATGTTTAGGAATTTTAATGTACAATTTAGTGTTTTCATAGTGTCACTCTGAATCAGTGCTTAATTTCAGCTAGAAACAACTTTGTCCTTAAACTACTTACTTGGTGTGTTTTCCTATTTTCTAATTCAGCCTGAGTGTTAACCTTGGCTCCTTTCAGATGATTTGCATGGATTTTCAAAGGCAGAGGATTTCCCAAGACATTAACAGTGGCTGCAGAGCTGAGTGTATATTGCTGGGTCAACAAGATTGGCTTTTGACAATCAACTTGAAAACATAATTGAGAATGATGACTACTATGTTGAGAATTGTTTTACTGCATGTGTTACTGTGCCAACCTCTTTCCACATAATCCTGATGATTATCTCTCATGAAAAGAGCATTTTAACTTGTGAAGTTCATGAAAATAAGGCCTGTTCTAAAATGTGTTGAAGTCACTGAGACTAGTTTTAAATTAGCTTTTCTTCTCTGATATTTGCTTCTTATAGGATGATAAGTTGGCGTGATATGCTTTTGCTGAGTTGAGTTAACCATGGAGTGTACAAGAAGTAGCATCTTATTTGGATTCATTTTGTCTATCTAAAGGTTACTCAAAATCCCCAAACTAAAGAGAGACAAAAAGGAATCTATATGATTTTGCTGAATTTGCTTGTTGATGTGTAGTAAATGCTGAAAACATAAAAGCTCTGAGAACATTGCGTTCCTCTGTTGTATTTGCCTTTATTCTTTGTGCTTTGCATGATGGAGATTTTGTTTTTCATGGTGGAGACTTTTATTGCTGTCAGTTTTAAGCCAGTTACATGACCAATGTGGCAAAAAAGGGAAGGGAAGGGAAGGGAAGGGAAGGGAAGGGAAGGGAAGGGAAGG